>CM055125.1:200103556-200516056 GCA_029206835.1 Rana muscosa
AAATATCAACCACCGTTTGCTGGTCACCATCGTTTGATGCACTACTAGACCCGTTGGGGTCCGTCTGTCAGGGGAGAGGTTAGCACTACTGGGGGAGGATATAATGAACATTCCTGGGATATCTACATATTTCTGCAGATCCGGACTCCCACACCCATCCCTCTCCCCCTTTTTATACCTTATTTACATTTAAAAACATCTTATTGTGCCAAAGACTGTTTTTCTTGGATCATCAGACCCTTTTGTGGATGCATCTTATGCACTTTACACATGGACTTGTTTACAGTTTACTTTATTATTTATATTTATATGGACTTTATTGTTTATTGATCTTTATCATATTATCAATTTGATGTGTTGCACCGTATATTAGATTGAGTTATTCACTATTATATCCACTTAGCACTTTATTTAATAGAGTAATTAGCGCTACTTGAATATTTTTATTCAATTCTATGGATGTTGGCAAAACTATAGAAGTTTAGCTGCTGTTTACACCCCCACTTTAGCACTTTATTAGTATTAGTTTAATTACTTGTTGAACATTTTGGTAGCGCATTAGTAATTTCTTGTTTATCTGTATCACATAATATAACTGAGTACTAACATTTATAGGTAAAGTTGATCCAGGGAAAATCTGATTGCCTCTCGGGGGATCAGAAAGGAATTTTTTCCCCTGCTGTAGCAAATTGGATCTGCTGGGGTTTTTCGCCTTCCTTGGATCAACTGTGGGTATAGAATTAGGTATATGGGATTGTATGATATTATTTTTATTTTATTTATTTTTTTATGGTTGGACTGGATGGACTTGTGTCTTTTTTCGACCTGACTAACTATGTAACTGGGATTCTATAGTGACTTGGGACCAGTCGGTCCTTTAAGCATTTTGCTCGTCTATAAGTAATTTGTGGTTGTTTTTCCACATATTTACTTGCTATAGGATCTGCCAATAACAATGGCCAATATTTATTAATAATTTGTCTCACTTGTCTATGTTGTTTTGTATATGACGTAATTATTCTCCCTGGTTGTGATATGGATTTTTTTTTTTTTTTTATAGATTAAGGTATCTCGAACATGAGCTTTAGCTCTATTAAAGGCTTTTTTAAGAATACTATGAGTATAACCTCTTTCACGTTAACGTGAATTTAGAGAATTTGCCTCAATTTGAAAGTCCTCATCTCTGCTACAGTCTAAGATACTGACTGTAGGGGATACTGTTAATCAAAGATTGAGGATGGGAACTAGATGCATGCAAAATAGAATTACTAGCTGACGGCTTCCTGAATAACGAAGTACCCAGGGAGCCATCAGATTCTATGAAGATCTGGATATCTACAAAGCTAATAGATTTTTTATCACATGACATCGTAAATTTAAGATTATAGTTTTTGTTGCCTAAATATTCATGAATTCAGTTAGCTCATGATGAGTACCTGACCATATCATTAGTATATCATCAATGTAGCGATGGAAGGTCACTACATGATCTAAATATTTTTTGATATCTTCATTTGCGAAAAGGTTCCTCTCCCACCCCCCCAGGTACAGGTTGGCATACGATGGGGCACAACGTGTCCCCATCGCTACCCCCTGTACCTGTAGGTAGTGGGAGGGACCAAACATAAACACATTTCTTGTGAAAATATATGTTAACAATTCCAAAATGAACTCATTCTATTTATAGGCAGTTTGACCCCGTTCATGTAGATGTTCCGCCACAACTCTCAATCCCATATCATGTGGGATCACGTTGTAGAGGCTCTCCACATCAACGGTGACAGGACACGCATCCTCAGGAACGGAAATACCCTAGATTATTTTAATAAGATCAATTGTATCTTGTACATAAGAAAACAATGATTTTACATGCTAAACTTGGGCAAAAATCACAGCTCCAGGAAGCTCTGTCCCCAGTTGCGTGGGGATAATGGGGATTTTTCAAAAGGGATTCAGTTCTTAGGTGTATAACTATAAAGCAGTGAATGACCAGTATGCAGACCACTGACCACTTCTTCACCACTTAACACCTGTCAAATGACTTGCTGTATTTATAAAGCACATGGCCACGACACTAATGCTTTTTCTACACTATGCCTCTTGGGCTAGGCCCTTTGGCTAAGTCTGGGGCAATTTTTGTTAACAGGCCTCAGGACCTAGCCAGCCAATGGTCACTATTTATTTGACCTTTCTCCTCATATTTTGTCAATTTTATCTTTGTTTCACTAAGATGGAGGGTATGGGTCCTCGGGCCTACCCTGAGGTCCAGGGGGAGGATGTGTGGCCATCAGGTTCCTTTCTCCCCTGAACTGTGGAGGGAGATTTATTTTCAGTGGAGCCTGTTCACCTAGTACTCGTTGATTGGCTGGTCATGAGGAGCAGGGTCCACCAGGCCTTTTGCAAAAGTGAACCAACTTGAGCCTTGCCCCTGTCAGGAGCCTTGCGCCCTGGGGAGGGAGGCTAGGGTAAGGTTCTACTTCTTTGGGGCATTGATAAGAGACACATTGTTAAGTGCACTTTTTGTGTGTGTTGTCCACATGCACTTTTTTGTACACTTAGGTGTTTTGTTTTTGTGCACCACTGAGTCACAAAAAAAACCACAGGGAATGACAGAGGCAACTGACAATAAATTAAGCCAAATCCAAGCAGAGGATCTTTCCTCTACAAACATGGCCTGTAGTGTGCGTGGGGCAGGTTACTTCCATACACAGAGAAGGTTTCCTGGTGGTATGTGCTGTGATCATCGTACTGTGCCTGCCGAGCTGGAACTGTGTGAAAGGTGAGGAGTCCAGAGGTGCCCAGAAGGATTACTATAAACATACGTGAAGTGTGAAGATGGAATTAACAACACCCGATATCAGACTGACCTCTGATCAGAGGGCAAACTCTGAATACAGTTCTTTTTTACAATACCGTCACCCTATGGCACTGTAGAGGATGATGAGATAAAAGACACACCCAGCATCAGATGTATTTTATATGAACTCATATACTCTCTTTATGAAGACAATACAGGCGAAATGTATTAGTATAGTGGTAATAGTGATACGCTATAACATTCTGGACTATAGTAATCTAGATGCCGTATATACTCGAGTATAAGCCGAGTTTTTAAGCCCCTCGGCTTATACTCGAGTCACCTTTTTGCGCCTGATCTCCCGGATTTTGGGGACCCGGGGAGCACCGATTTTTCAAAGCCGGGCACCTCTTCCATAGACTCCCATGTTAAACGTCAATCTAGTCATGGACACAGTGAGGCATGCACATGGACACAGTGCAGCAAAGTGAGGCACAATGAGGCATGCAGATGGACACCCTAGGCTTATACTTGAGTCAATAAGTTTTCCCAGTTTTTTTGTGGTAAAATTAGGTGCCTCGGCTTATATTCGGATCGGCTTATACTCCAGTATATACGGTATGTGCATTTGGGTTTTATGATTGTTTCTCTGGATAATATATTATGATATACTGTATGTCCACTGGGGCAGCCATATTTGCTTACTACATATGCAGGCTCTGCATCAGCGGTGGACGGTCATGCAGGGGGCAGGGGAGCCGCCCCTCTAATCCATGATTCTGGCTCCTAATCTACATGCAGGGCGCCGGAAGCATGGATTTCAATGGGGGGTTTTTTTGTTTTGTTTTTAGAAGCACATGATTAGAGCCAGAGGCTCGTCTAATTGGCTTCAAAAAGGGTGGGCTTGCTGCGCAGAACATTGCGCCCCGGAGCCCACCCAGTTGTGTGACATTTGCAAATTAATATTCGCTAAAATGTTTCTCCTCCTGGCCAATCAGGAAGTGGGTCCTGAGACCTGACTGGCTGTGGGTTCTAAGTCCTGATTGGCTGGGAGGAGAAGCGACCACTGGGACTCGGGAGGAGATGCAGGGGGTGAAGCAACGACCTGGATGAGGTAAATGCAGGGGCTGGTGGGGGGCCTGACGGGCGATAGGCAAGCGATGCGGCGATCGAGTGATGGGGGAAGCGGAGGAATCCAGGCTTTGAGGGGGGGGGGGGCAGAGACCTGAGGGGAGAAATGCAGAGACCCGGTGCTTAGAAGAGGCTGACTGAGGGGAGCTGTCTGGCATCATTGAAGGGTACCGCTTGGAAGATTGGAAGGCGGCATTCATCTGTCCTTGGGTCTCGTGAGTACAGAAATTGCTGGATCCTGGGGTCTTTGTGCTCTAGTTACCTCTCTGGTGCCTAGTATAGTCAGCTGTTGGTCTTTTTAAAGGGGACACTGGCTGGGGGTCCTGAAGAGCTCTGTCCAGATACTGTCCACTAATAAGGGACTTTGCTCTACTTGTTTCACAACTACTTAAAGCAGGAAGGAAGATTAAGTCCTCATGCCGTGTACACACGATCACTTTTCTCGTCGGGAAAAATTACATTTTTTCTCCTGGACGAGAAAAACGGCTGTGTGTAGGCTCTCCAGCATTTTTCCCCGATGAGAAAAACGTAGAGAATCACGACAAGAAAAATTAGAACATGCTCTAATTTTTCTCGTCGCGAATCACGCCATTTTTTTCCTCTGCAGTTTTCCCATAGGGAAACACTGCTAGGGAGCCTACACACGGCCGGTTTTCTCGACCAAGAGAAAACATGTCGTGAAAAACGGCCGTGTGTAGGGGACCAAGCTGGTCCTCGTTTTTCCCGTCGGATTTCACGGCGGTGTTTTCACCGCCGTGAAACTCGACCGTGTGTACACGGCATCAGTGTACATCGTTCCTATTTTTGGAGTATCCCACCACATCCCTCATCCCTATCCACGTTCTTAAAAAATAAAAACAACACAAACATCCCCTAGACTGGTCATTGTAGAAACAAGCGAAAGCATTGTGTGCACTTGGCTGTGAAACTAATGTCTGCCTGGCTACGGGGCTGAAGTTGGGAAGACCTGGGTAAAATTCCTGCTACTCCTACAGGAATAGCGCTAAAGTAGTGATACACGGTGCTTGTGCCTTGCTGATCCTCTTATCTCAACGCAGGTCCACCAGAAAATGTCTGATGGAACACAATGGACTCTTGGAAGTCTTTAATGACATAAAATATCTACAATGCTATGCTCCTAATAATTACAGATTATGTGATCTTTTCAAGGTAAGCATTTTGTTACTTGTGGCAAGAAGAGAGCCTTATTTACTCAAAATAAGTGTTAGTCGGTAAATCAGAAATATATCCTGTTGATTGGCTCCCTCTCGCCCACAAGGTCAGATATCCCTGTAGTAGATTGTCACTCTGCCCTTTCCACAATAGTGAGATTTATCATTAATTGAACTATTAGGTTTGGTTGCTCCTTCCTCTGGAGCAGGGGTCTCCAAACTTTCTAAACAAAGGGCCAGTTTACGGTCCTTCAGACTTTAGGGGGGGCCAGACTAGGGCCATTGGGAGTAGAAAATGTCCAGTGGGAGTAAATAATACCATATCTTTGCTGTCAGTGGGAGGACTAGTGCCCCATCGTTGGTGTCAATGGAAAGAATTGATGGTGTCAGTTGGAGGAATATTGCCTCAATTGTGTCAGCAACAAGAATTATGCCCAATTGGAGTTGGATGGAATAGTGCCCCAAGGGCCGCATTAAGGCATGCAACGGGCCGCATCTGGCCCCAGGGCCGCAGTTTGGAGACCCCTGCTCTAGAGAGTTGATAATATGAACAGAGATTAGAAAATGTGACCGGATTATGCCCGGCAGAGTACGATGTTTGATGCACCCTTCTAGCTTTATGCAGCTTCTTCAAAGTAAACAGTAAAAGTCAATGTCAGTAAATTTGTCCATAAAGTCTCTTCTGGAACTCCTGTGTCGGCTGCTCTTACTCTGATGATGGGTTCATTTAACAGAGTTTTCTAATGTAAGATTACCCTGAAATGACTATAAGGAAAAAATGAAATTACTGCGGCCTTAAAAGCCAAAAGACGCTTCTAATGACTCATAAGAAGGGCAAATGGATCGTGTCTGCTGTCAAGTGTTCAGGCTCTCTATTAAATAAACTATACTTTATAATCAGCCTCCTTATTCCTACCAGGAATGAGGTCAGGTCTAATGTCCCAGGATGATATCACATTGCTAAAAGGGGGAAAAGAAATGTGAACAGTGTTGAATGAATATGATATAATATAGACACTTTAACCACTTCAATACCGGGTACTTTTACCCCCTTCCTGCCCAGGCCAATTTTCACCTTTCAGCGCTGTTGCACATTAAATGATAATTGCGTGGTTATGCAACACTGTACCCATAAGGACCGGAAATTTTGACATTTTGTTTTGTAAATTTTGCAAATAAATATATTTTCTTCATAAATTTAGGTCAAAATGTATTCTGCTACATTTCCTTGGTGAAAATAACCCAAATCAGTGTATGTTATTTAGTCTGTAGGAAGGTTATAGAGTCCACAAACTGTGGTATATACACTCATCAGCCACTTTACTAGGTACACCTTGCTAGTACCGGATTGGACCCCCCACATGGTGGCATCACCCAGTTGCTGCAGATTAGATTTGTCGGCTGCACATCCATGATGTGAATCTCCTGTTCCATCACATCCCAAAGGATGCAGTGGCACAAGATCTGGTGACTATTGGATTGAGATTTAGTGACTATGGAGGCCATTGGAGTACAGTGAACTCATTGTCATGTTCAAGAAATCAGTGGTGAGATGATTTGAGGTTTGTGACATGGTGCATTATCCTGCTGGAAGTAAGATGGAGATGGGTGCACTGTAGTCATAAAGGGATGGACATGGTCAGCAACAATACCAACAATACTCAGGTAGGTTGTGGCGGTTAAATGATGCTCAATTGGTATAGGCAACCATTTTTACTGAATGAAACTGATACATTCAGTGTCTTTTGTTGTGATTAGCGGTGATTAGCCAAAGCTAATCACATGGTACAGATGGGTTGTGAATGGCCCTGTTTGTACCATGTGATCACTGCTAACAATACAATTGTATTCAATGGATGGCATGAAAGTAAGCCAGCCATTTTTACAACTGGATGTGGGTCTTGGGCTTTAGTCTCTGTCACTCAGTGGCAGCAAGGATTTAAAAAAGAAGAAATGGGGTCCCAAATAGTGTAGTATGTTTAAAACCAACAGCGGTATTTATTATATCAACAGTTAAGGGTACTCACATAATACATATAAACACAACACTTATCTCCTACGAGCAGCGAGCTTGTCTGCTTACGTCTAGCTGTGTGCCCATTCGTCCTTACGCGTGGCGTCATGTAACTTCATCAGGGGATATACAGCCGGTATAGTGAGCAGTCATCGGCTGTGTCCGGTGGACACAGCCAGGGACAGATCTTGCAGCTTCCCCCTTCATAGAGGACTTTATATGACGTTCACTCCAAAGGCAGAAAGTCCCACCCAGCTGTCAATCT
This sequence comes from Rana muscosa, assembly GCA_029206835.1. NCBI lineage: Eukaryota > Metazoa > Chordata > Amphibia > Anura > Ranidae > Rana > Rana muscosa. The sequence goes on from CM055125.1 coordinate 200,110,936, forward strand.
GCTATAGGCCAGGCAGGAAGGTGTTAAACATGCTATATAGTGAATCTTTATTCTTTACACTAAGGCCCCTTTCACACTGGGGCGGGCAGGTGCGGTGGCGGTATAGCAGCGCGATTTTCAGCGCTGCTATACTGTCGTTCTTACCGCGGTATGCGGTTGCTAGGGGGGTTAATTTAGCCGAAAAAGGGTTAATACCGCCCGCAAACCACGGCTATTGCCGCGGTTTGCGGGCGGTATTACCGCGCTGTCCCATTGATTTCAATGGGAGACCGCGGTAAAGGAGCGGTGAACACACCGCTCCTTTACCGCTGTAAAGAAGCGGCTAGCAGGACTTTTGGAGCGGTCCTGCTAGCGCACCGCTTCAGTGTGAAAGCCTTCGGGCCTTCGGGCTTTCACATTGAAGGCACAGGGCAGGATTTTTTCATGCGGTATAACAGCGCTATTATTAGCGCTAAACCGCATGAAAAACGCCCCAGTGTGAAAGGGGCCTAATTGAAAGTTAAAATTGGGCTTGCAGTCTAGCATTTGTCTTATTTATTTAAAACAGAAGGTCTTCAATCCAGATCCAGAAAACAAGGGGTTTGTTTCTCATTCCAGATCATTCCTTTATGCCACTTTGTTGCCAGATACAGCCTAATAGCACCACCTAATATACAGCCTTTTTCAGGCTAACTAAACCCAAACATGTTTTTGTTTTTGTTTCATGTTTGTTTCATGTTTCTGTTTTTGCAAATTTTGCAAATAAATAACCTTTCTTCATAAATTTATGCTACATTTCTATGGTACAAATAACCCAAATCAGTACAGTGGAACCTTAGATTACGAGCATAATCCGTTCCAGGAGAATGCTCGTAATCCAAAGTACTTGCATATCAAAGCGAGTTTCCCCATTGAAGTCAATGGAAACGAAAATAATTTGTTCCACATTAACTTCAATGGCATGCAATACCACATGTGGCCAGAAGTGGGGGTGCCGGAGAGCCTCTGAAACGATCAGAAAGGCCCGAAGACAGCTCGGCTGAAATCGGAAAACCTCGGAAATGCTCGGGAACGGAGTATTTCCGAGGGTTTTCTGAACGGCTCTGGTGCCCCCCATCTCAGGCCAAACGCGGTACTACACACCGCTTTAGCCTGAATCCTGATCGTTTTGCGAGACAACACTCTCAAACCGAGTCCGGATTTTTAAAAATACAGTGCTTGTATTGCAAAACGCTCATTAACCGCGTTACTCGCAATCCGAGGTTCCACTGTAGCTAGTGATATGGTACATACTAATATAGCAAGAAGAGTGACAAACTGGAGCATGTTGCTTGCAACTATTTTTGGCTGAGTAAGGTTGGAGAAATACAATATCAGAGGGGCGTTATATCATTAACAGTCTCACAGCCGCACTGGAATATTTAGTTGTGAGTGAACGACAATCCTTAAAGCGGAGTTCCACCCTTTTTTTATGTTTATTAAAAGTCAGCAGCTACAAAAAGTGTAGCTGCTGGCTTTTAATAAACATACACTTACCTGTTCCACTGTCCAGCGACGCGCGGCCTGGAGCTCCGCTCCTCTCCCCCCTCCTCCGCCGGAGCGTCCATTCACAGTGTGGGCACCCGGCCGTGACAGCTTTCGGCTTCATGGCCGGGCACTCACTGCGCATGCGCGAACGGCGCATGCGCGAACGGCGCAGCGCTCTGTGAGTGGACAGGCGATCGCCTGGGACCTGTCACGTCCCAGGTGATCGCCTACAGGGAGGAGCCGCCACAAGGCGATATGACGTATCGCCTAGGCGACCCCAGGGCGGAAGGAGGAAGTGGGACAGGAAGTCCCACTCGTACTGAAGCCCCCACTCCCCCCCCAAAAAAATGACATGCCAAATGTGGCATGTAAGGGGGTGAGGAGTGGAATAAAAAAAAGTAAAAAAATTGGGTGGAACTCCGCTTTAAGGTACAGTGCCTTGAAAAAGTCATGTTACAACCAAAAACGTTAATGTATTGTATTGGGATTTTATGCGATAGACCAACACAAAGTGGCACATAATTGTGAAGTGGAAAGAAAAAGATAAACGGGTTTCAATCTTTTTTACAAATAAATATCTGAAAAGTGTAGCGTGCATATTTAGCTCCCCTGAGTCAATACTTTGTAGAACCACCTTTCGCTGCAATTACAGCTGCAAGTCTTTTTGGGTATATCTCTACCATCTTTGTACATTCTAGATCTAGAGAGTGACATTTTTGCCTGTCCTCCTTTGCAAAATACAGTGGAACCTCGGATTACGAGCATAATCCGTTCCAGGAGAATGCTCGTAATCCAAAGTACTCGCATATCAAAGTGAGTTTCCCTATAGAAGGCAATGGAAACTAAAATAATTTGTTCCGCATTGACTTCAATGGCATGCAATACCGCATGTGGCCAGAGGTGGGGGGCACCGGAGAGCCTCGGAAACGGCCGGAAAGGCCCAAGGACAGCTCGGCTGACCTCGGAAAGGCTCGGGAACGGAGTATTTCCGTGTCTTCCCGGGGTTTTTCGAACAGCGCAGATCGGCTGTGATTGGCGCCGGTTGGCTCTGCTTGGCTCTGGCGCCCCCCCCCCCACCTCAGGCCAAACGCAGTACTGCACACCACTTTGGCCTGAATCCTGTTCGTTTTGCGAGACAACACTCGCAAACTGAGTTATGATTTTTTTAAATACAGTGCTCGTATTGCGAAACGCTCATTGCAATTCGAGGTTCCACTGTATATGGCCTGGAGCTGAGTGAAACTAGGAGGAGGACCAGCATGACTGGGGCCTGCAGAAGAGGTGGAGTATTAGTGGGTGATTTAGAATGATGCAGTCTGCTTAGCAGATTGAAGAGTTCAAGGCAGAGGGTGTGTCCTGTAGTGGGTAGCAGTGACGTCTGGTGGGTTCTCCTTTTGGGGGGGGCAGCAAACATGCACAAAACCCCTCCGCTGCCGGGCGCCGTGGCACTGACCACCCGAGGCACCCGCCGGACAACCCAACCGCCGGACCACCCACGGCACTGACCACCAGCCGGACCACCTGTGGGTGGTCCGGCGGCACTTACACGCTGTGTTTCAGGGCTCTCCTCCTCTCCTACAGTGGCGGGGCTGTCCTCCTCCTCTCCTGCAATGGCGGGGGTATCCTCCTCCTCTCCTCCAGTGCAGGCAGTGGCGGCTTCGGTGTCCACTCCTCAGGCTTCCTCCCCTGTGTATCTCCTCTTCCGCCAAAGGGCTAGGCGTCCCAATAGGGTCACCTGGCACTTTAGCCAATTGGGAAACAGGTCTCACAGACCTGCCTTCTGATTGGTCGGGACTGGGGAGGAACTGTGATCATAGTGTGATCATAGCGAAAATTAATTTGCTATCGTCACACAACAGGGTAGGATCGGGCCGCAGTGCTCTGCGCCCTGAGCCCACCCTATTTTGAAGCCTATTAGAGCCTCTGGTTCTAATCACGTGCCTATCGCCGCCATAGAAATTCATGTGTTTGGCGTCCTGAAAGGGGCCGAGCACATGGATAGGGGGGGCGGCACCCGTGCGCCCACAATGCATGGGCCGCCACTGGTGGGTAGAGAGAAGGGGGGATTGTGTCACAGCTCAGTCAGAGCTTATCACAGCATCAGACAGTTTTCTCCCACCCTCCCTCCCTTGTTTGTCTTGGTTTGGGGGAGCCTCCTACTTTCTCAAGGTGCTGGGGTATTTGTCGTGGGATTTATGTTGTTAGCTTGCCATTCAATTTCTTGGTCCTTTTATTTTCTTGTCATAGCAGCAGGCAGGGGGTCTATTGGGTCTTTGAGGGTGGTTCTGGGTAAATAATTGTGCGAAATTGTGGGTTGGGCCCATCTGAGGTATGGGTGTCCCTTCCTAACTGTGGAAAATTGTAGTTTGTGCCCATCTGAGGTATGGGTGTCCCTTCCTAGCAATACGGTGGTAATTCGGGGTATTAATTAGGTTGCATCTGGTAGTACATAAGTGGTTAATTGTCCCTGAGCCAGTGTAGTTGCGGCTGGGGGCCATTGATTGGGTGGCAGATACAAATGGTTAATCGTGAGTATATAGGCTTTCAAAGACCTTATTTTCTTGTCATAGCAGCAGGCAGGGGGTCTATTGGGTCTTTGAAGGCGGTGCTGGTTAAGTAATTGTGGAAAATTGTGGGTTGGGCCCATCTGAGGTATGGGTGTCTCCTCCTAACAATACGGTGGTAACATCAGGGTATTAATTAGGTTGTATCTGGTAGTACATAAATGGTTAATTGTCCCTGAGCCAGTGTAGTTCCGGCTGGGGCATAATCTGAGGTTGGTTTATTTGTTATGCATTGACTATATTATATGCATTAAACTTGTTTTCTTGTGAATGTTGTATTTAATTGCTTGTAATAAAAGGCTGCTATGGTCATTCAACTCCAAATAAAATGTGTCTTCTGGTCATTTTGTAAGGGGGGATTGGTCAAGTGTTTAATGTTTTATAGATAATCATAGCCTCTGCATTCTGCAGGTCTCACAGTCAAGTGTATATTATTTAATCAGTAGGAATGTCCACAAGCTATGGGGGACAGAAAATTTACACTATTATACAAGCTGAACACTCACTACTTTACATTGTAGCAAAGTGTAATTTCTTCAGTTTTGTCACATGAAAATATATAATAAAATATTTACAAAAATGTGAGGGGTGTACTCACTTTTGTGAGATACTGTATTTGTAAAAAAAATTGGAAAACCATTTATAATTTTCCTTCCACGTCACAATTATGTGCCACTTTGTGTTAGTCTATCACATAAAATACATCTACATTTTTGGCTGTAACATGACAAAAGTTCCACCTCAATACAGGGCACTTTCACCCCCTTCCTGCCCAAGTCATTTTTTAACTTTCAGCGCTGTCACACTTTGAATGATAATTGCGCGGTCATGCAACGCTGTACCCAAATATTTTTTTTTATTATTTTTCTCCCACAAATAGAGCTTTCTTTTGGCGGTATTTGAACACCTCTGCGGTTTTTTTTTAACAAGAAGAACCTCTGCGGTTTTTATTTGTTGCGCTATAAACAAAAGAAGAGTGACAAGTTTGGAAAAAAAAACACAATATTTTTTACACAAACAGATCCACGGTCCTGCTCTGTTACTGGGCAATCGCGGGTGCCCGGTGGACATCGTTTCCAGTGACGCGGCAGGAGCGCATGCGCGCCCTCTAGTGGCTCGGGAAGGTGAAGACGTCATATGACGCCCGCCCAGAACAAGAGCCGCACCGTCCAGCTGTCATTTGACGGCCGGCGGGCGGCAAGCGGTTAATGCATTCTCTACATTAAGGTCAACCGACGTAGGAATGCGGCGACAGATCAGCTCTCCTGTGCTGGATCACATATCTAGCACGTGATCCAGCACTTCCGGGTAGGGAACACACTGATAAGTCACAGCATAAGCCGATCAGCGGGTGCCGGCCAATGAATGACTACTGGCACCCGCTGTTTGGCGAAGAGGATGAGAGGACAGAGCTCTGTGAATGTAAGCAATACAGCAGGGATGTGCTGGTTTTTGTTTTCCTGCAAAGCAGGGAATAAAAACTGCCACATCCCAGTGTAAAAACAGCACACAGTGAATGCACCAAGCACTGTTAGACACACATTTAACCCCTTGATCGCCCTAGGTATTTAACCCCCTCCCAGCCAGTGTTATTAGTACAGTGACAGTGCATATTTTAAGCACTAATCACTGTATTAGTGTCACTGGTTCTCACAAAGTGTCAAAGGTCTCAGTTAATATACAAAAAATGTAGCGCTATACATAAAAGTTATATACAAAACACCCAAGTGTAGTGCTCAAAACAAATAAAAAGTAAAAGAGTCCGTAAAAAGTCCAAAATGGACAAAATATATGTGTAAATAAAGTCTTTGATGACCATTCAAACGTGGATAGTCTTGAAATTTTCAAAACACAACTGGTGACTTTCAAAAAGCAAATGACTATAACGTGACCACCACCAAATGGAAAGGAGGCTTACCAGATGGAATGGACCCAGTAAACGTATGTCTAAAGGGTCAAACAGGCTTGGTACATGTATACTCGTAGGTCTAGAGTCCTGGCTGGCGTTGCACACATCAATGTCCAAAATCCAGGGTCTAGTGGTGTCACCAAATATCCGAACCCAGTATGATGATGGGATAGCTCACAATGGAACCATATTATAGGGAAGAAGGAGAGGGCACATAGCGTAATAACGTAGATACTATTTATTAAATGCAGGTAGATACACTTACATTCAAGCAGTAAACGTAGCGCTTTGCAAAACACTCAATGGCAGCAGGGGAATCTCCCGACGCGTTTCGCAATACCTTGCATCGTCTGGGGTATGACTCCACTGTTGCCTGCATATTATTTATAAGTTTAAGGGACCTCCCCCTCATTACTCCATTATGCAATCACTTCCTGAATCTTTCAAAATGGCGTGTCGGCGTGCGTTCCACGCCTCTCTATGTAATCCCTGCATAGTGCGCTAATATATTCATCATATGGGAAGCTGTATGGAAAAAAGATGGGGGGATAGATCCATGTTTGTGTGGAATAACCTCATCATACATGCTAGATACGGGGCATCACTAACCCAATACTTACAATACATCATAGATCTTAGTCTGGCGACTAACGTCGCGGCTGTGACGTCACGCGTAAACCATGTGATAGACGCCATGCAATCGTCCGGCGACGTTACATGACGCGCGAACATCAATGTCCAATCAGACGGCGCCTGAACCATGTGACGGACGCCATGTGATCGTCCAGTGGCGTCACATGACGTCCATATCCAATCAGACGGCGCGACCGCGTCACGAGGAATCCCGCCGTCATGTGACCATCACATGATGTCACATGACCCGCGAGCATCTTAATGAAAAGCGGCGCGATCGCGTCATCGCATACAAGCGCCGCCCCCATCTGAGACACGCAGCCTGGATAGGACGTAGAGACGTCCGTATTGAGTCCGACAACGCAATCGCATAATCAAGCGATCACGGCGTGCTTCCCGGAAGTGGGCAACCCTGAAATGCTAATACATTGACTGTGCTCCACCGCCCCCTAACGGCAAAAAATGTGAAACGCAGCCAAATGTGTACACACAGGACTCCAACTAATCTACAGGAATTATCTAGCATCGCCCAAATCGGGCGAAAAAAGGAAAAAATTCCCCGGGATAACAATGGTGAAGCTAGTAGCTGTAAGTCTAACTACCCATTAGCACAAAAATAGTTTTATTGTTATAAAAATAATAAAATCAGCTGAGCTGAGGTTAAATTACTAAATGTGTAAACAGATAATAAATATAAAAATAAAAATAAAAAATGAAAAATAAGAAATATCTTTTGGATAACAGATCAAGAAATATAGATGGTCCGCTCCAACTGTGCGAGACTAACGTCTCGCACATAGAGAGGACCATCAAGGTGGAAGAATGTAGGGACCTCAACCCATCATAACCAATGACGGAAGGAGGCCCACACACCCCAACAGGAGATTGCCCAATGGATGAATGAGGAGCAAATTCCATATAAATCCAAATTTGTCCCCAAACACAACCATACATAATATATTAAAAGTTGTGTAAAGAATATATAAAACCATATTGAATTGGTTAAAAATACAAGAAACACTAAACAACAAGAAAAAGCAGAAAACGGATCCATGATCGAAAGGCACCAACTAATGTTAGGACTGGTCGATGAAGGAATTGATATCCCATTCGACATTTAAACCAGACGGCCTGTGTGTCTGTAATTGGTATATCCAGTAAGTCTCCAGCTGGGACACACCCCTAATTCTGGGGGCACCTCTCCATGGGGGAATAAAACGATCAATGATCAAGAACTGTGTGCCAGCTGGATTCCTACTGTGATGTAACCTATAGTGTCTAGGGACCGTGTGATTCACATCACCCCCTAAAATTAATGTAACATGTTCCCCCACTCTAACCGAAAATGGCCTGATGGTGCGGCCCACATATTGTTTGCCACAAGGGCAGGTGATAAGATATACAATGTGTGTAGTAGAGCATGTACAAAAATGTTTAATTGGGTATGACTACCCTGTACTGGTAGACCTAAACTCTAAGGTTTTACCTCTCCCGGATGTGTTATATTTACACACACTGCACTTTTTACAGGGATGATATCCCACCAATTGATGAAAAAAGGAAGGACGTACCGGGGGGTTAATGATGTTGGGTGCTATTTTACCCTGGAGAGTGGGTGCACCTCTGAAGACAACTTTGGCCTGTTCGGGTAAAACTGAGCCGAGGATATTGTCATTCCTCAAGATGTTCCAGTGCTTGGCTATAATAGCTTTCACTTGTTTATGTTGCATAGAGAAGGAGGTGAGCATTGCCCATTTGAAGCTGTTGTTGGATTCTACTTTGGGCTTAACTTCCAATAAGGAATGCCTGTTGGTCTCCAGTACTTGTTCGAGATCTCTATCGATCCTGACGGGGTCATACCCCTTATCAATGAATCGTTGTTTGAAAATCTCGGCTTGAGTCAGGAAGATATCGGTATCAGTACAGTTTCGCCTCAACCTCAGAAACTGACTTCGTGGGACGGACCTCAACCAAGATTGGTGATGACAACTGTCCTGCGGAATGTATCCATTCCGATCAGTTTTCTTGAAGTGTGTCTGAAAGTGGAACTGTCGATCTTGGATGCTGATCTCCAAATCCAGAAACTGGATTCTTTCATGGCTGGCAGTATATGAGAGAGAAATGCCTCTGTCATTGGCATTAAGATGGTCCATAAAGATCTTAAGTGATGCCAGACTGCCACTCCATAGGAGGAGGATGTCGTCAATGTACCTAGCCCAAAACACTAAGTGTTGGGTGTCATAGGTATAGACGACATCCTCCTCCCATTTGGCCATGAAGAGATTCGCCAGGCTGGGGGCATACTTGGCCCCCATAGCCACACCTCTTAGTTGGAGGTAGAAATTGTCGTTGAACCAGAAGTAACTACTTCTGGTAGCAAACTCCAACAATTCCATAATGAATTCCCGTTGGAAGGGAGCTAGTGTTTCTTCCTTCTCTAGGTAATACTTAACAGCCTCTAACCCTTTGCCATGTGGGATACAAGTATATAGTGAGGCCACATCGGCTGTCACCATGATGTAATCACCTCCTATACTCGTATCCTGGAGTTTTCTAATAGTGGCCCCAGTATCCGCCAAATAGGATGGCACACGTCTGACCAAGGGCTGAAGATAATGGTCGATATAGCGGCCAATTCTGGATGTAACAGAATTAATCCCGCTCACAATGGGACGACCGGGGGGGTGTACCGGGTCTTTATGAACCTTCGGTAAATAATAAATAGTTGGTATCCTGGGGACCGCGGGAACCAGGAACGCCTTTTCCTTCTTGTTTAGAATGTCTCTAGAGAAGCCACTGTCAACCAAACTCTGAAGTTCAACTTTAAACCTAGAGGTAGGGTTGGTGGACATCCGTTGGTAGGTATTGGGTTCATTTAAAATCCTGACCATTTCTTGTTCATAGTCAGATTTGTCAAGGACCACTATACCTCCACCTTTGTCCGCTGGGCGGATCACCAAGTCCTTGTTTGAACACAAGGACTTGAGACCCACACTGGACACAGTTTGATAAGAGCCTCGTTTCTCTGGAATTTCTGACAAGTCCTTCAGTACTAAATCTCTGAAGATACTGACAGAGGGTGCTACGGGGACGGGGGGATTAAACAGAGACGGGTTAGATAGACCCGAGTGTACCGTCCCAAACGTAGCTGCCCTGGCCTCACTCACAATGGGATTAGTGATGAGGTACCGTTGTATGTTAACCTTCCGAACATACTTGTGTATGTCGATAAAGGTACCAAACTTATCGAGTTTCTTTGGAGGGGCAAATTTGAGGCCTTTATCCAAAACTGATAATTCCTCGGGGGTGAACTCCTTTGTACTTAGGTTGAAAACGCCTTGGCCTTTTATACTCTCCTTCTTTTTCCTCTTCTGAATTCTCTGCCCCCCTCTGGTCCCTCTTTTGGATCTGGCCCTCTTCGGCGTGTGTCTGGGACCTCGTGAAAATCCCGTGTATCGTGGCTTTGTGGATTGGGATAGCCAGGACTATAATAAGAGGATTCAGGAGGATATCTAGTACGTGTATGATGGCTATCATCACGCGTATCCTCTAGAGGGATATATCTATTGTGAGTAGTAACTGGTGGGGGACCATAATATGATAGATGGTCATAGTAAGATGACGGGGCAGCTCTCTGTCGAGCTGGAGAGACGTTATATGAATAATCGTCATACTCATAGTGACGTGGAGCACTATGATGATAGGGATGACCCCTAGATGAACCTCTGGTCCCTCTAACCCCTCTGGACCTACCCCTACCCCGTTGATGAATGGGGGTACGAGGGTTTCTAGGTGGGGGTGCTCGAGAATGGCCCCCTTGTGAGTTAGACGAAGGAGTTGGGACACTAGATGTGGTTGCAATCTGAATACGTGCTGGACCTCTTATGGAAGCCTGGGTGGAACTGGCTGCAGATGTTTGAGAGGGGGTAGAGTCCATCTCTGCGCCAAAGGATGTCAAAAATAATTTCTGCCACCCAAACACAGTATTATTCCTGTAATCTCCGGCATCCCTTGAATATTTTTTATGCTTTTTTAGCTTCTGGTCTCTATCCTCTTTTTCGAGGTGGTTTTGTAGGCTGGCAGAGAGGGAAAGATACTCAAGGGATTGTTTGTATGAGAAAAGTTTCTCCTTGAGTTCCTTAATTTCCCTGTCTAATTCCGCCAGTCTCACCTTTTTCCTAGAGATCAGAACTCCCAGAAAATTGATCCCGGCGTCATTGAAATAATTGAACCAGGAATCAATCTCTAGGTCTCCCTGTTGGGGTTGAACTTCCCAGCGGAGACTTCTAGGAACCATACGGTCTGATATGTATTGTTCCAAGAACAGTAAGTCCCATTGCAGATGTAATTCTGAAGACATAACATTTTTGAGTCTGGTAAATAAACCTCCTATTTCTGTATCACTATTGGTGGTGGAAAACACACCATCCGTGTTAACAGTGCGAGAAGCTCTGTAATCAAACACATCCATAACAAGATGTGTAATGAACAGAGTAAGTAGCTGCAGCAAATATATTCAAACCAAAAAATAGCACAAAATACAAACAATATTCGTGCTACTAACAAATCAGTTAATGTCTGATTGTCCACCACACTATCACAGTTCTGCTATAAGTCGCTGATCGCGCCCCTTTGCTAGTATTAAAAAAAAATAATCTAGTATATAAACCATGCTTTGTAGACGCAAACCAATCAATATACGCTTATTGGGATTTTTTTACCAAAAAATATGTAGCAGAACACATAATGACCTAAATTTATGAAGAAATTTTATTTTTTTATTGGATGTTTTATACATGTTTGGAATTTAAAAAAAATTAGTTTTAAAATCACTTTAAGTAAATTCTGTCCAGATGCAACTCTTCTATTTTCCTTGCTCCTGGGAGACCCTGCTGGACAGTGAAATTTCATAACTCTGAAAATCCGTATGTCGCCTGAGGCGTATAGGGTGTGTTGGCTCCGCCCTGCAACTCAGCATTCTTTGAGATCACAAAAATTCATTTAGGTGTTTTGGGCAGAGCATAAAAACAAGGCAGACATTGTCCTCATTAAAACTCTGTTTGCTCTGACTCATCCTATAAGACAGTGAGAAGGTTCCAGACTGCTTCATGTACCAGCAAGACAAATAGCAGTGTGCTGAGAGGATTGTAGGGCCTGCTACTAACAAGCAAGCAGATTAGAAAATCATTTATGTAAGAGTTCCTTCTATCTATGCTGGTTCCAGGTCAGTGACACAAAAAGTACTGAAGCAGGAGGATTAGCTTGATAGCCAGGAACTACCATTTTTAAGAAGGAAGTCAGCAAATGCTACCTATACTCCCTTACCATAACCCTAACCCAGGGGTCTCAAACCGATGGCCCTCCAGCTGTTGCAGAACTACAAGTCCCATCATGCCTCTGCCTGAGGGAGTTATGCTTATAACTGTCAGCCTTGCAATGCTCATGGGACTTGTAGTTTCGCAACAGCTGGAGGGCCGCCAGTTTGAGATCCCTGCCCTAACCCTAATCATGACCTACACTGATGAAGTTATTCGTTATGTACAGTATATAGTGGTGTCTACAATAGGAGGTTAACTAATACTGGTACAGCACTCAACTGAACCTATTAGAACGCTTATCAGTCAATATTCAGACCAGTCATGTGACAGTCACACATCACTAGTCTTCCCTCCCCAAAGGATCACTCACTGGGACTGATGAACATTGTCATTTTTTTAAGGCTTTGCAGATTACAACTCAACTTTACCATACGATTATTGGGTAACAGGAGGGCAAAAGGTGATAGGATATCTGTTTTAGACAAAGACAGCAACAAAAGCACAGTTATTTAGTAGAAAAAAGGGTTAGACCAGTGGTCTCCAAACTGCAGCCCATGGACCAGATGCAGTCCATTTCTAGCCTTTATCTGGGGCACAGTTTCTCCCACTGACATCAATGTTGAGGCACCATTCCTTCTACTGACACCAACAGTGAGGTGTAATATCTCCTACTGACACCACCGATGGGGCATTATTCCTCCAACTGACACCACTGATGGGGCACTATTCCTCCAACTGACACCACCTATGGGGCACTATTCCTCCAACTTACACCACTGATGGAGCACTATTCCTCACACTGACACCACTGATGGGGCACTATTCCTCCAACTGACACTTCTGATGGGGCACTATTCCTCCCACTGACACCACTGATGGGGCACTATTCTTCCAACTGAGACCACCGATGGGGCATCACATGCCTGAGGAAGGGGTCCTGCATGGCTCCAAAATGTTGCACTTAGCTTTGTGATGTGATCTTTCGGCAATAAAAACCTTTGGACGATAACTGAAGATTCCTGGTGTGCTGGTGAATATGTACATTGACTTGGTGTTTCCAGTATCCAGCTGGTAATCGCTGCAGCACCCATTACTGATGAGCCTTGTTTCCAGGAATGTGTGCGACAGGAATATAGACAAGACTATTCCTCAAACTGCCACCACTGATGGGGCACTAATCCTCTCATGGACACCACTGATGGGGCCAGTGCTGGTCCAAGACATTGTGCTGCCTGGTACCAAGAATGAAATGCTGCCCCTCCCCCCCAAAAAAACACGCCCAGTCGCCCACCAAAAGGCCCCCACATTCATAATTTTATATCATGATAAATTAAGAGGACCTGTCATGGCTCTATACATGTATATAGAAGTATAAAAAGGACCTTTCTTTCAGGAGCTGGCGCCTGACGTCCCTTTGGAGCGCTTGGAATTCGATCGCATACACAGGTCCCTCGCTCTCAGGCCCACCGAGGGTCCCCCTAGGGACGTTATAATTAAATGTCACTTTTATAAGACCAAGGAGCGGCTCCTGCAGGCTGCACGGGATGTCCCGGACCTCTCTTACCGGGGTAGTCCCCTCCAGCTATTTGCGGACCTCTCTCCGGTCACCATAGCCAAACGGCGGAGTCTGAAGCCTTATTTGCAGATTCTACAAGCTCGGGGCATTCGTTATAGATGGGGGTTCCCCTTCAAGCTCTCCTTCTATCACCTCGGCCGCCAGTTTCATGCCTCCTCCCAGCCTGACTTACGGCGACATTTTCAGGATCTGCAGTTTGAGCTCCCTCCCTCCCAACCGGAGTCTTCTTCGGCCCAGCCACGATCATCCAGGCCACCCCACGGTTCCTCACAAATGTCTCAGCAGGGGTCCCAGGCGCTTCGATCACTGCAAGCACAGCGATTCCAGGATGTCCCTAAAGGATGATAGCACCGATTCTCATTTGTCACTCTGAGGAGCTAACCTGCCAGCACCCTGTTGTTCTGAACTGTCAGCAGTATCTCGCCTTGAACTATAACATTAAATCTAAATTTCGCATTTAGACTTCCCATTCTGTGGACCCAATTACAGTACATGAACATTTCTGCCTTTCAACCAAAATGATATCTGGACTGTTTTTTTTTTTTTGTTTTTTTTTTTTTGTTTTTTTTTTTTTCCTGGGCCCGGTGGCCCCATTGTGTTCCCTCCTTCCCTGCTCCTGGAGGCCTTGTCATGTGGCTGACCCCTTGCTCGATGTTGCCCCAATTGAGGGGCAGCGACATTGGGCCTCTGTGCTGTGGCTACGTTCGCATGGTCATTTGGCCCACCTGGATTCTTGTCCCCTGTCCCCCCCCCCCCCTTTTTTTTTTTTTTTTTTTTAAGGCGAAGGCTTTTGATCTGTCGCTTGAGAGGAATGTCCTTGTACTGTGCTGCACACCCCCATTACAGTTGTGGGTGTGCCCTGCCCATCACGGTCCACGGTTTGTGGCCTTCGCAGTTTTTGCTGTAGTATGTGTATGTTATTGTCCTTGTGTTTGCGGTGGGTCGGCTTCGTGTCCTGGACTCCCCGTACTTTGGTTGGGGGCTCCGGGACGCGAGGATGACCACGGCCCACAATAATTCGTTCACAATTTTAAGTTGATATGTTACACAATTTTGATTGAGACTGCTTTAATCCTTATTTAGGTGGTGTCTATTGAACATGTTTTTTCTGTTTACCTTATGCTGATGTCGATCTGATCTCATTGTTCAGACTACTTTAAAAATATGCCGAGCGGTGTCCGACGGACCATTGCTCCCCCTTGGCTTGGAACTTGGCCCGAACAAAAGTTTTGGCCAACTTCCGACCTTTTAGTGGGATTCCAGCCCCACTACCAATTGCAACCTAGATGATTGGAATGTTTTTACTCCGAGTTTTACTCGGTCTGTTTGTTTTCCTTTATCTGTTTTCTTTCACTGTCTCCCTACCTGACTCTCTGGTCTTTCACCTTTTTCTTCTCTCTACGAGGTCCGCGGGGTGTGTGCTTGGGGACATGATCTTCTGCCGATTGCTAGTCTTAATATGACGCTTAATTGGCTGTCCCTGAATGTTCAGGGTATGAATTCTCCTCAGAAAAGGGTGAAGATTTTTAAGTATCTTAGGAAGCAGCGGATTGACATCGCCTGCTTACAGGAAACCCATTTTTCGGCGTCTTCCTGCCCTAAATACTTTGATGCTCAGTTTCCCCAGGTATTTTTGGCCACGGCTCCAACCAAGCAAAAAGGGGTGCTCATAGCTTTCCGCAAGTCGGTTTCATTTAGTTGCACTAGACAGATCGCAGACCCAGATGTCAGATATCTATTGCTACAAGGCACTATCCAAGGAAAGGAGGTTACCATCATGACTTATTATGCGCCAAATTCCAACCCAGGACCCTTCTTGACTCACGTCTGCGCCCTGCTAGCATCCCATCACAGGGGTACTCTCTTTCTTTCGGGTGATTCGAATTTAGTTTTGAATCCCTCACTGGATAAATACCCCTCGGAGCGTATCGCTCCCTCGCCTGGCGCTAAAAAATTTGCTCGCTCTTTACAACTACATGATTTGGTCGATCTTTGGAGGGAATGCCATCCTCAGAGTAAGGACTTTACACATTATTCCCACCCTCATCACTCTCACTCCAGAATTGATCATATGTTCATGCTACGACGCCACCTTCCCATGGTGGTCAGGGCCTCTATCCTGGCTGTTCCATGGTCTGATCATGACCCTGTTCTGGTGGTCTTCCACTCCGTTTTGGACAGACCCCAATTCTCACCCTGGGCGATGAATGATTCGCTCTTATCGCTTAAAGAGGTCCGGGAAGATATTTTTAAGGCCTCAGAGGACTACTTCCGTGAAAATCAGGGGTTGGTTACGTCGCCGGTAACGCTTTGGGAGGCTTATAAGGCGGTACTCCGTGGCCACATTATTCGGATAGCGTCAGCCCGTAAGCGGGAAAGGGGTTTGAAACAAAAAGCCCTGGAGACCCGTCTGGAGGCATTATCTGCGGTTTTTAAACAATCCCCCACCTCTGGCAACCGTAAACTCTTGGAACAGGTTCGTTCGGAGTTGGATCTTTGTCTCACCGAGGGGGCTGAACGCGTCTTACGTTGGTCCCGCCAGAGGTGGTATACCAGGGCGAATAAACCTAATCGAATGTTAGCCAACAGACTCCGGACTTTCGCTCCTAAATTCACCCCCATCACTCTGCGCAACCGACACAATGTACTTACGGGTAATCCGTTGCGTATATTGGAGGAGTTTCGATTCCACCTTACTAAATTGTACTCTGATCCAGAGCAGTTTAACGCCCAGGACACTGCTGATTTCCTCGGCCGTCTCCCTCTCCCGACCCTGACGGAGGCGCATGTTACTCTTATGGACCGGGATATACAAATTTCAGAGGTCCTCCAAGGTATAAAAGATCTTAAGGTGGGAAAGCGTCCGGGGCCGGATGGCTTTACGGCGCTTTACTATAGGAAACTGGCAGTTATGGTAGCTCCGCATCTCACGGCAATGTATAACTCTGTTAAAAATGGATGCTCCTTTACCCCGGACCTTTTGACGGCAAACATAGTGATGATCCCTAAACCGGATCGCGATCATTCCTCCTGGGCTAATTTTAGGCCTATCTCCCTAATTAACGTTGACATGAAAATTTTGACCAAAATTCTGGCTAATCGCTTAAATTCTTTTCTTCCTCGATTAATTGGGAAGGACCAGGTCGGCTTTATACCTCAGAGACAGGCCGGTGATGCTATTGGGCGTATATTGCAACTCCAACACATAGCTCATACTCGCTCGCTAGAATCTATGCTCTTGTCTCTGGACGTAAACAAGGCCTTTGACACTTTGTCATGGCCTTACCTCATGTCTGTTCTTCGACATTATGACTTCGGGTCTTCTTTTATGCACTGGATATCTGTTTTATATGATTCCCCCCGGGCAAAAATTAAGTATTATGGATTCGAGTCTCCCCTCTTTAATATCAAGAGGGGCACCCGTCAGGGGTGCCCCCTATCACCTCTTCTTTTTGTATTGGCTCTGGAACCCCTGGCAGAGGCGATTCGCTCTCATCCGGATATACGAGGCATCGAATTAGCGGGTTGTCCCCATAAAATTTCCCTATTCGCCGATGATGTCCTTCTCACTTTGACCTCCCCCAGAAGCTCTTTACCAAACTTGCAAACTCTTTTGGATTCCTTTGCTTCCCTTTCGGGGCTCCGGGTTAATCCCTCAAAATCGAAAGCGTTGTCGGTTAATCTCTCTCCTGGCCTGATGAGGGATTTGCAGTCGGCATTCTCCTTTCAGTGGGTTTCCTCGCTGCCCTATCTGGGAATCCACCTTACCCCCACATACTCCGGATTGTACCAGGCCAACTTTCCACCATTGTTCAAGAGACTAACAGATATGCTGTTGTCTTGGTCTCATTTGCCTTTGTCTTGGTTCGGCAGGATAACGGCTGTTCGTATGTCCTATCTCCCGAAACTATTATATTTTTTCCGTGTCTTGCCGATTCAGGTTTCTTCGCATATCCTCCGCATACATCAGCGAAAAATTATGCAATTTATATGGGGTTCGTCCCACCCTCGAATCGCCAAACAGGTCTTGTTTGCTAAGCGAGTCAATGGGGGCCTTTCGGTTCCTAATTTACAAGCCTATTACATAGCTGCTAACATAGCCCCACTTTCGTGCCTTCATGAAACCTATCAGCTCCCGCTCTGGGCTATGCTTGACCTGGTTGACATCGACCCTATTCCTATCTCCTCATTACCCTGGCTCCCACCTGTGCATCGTCCGGCGGTCATGGGGCCTTGCTTGGCCCACTCCTTGCGACTATGGGACTCGGTAAAGTACTCTGCAGGGCTGATCTCCCCACATCTCCCACTCTTACGACTCTTACACTGCCCGCTGTTCCCTCCAGGTTGTGATAATCCCTCCCAATTTCTATGGTGGACCATGAACGGATTCACAGATGTTCACTCAATGCTACGGCCTACCAGGATTCTGGCATTTGACGCTTTGCGCTCTTCTCCTGGTATTCCCTTGCGTGAGCACTATCGCTATTTACAAATTCGCCACTTTCTTCAGAGCCTTATTAGGTTTCAATCTACCCCTTATACCTTGACCCCCTTTGAGAGCCTTTGCAGAGCCAGGCCCCATTCTCCGGGTCTAATATCACTGATATACTCGGCGGTGATATCAATAAAGAGACCCCCATTGAGGCCTTATCACCTTCAATGGGAGAAAGAGCTGGGGAGGCAGTTAGACCCTGAGGATTGGCAGGCGATGACACTAACTCTGTCCAAATGCTCACGTAATGTGTCAATTTTGGAAAATGCCTATAAAGTATTGTATAGGTGGTACTACACACCGGCGAGATTGGCTCGCTTTATCCCAAATTATTCTCCACTTTGTTATAGGGGGTGTTCCCAGGAAGGCACCATGGCACATATTTGGTGGTCATGTCCGTGGGCGTGCAGACTATGGATTAGGGTATATACTCTCCTCCGCAATCTTTTTCAGATTAATATCAAAAGAGACCCCTATGTAGCTCTCCTTGGTAAGCCCATCGTGGAACTTCTGCGTCCAGAACGGCAACTAGCCCAACATCTTTTTACTGCAACTAGATTGACAATTGCGAGAGCATGGAAAACCCCTACATTAAGCTTTGAGGCAGTCAAGAACCGCCTGAACGATATCATGGTCAACGAGAAACTAACAGCTATTCTTTCTGATACGCATGACAAGTTTCTCAGAGTCTGGCAACCTTGGATCACATACTACCACCCTTCTAGGTTCGACACTACTTTGCTGTCACTGTAGGACCCCTCTTGCGCGCACCCCGTGGACCCGTGGCTTCCCTCTTCTCTTTCTCCCTCTTCTCCTTCTCCTCTTCTTCTTGTCCTGCCTCCTTTTTTTCTTTTTCTCTTTTCTCTTTCTCTCTCTTTCTCCAATTTTTTATTTTTATTTTTTTTCTTCTTAGGCTCTTACTTGAGGCTTAACTGTTCTATCTTTTCTAGTGGATGCCAACTTTCAGGTTTTATTGTTGTGTATTATACACCCATTCTACAGGTTTACACCCATCTGGGCATGGCCCAGGTTCTGGACCATCGGGTCCTGAGGACTTTTTCATTTATTTTTTATTTTTATCTTGAATATAACATCAGATCACGGCCCATGCTTCCTTCCTGTTGTTGAGGGCTTTCGAGTCCAGATCTACTTTGTATACTGAATGCTGTAACATTCTATTGCAAACCTGTACTGTTGATTTAAATGACAATAAAAAATTATTTGTAAAAAAAAATAAAAATAAATAAAAATAAAAAATTCAATGGGCTCAGAAGTATAAAAAGGACCTGTCATCGCTCTTGACATGTATGTAGCAGTATAAAGAGAACTGGTCATGGCACTATATGTGTGTGTAAATCAATATGCAAGTGTAAAAACATCCCCCTGCACATCCGTTTCCCCCCCTCCCCACACACACATATCTGTTCCCCCTTTCCCACCCCTACACACATATGTGTTCCCCCCTCTGTACCCCCCACACATATCTGTACCCCCCTGCACATCCGTTTCCCCCCTCCCCACACACACACACACATATATCTGTTCACCCTCTGTACCCCCTACACACATATCTGTTCCCCCCACACACATCTGTTCCCCCTCTGTACCCCCCACACACATCTGTTCCCCCTCTGTACCCCCCACACACATCTGTTCCCCCTCTGTACCCCCCACACATATCTGTTCCCCCTCTGTACCCCCCTGCACATCCGTTTCCCCCTCCCCACACACATACATATCTGTTCCCCCTCTGTACTCCCTTTCCCACTCCTACACACACATCTGTTCACCCTCTGTACCCCCTACACACATATCTGTTCCCCCTCTGTACCCCCCACACATATCTGTACCCCCCACACATATCTGTACCCCCCTGCACATCCGTTTACCCCTCCCCACACACACACACATATATCTGTTCACCCTCTGTACCCCCTACACACATATCTGTTCCCGCTGCACATCTGTCCACCCCACACACATCTGTTCCCCCTCTGTACCCCCCACACATATCTGTTCTCCCTCTGTACCCCCCTGCACATCTGTTCCCCCTCTGTACTCCCTTTCCCACCCCTACACACATATCTGTTCCCCCTCTGTACCCCCCTGCACATCAGTTTCCCCCCTCCCCACACACATACATATCTGTTCCCCCTCTGTACCCCCTGCCCCCCCCTACACACATATCTGTACCCCCTGCACACCTGTCCCCCCCTCCACACACACACATATCTGTACCCCCTGCACACCTGCCCCCCCCAACACACACACACATATCTGTACCCCCTGCACACCTGTCCCCCCCCACACACATATCTGTACCCCCTGCACACCTGCCCCCCCCACACACACACACACACATCTGTACCCCCCTGCACACCTGCCCCCCACCCCCCCACACACATATCAGTTCCCTCTGTACACAGTGCAATGCACTATAAACTGACAGCAGAGTAAATTTTTGGTTTCTTGTGAATGGGTGCAGGCTGCAGCACTGACCTTCCACTATACCTGAGCCAGCGAAGGTGGTGGCTTTACTCCAGGACTGGAGAGTGGCGCTGCTGCCTGCCAGTCCTCCCACAACAGATCCCCGAGCGACCAGGAGGAGGGGGGAAGGCGGGAGCAGATATCGCGGCAAGCCCGTAGTTACATGATGCAGGGCTTCCATATCATCTACCCCAGCCGGTTCCACTAAACATGCAGCACTTCCGGCCAGCTGCTCCTCATCCCGGCTCTCTCCCCTCATCTTTTTACTGCAGCTGCTAGGGCAGCACTGCAGGCTGGGGATAGAGTGGTCTGTCTCGGATGTCTTCACAGCCACAACCGCCCCCTAGGCTGGCGCCATAAGCATGCATTTAAAAAATGTCGGGACCTTTCTCGGCAGAACACTGGCCCTGCTCGCAATGGGATAAGCAGGGGAACAGGCTAGCTGGCTGCGGGCGGCAATTTGCCGCCCCCTTGAAAGTGCCGGCTGGGACCGAGGTACCATTGGGTCCCATGGTAGGGCCGGCCCTGGATGGGGCACTATTCTTCCCACTGACACCACAATGGGGCACTATTCTTCCCACTGACACCACAATGGGGCACTATTGATCTTTTATTGAAAAGAATCAAGCAACCAATTTTATACAAAAGTAAAAAACAAAACCACGGTACAAAACTTTAACAGAAAACATAGGAATACACATCCATGTTCAGAATATATACAATAGGGATGAGCTTCGTGTTCGAGTCGAACATACGTTCGACTCGAACATTGGCTGTTCGATCGTTCGACGAAGATCGAACGATTTGGGCCGTTCGCGCCAAATTCGAGTGACGCGAACGGCCCACAATGCACTACGCCATCGCAGTGTCATCCAGGCGCTGTGATTGGCCAAGCATGCACTGTGACCCCGCATGCTTGGCCAATCACAGCGCCGGCAGCGAGGAGAGCAATGATTGGCCACAGGCAGGATGCCTGTGGCCAATTATTGCTGAGGGTGTTTAGTACACGCCCCACACTATAAAAGGCCGCCAGCACGGCGGCCTAGTGTAGTGTGTTCCGGAGCAGGGATAGAGTAGCATAGGCAGGGACAGTGACTGTTATTTCTTTCTTGCTTAACCTGGATTCCTTTAGTTTAGGGAAAGAGAAGGATAGGTAGGGAGAGTGTCAGTGTGTTTTGTGCTTCTGCTATAGTGTGCTTAAAAAAAAACATTTATTCTAGGGACAGAAAACTCTAGGTAGGGACAGTGTCAGTTTCTTTCACTCTGCAAGTCCTTGTTTCCAGGGACCTGGAAGGACAGTGAGTGAATTGTCCTTTTGCTATATTGTGATTAAAAAAAACATTTATTCTAGGGACAGAAAACTCTAGGTAGGGACAGTGTCAGTTTCTTTCACTCTGCAAGTCCTTGTTTCCAGGGACCTGGAAGGACAGTGAGTGAATTGTCCTTTTGCTATATTGTGATTAAAAAAAACATTTATTCTAGGGACAGAAAACTCTAGGTAGGGACAGTGTCAGTTTCTTTCACTCTGCAAGTCCTTGTTTCCAGGGACCTGGAAGGACAGTGAGTGAATTGTCCTTTTGCTATATTGTGATTAAAAAAAACATTTATTCTAGGGACAGAAAACTCTAGGTAGGGACAGTGTCAGTTTCTTTCACTCTGCAAGTCCTTGTTTCCAGGGACCTGGAAGGACAGTGAGTGAATTGTCCTTTTGCTATATTGTGATTAAAAAAAACATTTTTTTCTAGGGACAGAAAACTGTAGGTAGGGAGAGTATTTTTTTTCTTTCACTCTGCAAGTCCTTGTTTCCAGGGACCTGTAAGGACAGTGAGTTAATTGTCCTTGTGCTATATTGTGCTGAAAAAAACATTTATTCCAGGGACAGAAAACTCTAGGTAGGGACAGTGTCAGTTTCTTTCACTCTGCAAGTCCTTGTTTCCAGGGACCTGGAAGGACAGTGAGTGAATTGTCCTTTTGCTATATTGTGATTAAAAAAAACATTTTTTTCTAGGGACAGAAAACTGTAGGTAGGGAGAGTGTTTTTTTTCTTTCACTCTGCAAGTCCTTGTTTCCAGGGACCTGTAAGGACAGTGAGTTAATTTTCCTTGTGCTATATTGTGATTAAAAAAAACATTTATTCTAGGGACAGAAAACTCTAGGTAGGGACAGTGTCAGTTTCTTTCACTCTGCAAGTCCTTGTTTCCAGGGACCTGGAAGGACAGTGAGTGAATTGTCCTTTTGCTATATTGTGATTAAAAAAAACATTTATTCTAGGGACAGAAAACTCTAGGTAGGGACAGTGTCAGTTTCTTTCACTCTGCAAGTCCTTGTTTCCAGGGACCTGGAAGGACAGTGAGTGAATTGTCCTTTTGCTATATTGTGATTAAAAAAAACATTTATTCTAGGGACAGAAAACTCTAGGTAGGGACAGTGTCAGTTTCTTTCACTCTGCAAGTCCTTGTTTCCAGGGACCTGGAAGGACAGTGAGTGAATTGTCCTTTTGCTATATTGTGATTAAAAAAAACATTTATTCTAGGGACAGAAAACTCTAGGTAGGGACAGTGTCAGTTTCTTTCACTCTGCAAGTCCTTGTTTCCAGGGACCTGGAAGGACAGTGAGTGAATTGTCCTTTTGCTATATTGTGATTAAAAAAAACATTTATTCTAGGGACAGAAAACTCTAGGTAGGGACAGTGTCAGTTTCTTTCACTCTGCAAGTCCTTGTTTCCAGGGACCTGGAAGGACAGTGAGTGAATTGTCCTTTTGCTATATTGTGATTAAAAAAAACATTTTTTTCTAGGGACAGAAAACTGTAGGTAGGGAGAGTATTTTTTTTCTTTCACTCTGCAAGTCCTTGTTTCCAGGGACCTGTAAGGACAGTGAGTTAATTGTCCTTGTGCTATATTGTGCTGAAAAAAACATTTATTCCAGGGACAGAAAACTCTAGGTAGGGACAGTGTCAGTTTCTTTCACTCTGCAAGTCCTTGTTTCCAGGGACCTGGAAGGACAGTGAGTGAATTGTCCTTTTGCTATATTGTGATTAAAAAAAACATTTTTTTCTAGGGACAGAAAACTGTAGGTAGGGAGAGTGTTTTTTTTCTTTCACTCTGCAAGTCCTTGTTTCCAGGGACCTGTAAGGACAGTGAGTTAATTTTCCTTGTGCTATATTGTGATTAAAAAAAACATTTATTCTAGGGACAGAAAACTCTAGGTAGGGACAGTGTCAGTTTCTTTCACTCTGCAAGTCCTTGTTTCCAGGGACCTGGAAGGACAGTGAGTGAATTGTCCTTTTGCTATATTGTGATTAAAAAAAACATTTATTCTAGGGACAGAAAACTCTAGGTAGGGACAGTGTCAGTTTCTTTCACTCTGCAAGTCCTTGTTTCCAGGGACCTGGAAGGACAGTGAGTGAATTGTCCTTTTGCTATATTGTGATTAAAAAAAACATTTATTCTAGGGACAGAAAACTCTAGGTAGGGACAGTGTCAGTTTCTTTCACTCTGCAAGTCCTTGTTTCCAGGGACCTGGAAGGACAGTGAGTGAATTGTCCTTTTGCTATATTGTGATTAAAAAAAACATTTATTCTAGGGACAGAAAACTCTAGGTAGGGACAGTGTCAGTTTCTTTCACTCTGCAAGTCCTTGTTTCCAGGGACCTGGAAGGACAGTGAGTGAATTGTCCTTTTGCTATATTGTGATTAAAAAAAACATTTATTCTAGGGACAGAAAACTCTAGGTAGGGACAGTGTCAGTTTCTTTCACTCTGCAAGTCCTTGTTTCCAGGGACCTGGAAGGACAGTGAGTGAATTGTCCTTTTGCTATATTGTGATTAAAAAAAACATTTATTCTAGGGACAGAAAACTCTAGGTAGGGACAGTGTCAGTTTCTTTCACTCTGCAAGTCCTTGTTTCCAGGGACCTGGAAGGACAGTGAGTGAATTGTCCTTTTGCTATATTGTGATTAAAAAAAACATTTTTTTCTAGGGACAGAAAACTGTAGGTAGGGAGAGTATTTTTTTTCTTTCACTCTGCAAGTCCTTGTTTCCAGGGACCTGTAAGGACAGTGAGTTAATTGTCCTTGTGCTATATTGTGCTGAAAAAAACATTTATTCCAGGGACAGAAAACTCTAGGTAGGGACAGTGTCAGTTTCTTTCACTCTGCAAGTCCTTGTTTCCAGGGACCTGGAAGGACAGTGAGTGAATTGTCCTTTTGCTATATTGTGATTAAAAAAAACATTTTTTTCTAGGGACAGAAAACTGTAGGTAGGGAGAGTGTTTTTTTTCTTTCACTCTGCAAGTCCTTGTTTCCAGGGACCTGTAAGGACAGTGAGTTAATTTTCCTTGTGCTATATTGTGATTAAAAAAAACATTTATTCTAGGGACAGAAAACTCTAGGTAGGGACAGTGTCAGTTTCTTTCACTCTGCAAGTCCTTGTTTCCAGGGACCTGGAAGGACAGTGAGTGAATTGTCCTTTTGCTATATTGTGATTAAAAAAAACATTTTTTTCTAGGGACAGAAAACTGTAGGTAGGGAGAGTGTTTTTTTTCTTTCACTCTGCAAGTCCTTGTTTCCAGGGACCTGTAAGGACAGTGAGTTAATTTTCCTTGTGCTATATTGTGATTAAAAAAAACATTTTTTCTAGGGACAGAAAACTGTAGGTAGGGAGAGTGTTTTTTTTCTTTCACTCTGCAAGTCCTTGTTTCCAGGGACAGAGAAGGACACCTGAAGGTAGCCCTTATTGCTTTTTTCCCATCTCCCTGCAGGCCATCTATTAGAATGTCTGGAAGGCAAACAAGGAGAGGCAGACAGTCAGGAGGCAATAAAAGAGGGCAAGCAGGCTCTGTGTCTGGGGGCAACAGTGCTGGTCGTGGACGCGGTGCATTGTCATCAGCACATGGCCATGGGACACGCTTGTCCTTCTTTTCGGCAGCTGGACATGTTGAGCCACATCATGCCGAAGACTTGGTAGAGTGGATGACCAAGCCCTCCTCCTCCTCCTCATCCTCTCTCACCCAGGCTCAGGGTACTGGAAAAGCAGCTGCCAAAGCGTCGTCTTCCCTGGTATCAATGTCAGACAAATCATCAGTCACTCCTTCCCTAGACCCACCATGTCCTCCTCCTGAGGAGTCCCCCGAACTGTTTCAGCACAGTGTTGGGTACATGCTCCAGGAGGATGCCCAGCGTTTCGAAGGGTCTGATGATGAAACCCAGCTAGAGGAAGGCAGTAGCGTGAGAGCAGACAGAGGGGATGCTCAAGAAGGACACCAATCTGGCAGTCATGTTCCAGCAGCTGCAGCATACTGCCAGATTGGCTCCAGTGATGAGGAGGGAGGGGATGATGAGGTCAATGACTCCACGTGGGTGCCTAATAGGAGAGAGGAGGAGGAGGAGGATGAGGAGGAGGCACATCTCCAACGAGGCAGGATGCCCTTTGGTGGCCAGCGTAAGGGCAGTACACCGACGGAATCACACCGCAGAGCTCCGCCTGTGCAGGGCGCTGCCTCTGCCCGTCATTCAAAAAGTTCTTTGGTGTGGGCCTTTTTTGAGGCTAGTGCATCAGATCGCACAGCTGCTGTTTGCAACATATGTCTCAAGCGTATATCGCGTGGCCAAAACATCAGCCGCTTGGGTACCACATGCCTGACCAGACATATGTTGACCTGCCATGCAGCTCGTTGGCAAGCCTACCTCAAAGACCCACACCAAAGAACAAAGCGGACCTCTCCTTGCACCGCATCAGCTGGGATCTCCAACCCCACTATAACTTCAGTCCTCTCTGAAACATGCACTGAGAGGAATGAAGGTGTAGAATTAGGTGTGTCACAGCCAAGTACTTGCGCCCACTCTGCTAGCAGTACACCGACGTCCGATTCTAGCAGGCAAATTTCCCTGCCCCAGCTGCTGGACCGTCGAAAGAAGTTCACTCCCAGCCATCCACATGCCCAGCGGTTGAATGCTAGCTTGGCTAAATTGCTAGCGCTTCAACTGCTGCCTTTTCAGTTGGTAGACTCGGCCCCCTTCCGTGAGTTTGTGCAATGTGCGGTTCCTCAGTGGCAGGTTCCCAAACGCCACTTTTTCTCACGGAAGGCTATTCCGGCTCTCTACCGGCATGTGGAAGGCAATGTCTTGGCCTCGCTGGACAGGGCGGTCAGCGGTAAGGTGCATATTACCGCTGACTCATGGTCCAGCAGGCATGGACAGGGACGTTACCTTTCTTTCACGGCCCATTGGGTCACTCTTTTGGCAGCTGGGAAGGATTCAGGACAAGGTGCAGTAGTGTTGGAGGTTGTCCCACCGCCACGCCTCCAAAATGCTACTACTGGTTGTGACACACCTCTCTCCTCCACCCCCTCCTCTTCTTCTTCCTCCATGGCCTCTTCCTGTGGTTTGTCCTATGAACCAGCGGTGCTCCGTAGCCGTTCACGGGGCTACGCAAGTACGCAGGCAAAAAGATGCCATGCCGTGCTTGCGCTGGTGTGTTTGGGGGACAGAAGCCACACTGGGGCAGAGGTCCTGTCTGCTCTGCAGGGCCAGGCCGAGAGGTGGTTGACGCCACGCCAGCTTAAGCCAGGAATGGTGGTTTGCGACAATGGCACCAACCTCCTCTCCGCCCTCCGACAGGGACAACTGACCCATGTGCCCTGTGTGGCTCACGTCCTTAACCTGGTGGTGCAGCGGTTCTTGGGCAGGTACCCGGGCTTACAGGATGTCCTGAGGCAGGCCAGGAAAGTCTGTGTGCATTTCCGCAGATCTTATAATGCCAGTGCTCGCCTGGCTGAGCTGCAAAAGGAGTTGAACCTGCCCAAGAACCGCCTTATATGTGACATGCCCACCAGGTGGAACTCAACGTTGGCCATGCTGCAGCGGCTGCACACGCAGCAGAGGGCCATCAATGAGTACCTGTGCGACTACGGCACCAGGACAGGGTCAGGGGAGCTTGGTTTTTTTTCTCCACGCCAGTGGGGCATGATCAGGGATGCATGCACTGTCCTGGCACCATTTGAGGAGGCCACGAGGATGGTGAGCAGTGACAGTGCATGCATCAGTGACACTGTACCTCTTGTCCACCTGTTGGAGCACACGCTGCGTGGAATAATGGACAGGGCACTTGAGGCAGAACAGAGGCAGGAAGAGGAGGACTTCCTTGCCTCTCAAGGCCCCCTTTACCCAGACAGTGTTCCTTCTGTCCCACCCATCGCACAGGAAGAGGAGGAGGAGGAGGAGGAGGAGGAGGATTGTGTCAGCATGGAGGTGGAGGCTGGCACTCAGCATCATCAGCAGCAGTCTTTTAGGGATGATTTACAGTCCCAAGAAACCAGTGGACTTGTACGTGGCTGGGAGGAGGTGGCTGCGGATCATGTCGTCCTTAGTGACCCAGAGGACTCCGGAGCGAATGCCTCAGCAAACCTACGCTGCATGGCCTCCCTGATCCTGCAAAGTCTGCGGAAGGATCCTCGTATTCTTCGGATCAAGGAGAGGGACCATTACTGGCTGGCCACTCTCCTTGATCCACGGTACAAGGGTAAGGTTGCGGACCTTATGTTACCGTCGCAGAGGGAGCAGAGGATGAGACAACTCCGGGAGGCCTTGCAGAAAGGTCTGTGCAACGCGTTCCCAGAGACTGGGAGGTTGCAAACTCCTGGTCCTGGACAACGAGTTGCTGAGGCTTCGGCCAGTCAAAGAAGGAGCGGTGGGGAAGGTGGCCGTCTGACCGATGCGTTCAGACAATTCTTTAGTCCGCAGCCCCAAAGTATGATTGGTTCCAGCAACCATCGCCAGCGTCTGATAAACATGGTGCAGGAATATCTAGGGGCAAGGTCAGACTTGGACACCTTCCCCACCGAAAATCCTCTGGCTTACTGGGTCTTGAGGATGGATCACTGGCCAGAGCTTGCACAGTATGCAATTGAGCTACTGGCCTGTCCTGCATCCAGCGTTCTTTCGGAACGCACATTCAGTGCTGCTGGAGGATTTGTCACGGATCACAGGGTGCGCCTGTCCACCGACTCGGTTGATCGACTGACTTTCATCAAGATGAACCAGTCTTGGATCACCACCAGCTACCACACACCTGATGCTGATATAACAGACTAATTGATTTTAAAATGTCACATCCCTTCAAGACTGATGCTGATGCTGAGTGCCTGTGCTGTTATGTTGACTGGCTATCCTCCTCCTCCGAGTCCTCAATGATACGATTGATGATGATAGCTTGGAAGATCATTTTTGTTTATGGGTGCCGCCACCAGTGCCTAACGCCCAATTTTTCAGCCCCTGTTTAACAGGGGCGTGTAATTACAATTTTTGAAGCAATACTTTGCAACAGGGCTCATTGCTGTGCTCCAAGTACAGTATCTGTGAGGAGTTGCAGTGTTGTGCCACCAGTGCCTAAGGCCCAATTTTTCAGCCCCTGTTTAACAGGGGCGTGTCATTACAATTTTTGAAGCAATACTTTGCAACAGGGCTCATTGCTGTGCTCCAAGTACAGTATCTGTGAGGGGTTGCAGTGTTGTGCCACCAGTGCCTAAGGCCCAATTTTTCAGCCCCTGTTCAACAGGGGCATGTAATTACAATTCTTGATCTAATAATTCACAGCAGGGCCCATTGCTGCACCCACCAAGAGTAACTGTCAGGGCTTACAGTGTTGTGGCACCAGCACCACCATCAAAGGCCCAATTTTTACTACCACTGTTCA
This sequence comes from Rana muscosa, assembly GCA_029206835.1. Taxonomy (NCBI): domain Eukaryota; kingdom Metazoa; phylum Chordata; class Amphibia; order Anura; family Ranidae; genus Rana; species Rana muscosa. Next base: position 200,140,111 of record CM055125.1, read on the forward strand.
ACAATTATATGTAATTAAAATTCCTGATATAATAGTTGACAGCAGGGCGTTCCAGCACCAACCAAGAGTAACTGTGAGTGCTTACAGTGTTGTGCCAACACCAACAACTAAGGGGCCTATTTCTGCAGAGTATATACGGCAGGTCCCTACTTTCAAACATCCAACTTACAAACGACTCCTACTTGCAAACGCAAGAAGACAACAGGAAGTGAGAGGAAATCTACCACTAGGAAGGAAAATTCTCTCCTGTAAGAATAAATATGGGAGAAAGGTGTCTCCTCTGTACTGATGCTTTATCAGCAATCCTTGTTTCAAGAAAAACACCACATTTCAAAAACAGTTGTCATTGGGACGGAAAGTGAGGTGAAATGTTCTGAACAGGGGCACAGACAGCAAAACAAATGTTACAGGGGTGATAACCCTTACCTATGTTTTCCAAAAAGTTTAAAAATAGATTTTTGGGCTGGAGCTACACTTCAACAATGTACCTGTTCAAAATTACAAACAGATTCTACATAAGAACAAACCTACAGTCCCTGTCTTGTATGCACCGCCTGTATACGGCTGTTCAGAGTATATAGGGCCTTTTTTATTTTATGTGCGGGGTTCCCCTTAATATCCATACAAGACCCAAAGGGGCTGGTAATGGGCTGGGGTAGGGGGGGGGGGGTCATGGGGTAGCTATGCCATTTTTCTTAAAGAATTTCATCCATATTACCGGGACCAGACATTACATTAAAGCCGCAAGCAGTTTTAAATGGCTTTTTTTTCCTTTAGAAGTGTCATTTTGTGCAGGGACAGTTCTAAACACGGGAAACACGTGGCACTTCACAGGCATACTTTAGACACCCCCCAGGTACGATATTTAAAGGAATATTTGACTTTTTTTTTTTCACTTTATGCATCATTAAAATGACTGCTCCCGAAAAACGACCGTTTTTAAAACTTCTTTTTGCATTGATACATGTCCCCTGGTGCAGAACCCGGGTTCCCAAACCCTTTTTAGGACAATAACATGCATAATAGTTGTTATAATTAGCACTTTAGAATTCGAACGTTCGCATCCATTGTATTTAATAGGGTTCTAATGTTCGTTCGAACTTCCGGTCCGTTCGCGGGTTCTGGTGCGAACCGAACCCGGGGGTGTTCGGCTCATCACTAATATACAATATATACATAATCCACTACCAAAACATCCCTAGAAAACTATCTACATAAAGCAGCAGAGAGGGCCTAAGAGGCACAACCCATCACCTATGTACGCAGCCATTTATCAAAAATGAATCAAAAATACTGATAATCTAGGGTGATAAGAGACAGACAGCCACACCCGGGAAAGAGACTCCTGGCAGTCAGGGAGGCCTGAAACCCCTTCACGCCTTCAACCAAGCCCCCTGCCCCCGCTTGTCTCTCTCAAACTCCCGAATCTTCCCCACCTCATGTACAATGTCATACACCACCACCTCAACAGGAAGGATTTTGTGCCGAAAGGTGACCTGACACCGTGCGCTCCAGGTGAAATAACGGACTACTAGGCTAACTAAAAAAAGTGTATCCAAACAAAAAACTCCACCGGTATTGAATGCTCCATACACCCACTCAGCATAACCCAGCCTGGAGAGGAAAGGAACACCGAGGGCCCGCCCCATCTGTTTGTACACCTCTATGTTAAAAGGGCAACGAAGCAGAAAATGGTCCATAGTCTCCTCCTCATCTGCACACTCCTCCCGAGGACAGCTACGATCCATCCCACTGCGGAATTTCAAATTGCCCCGAACATAGAGCTTCCCATGGAAGCACAACCAGGCCAGATCCCTAAATTTAGGGGGTACTCTATCCAAATTAATCAGTCTTAACCCCGCCCTCAAAACTGGGCCCGGGCAATCCCTTAAGGCCAGTGGGTCATGAAAGACTTCGCTTAAGACTCGACTCATAAGGACTTTCCTTGGAACCGATCTGAGATCTTCAGCCGACAATCGCCACTGCCGCAGTAACTTCAGGCATGGAGCGACATAGGCTGGTAGCTGACCACGATGACCCCTGCGATTCTTCACTTGGCCACCTTCTTCCCAAAGTCGTAGAAAAGGCCTAAACCAAGATCTAAATATGCCTACCCATCCAGGAGGTTCCAATGCAAGCATATTACCAATGTTAAACTTGAGAAACAGCAGTGAAAAGAAAAGAACTGGGTTGACCATACCTAAGCCACCCTCCCTCCTGGATAGGTAGGTGACATTCCTCTTGATGGGGTTCAGTCTGTTCCCCCACAGCATCTGGAAGAAAACACTACTGACCCTAGCATAGAGAGACACTGGGTAGATGCAGACAAAGCTGACATACAAGAAGATCGGAATCAGGTAAGTCTTAATCAGATCAACCCTTTCCCTCATAGATAACTTCCATCTCTTCCAGCTGACCACCTTAGTATTGGCAATTTCCAGTCTGCCTTCCCAGTTTTTGAGGCCATAATCGCCGGGTCCAAATTCAATGCCTAGTATCTTAATTCTTTCCTGGGGCACTGGAAAGGTGTCCGGGAGATCAAACCCCTCACCTTCCTTTCCCATCCAGAAAACTTCAGTCTTTTCCTGATTGATCCTGGAGCCTGATGCTTCAGAATACCGTGATGTCAGAGAGACCACCTCCTCCGCTTCATCCGTCCCAGTGACAATCACCGACACATCGTCCGCATAGGCAACAACCCTCAATAGCGGCTCACCCGGGAGCCCCACTGGTACCCCACACAACATGCCGCTCTCTAGTCTCCTGATGAAGGGGTCGATTGCAAACACATAGAGCAGGGGACTCAGGGGACAACCCTGGCGCACCCCGGAGCCAACCTCAAAGGACTGCCCAACCCAACCATTAACAAGAGGGAAGCTTTCTGCCCCCTTATACAAGACTTTCAGCCAATCGACAAAACCACCCGGCAGACCGTACTTACTAAGGAGCAACCACAGGTACTCATGGTTAACACGATCAAAAGCCTTTGCCTGATCCAATGTCAGCAAATACTTTCCCCAGCCTGCAGCCCTGCACTGCTCCAAGGCCTCCCGGACAGCTAAAACCGCTGTGAAGGTGCTCCTACCCTGGACCGAACAGTGCTGATGGCGAGAAAGCAAAGACTCTGCCACTGACGATAGGCGCCAGAAAAATATCTTTGCCAGTATCTTTCTATCGACATTAAGAAGGCTGATGGGGCGCCAATTCTCAATCATCGAAGGATCTTTACCCTTTGAAAGAAGAATCACAGCCGAGTGCCTCATGGAAGGGGAAAGCACCCCCTCAGCAAGGCAACTGTTGAAAACCTCTACCAAATGCGGGGCCAGAATAGACTTAAAGGCTTTGTAAAACTCAGCCGTCAAGCCATCCGGTCCAGGTGACTTTTTGATGGCAAGCTGTTCAATTGCCCTCATCACCTCTTCGACTGTGATCTCCTCTGTCAAATTCATCAATGGAACATCTCCACCATTTAGACCCGGAGTAGAGTCCAAAAAGCTTTCCATCTTGTCACGGTCAAGCTCTTTCCTCCCAAGAAGGTCGGCATAAAAGGACCTCACGACCTCCAGAATCCCTGACCTGGACTTTGTCAAGGAACCTGTACTGTCCTTAAGGCCAACAACCGTTTTAACAGCTACACCTTGTTTGCAGTTCTGGTAAGAGTCAGGCGAGTGGTACTTCCCATAGTCCCTCTCCAGAACCAAAGAGGCATGCCGGTCATATTGACACTTCCTGAGAAGGAGTTTCACTTCGGAGATTGCCCCAGGATCTCCTCCTCTCGAGACAAGAATATCCAGCTTCCTCCGTAAACGTTGGTAGGTCATGTATTTATTAAACTGATTTCTATTGGCTAGGCCCCTGAAGAATCCAGCGATCCTCTTTTTGGTCAGCTCCCACCACTCAGCCTTGCTGCTACAAAAGTCCAGGATGGTCACCTGTGCCTGAAAGAATTCCTCAAAGGATTGTCTAACATGTTCTTCCTTGAGTAGAGTCGAATTTAATCTCCAGATGCCCTTGCCCCTCTGAGGGGCGTCTGAAGCATTCAGTACCACAGATAGCATACAGTGATCAGAGAACTCTACTGCCTGCACCACTGGGGGCGAGAAAGCAGAGGCCTCCTTCAAAAAAAACCTATCTATCCTACTCTGACTATTACCACGATGAAAGGTGAACCCGGTGTCATCCGGGAGGTGCTTAATGTGCACATCCACAAGACCAGCATCCCTAACCATACTATTTAAAAAAACGCTATCATATCCCAGCCTGTCCTTGAAGTCCTTCCTGTCCTTGGGCCTAGTTACTGTATTAAAGTCACCTCCAAAGACCACTTGCCGGGATGTAAAAAGAAATGGCTTGATCCTTGTAAAAAGGCATTTCCTGTCCCACTTTGTGTGCGGCCCATAAACATTGATTAGGCGCAGGTACTGCCCTCCCACAAGGACGTCTAAGACCATACATCTCCCAATCTCCACCTCAATAACCCGCCGGACAGTTACCATGCCGGTTTTAAACAACACCGCCACACCGCCGTAAGGCTCGGCCGCAAGAGACCAGTAAGATGGACCATACCTCCACTCTCTCTTGGCCATATGAATATCTGCCAAGGAGGTGAGCCTAGTCTCTTGCAAAAATAAAATTTCAGCATCTAATTGGCTGAACAAAAAGAAGGCCATAGAACGAGCTCTTACTGACTTAATGCTGGCGACATTAATTGTCACCACTTTTAACGGAGGGGGAACCGCCATTTGGGTTATTGGGTGGATTGCTTCTTAGCTCCCCTCTGCTGCTCATCACCAGAAGCCTCTCTCTTTCTAGAGGCCGCCTCAAAGTCCATTTCGGAATCAGAACTTCTCTCCGAAGAAGCTCCAGATGAAGAAATATCCCACTTGGAGGACCTATGACGGCTGGAGACAGGCACCGGAGCTTCCCGTCCCCGTTCCGTCCTCACCGCCTGCCTCTTCCGCCTCCCAACCTTCCTTCTCTCTTCCAAGTACTGCAGGTCAGCCTCAGAGATGCCCTCATCTCTTACTTTTTTCTTTAAAGTCTTTCTAGAAGACTTCTTTACAGAGGAAGAAGCAACCTTTTTAGTACACGCTGGTGGGGGGGTGATCCCTTTAAGTCAGACTCAGGAGGGGTAGACTCCTGGGGGGTAACTGACTCGGGGGCACAGACTTGGAAGGTTCTGACACAAGAGGAGAGGGTACAGTAGGCTGGGGGGACACAGAAACAGAAGGAGTACTTACAGACACAGGAGGGGTGGCCACAGGAACTGGAGAGGGATCCTGAGCAGGACCAGGGGAGGGGGTCACCGCAGAGGAGGATGGTACACCAGGGGTCTCACCCTCCATCCTGTCCAGCCTTGACATGTCCTCTACTACCTCCTTCTCCATATTGTGCCAGGCTTCAGGACATCTGCTGTAGGGGTGGCCAAGGCGCAGGCACAGGTTGCACCTGATCATCTTAGTGCAGTCCTTAGCCATATGACCCTGACCCCGACACACTGAACACATCAAGGCTGAACAGGAGGAGCTCAAGTGCCCCTTTTCTCCACAGCGGTGACACAGCTTCAGCTGACCAGGGTAGAAAACAGTCATCCTATCCCTCCCTATGAAAGCTGAGGAGGGCAGGTGACGGACAACATTCCCATCCCTGGCCAACCTGACTGTTACCGACCATCCCCCAGTCCAGATGTTACGCTCATCATGGATTTTATTAGGTTTGGTCAAAACCTCCCCATAGTTCCTCAACCAGACCTCTAGATCCTGAGCAGGAACACTCTCATTGGTCAGGATAATGGTTATTTTTTTTACTGTTGACCTCTGAGAAACCGCAACTGGGACCAGACCTTCCCATTCAGGTCTTGACCTGCACTGAGCCTCATATTGCTCCCAGAACAGGTCAAGACCCTCTGGCCTGGTGAAGCTAACCGTATAGTCCCTTGTCCCAGCTACGTGTATAAAGGCATACAGGTCATTTGCACCAAAACCCATCTCCAATATCAAGTCCACCACTGCACGCCGTGTTGGAGGGATGGCACCACCTTCCCATTTCAGGATAACTACATTACGTCTTGGACCCCCAGCAGAAGCCAGAGACCCAAGACCAGATCTTGGGGTGCTCAAGGTGGCAGCTTGCAGTGGAAAACCCCGCTTGGGAGCGGGACTACCAGGAGCAGAGTGTGCCACCTGTGCAAAAGTAGGTTTATCAGGGCCAAGGGCCGACACTGAAGCCACATCACTCTGTATATTATTATTATTATCAACTGTATGAACTGAAATGGCAGGATCTGTAGCAGGATTGTTCATCACACTGGTACTGGGGTGATTGTTATCAGTCACAGAACTATTCAAATTCCCATCAGGAATAGTCACAGTTGCTGCAATACCAGCTGTCTCCTGATGCTGCACTGTAGAGTCCTCAGCAGCAGTGGGGCAAACATCTTTGGACTCAGCCAAAGAAGGGTTAATGGGCTGTGCTGACACTTGTAGTCCATCCACAGAAATGACATTTTTTAAATGTAACTCTTGCTGCATTGCAGCCTCAGCAGGCACAACATTGCTGCACACAGGACTAGCAGCCTGATTGTCATTAGGGCACATTGTCAGTCACAGTGCTGAAAGGAACAAAAACAGTCTTATCCACAACATGGGACTTAGCAGGCTTAACCTTATCAGGTACATCATCAGAAATGTCTTCCTCGTTAAACACCATCTGATCCCCCCGCATAGGAGACTCCATTACCTGGATGGCCCTCAGCATACCTCCAGATTCCTGGGAAGGCCTGTGACTGCTTACCTCTCCCTGGGGGGGCAGGGGGTCAGAACTGGGGGTCTCCTCCTCCTCCACCTCCATCTTTGTCACCCTTCCAAACCTCTTGTCGTTGCAAAATCTTTCTTTAAAGGGCCCATCTCTGCCTTCCATCATGGCCACGATGGTCTCCTGATGATCCACACGGACCTTGGCCAGCTGGATTTCCGGATCCATGGATCCCCGTTTCTGGCTATGTAAGCCCTCACGTTGCCTTCGCAGGCGCTTCAACTCCGCTCTCAGCTTGTAGAGCTTGTCCCTCTCCCTGTTCAGGACCTTAATCCCGGCCACCACTCGCTCCCGAATAGCCTCCGAGCCTTCATCCTCACCAGGGGTAGAGAGATCAGCTTGTGCAGAGGCAGGCAGTTCACCTGATGGCCCAGGAGATGGCTGGGAGCTTCCAGCAGGAGAGGCCCTGCTGGCCTCCATGGCCTCCCCAGAAAGGGGGCCAGGGAGCTGGGATAGATTTCACCACCACTCCCTTCTCACAGAGCAGCTTCAGAGGCACCTTCCTCCTGACACACCTGTGCTCCAATGATGGGTGGGGCACTATTCTTCCCACTAACACCACTGATGGGCACTATTGATCTTTTATTGAAAAGAATCAAGCAACCAATTTTATACAAAAGTAAAAAACAAAACCATAGTACAAAACTTCAACAGAAAACAAAGGAATACACATCCATGTTCAGAATATATACAATATATACACATAATCCACTACCAAAACATCCCTAGAAAACTATCTACATAAGGCAGCAGAGAGGGCCTAAGAGGCACAACCCATCACCTATGTACGCAGCCATTTATCAAAAATTCATCAAAAATACTGATAATCTAGGGTGATAAGAGACAGACAGCCACACCCGGGAAAGAGACTCCTGGTAGTCAGGGAGGCTTGAAACCCCTCCACGCCTTCAACCAAGCCCCCTGACCCCGCTTGTCTCTCTCAAGCTCCCGAATCTTCCCCACCTCATGCAAAATGTCACACACCACCACCTCAACAGGAAGGAGTTTTTGCCGAATGCTGACCTGACACCGTGCATTCCAGGTGAAATAACGGACTACTAGGCTAACTAAAAAAAGTGTATCCAAACAAAAAACTCCACCGGTATTGAATGCTCCGTACACCCACTCAGCATAACCCAGCCTGGAGAGGAAAGGGACACCGAGGGCCCGCCCCACCTGTTTGTACACCTCTATGTTAAAAGGGCAATGAAGCAGAAAATGGTCCATAGTCTCCTCCTCATCTGCACACTCCTCCCGAGGACAGCTACGATCCATCCCACTGCGGAATTTCAAATTGCCCCGAACATAGAGCTTCCCATGGAAGCACAACCAGGCCAGATCCCTAAATTTAGGGGGTACTCTATCCAAATTAATCAGTCTTAACCCCGCCCTCAAAACTGGGCCCGGGCAATCCCTTAAGGCCAGTGGGTCATGAAAGACTTCGCTCAAGACTCGACTCATAAGGACTTTCCTTGGAACCGATCTGAGATCTTCAGCCGACAATCGCCACTGCCGCAGTAACTTCAAGCACGGAGCGACATAGGCTGGTAGCTGACCACGATGACCCCTGCGATTCTTCACTTGGCCACCTTCTTCCCAAAGTCGTAGAAAAGGCCTAAACCAAGATCTAAATATGCCTACCCATCCAGGAGGTTCCACTGCAAGCATATTACCAATGTTAAACTTTAGAAATAGCAGTGAAAAGAAAAGAACTGGGTTGACCATACCTAAGCCACCCTCCCTCCTGGATAGGTAGGTGACATTCCTCTTGATGGGGTTCAGTCTGTTCCCCCACAGCATCTGGAAGAACACACTACTGACCCTAGCATAGAGAGACACTGGCAAGATGCAGACAAAGCTGACATACAAGAAGATCGGAATCAGGTAAGTCTTAATCAGATCAACCCTTTCCCTCATAGATAACTTCCATCTCTTCCAGCTGACCACCTTAGTATTGGCAATTTCCAGTCTGCCTTCCCAGTTTTTGAGGCCATAATCGCCGGGTCCAAATTCAATGCCTAGTATCTTAATTCTTTCCTGGGGCACTGGAAAGGTGCCCGGGAGATCAAACCCCTCACCTTCCTTTCCCATCCAGAAAACTTCAGTCTTTTCCTGATTGATCTTGGAGCCTGATGCTTCAGAATACCGTGATGTCAGAGAGACCACCTCCTCCGCTTCATCCGTCCCAGTGACAATCACCGACACATCATCCGCATAGGCAACAACCCTCAATGGCGGCTCACCCGGGAGCCCCACTGGTACCCCATACAACATGCCGCTCTCTAGCCTCCTGACGAAGGGGTCGATTGCAAACACATAGAGCAGGGGACTCAGGGGACAACCCTGGCGCACCCCGGAGCCAACCCCAAAGGACTGTCCAACCCAACCATTAACAAGAGGGAAGCTTTCTGCCCCCTTATACAAGACTTTCAGCCAATCGACAAAACCACCCGGCAGACCGTACTTACTAAGGAGCAACCACAGGTACTCATGGTTAACACGATCAAAAGCCTTTGCCTGATCCAATGTCAGCAAATACTTTCCCCAGCCTGCAGCCCTGCACCGCTCCAAGGCCTCCCGGACAGCTAAAACCGCTGTGAAGGTGCTCCTACCCTGGACCGAACAGTGCTGATGGCGAGAAAGCAAAGACTCTGCCACTGACGATAGGCGCCAGAAAAATATCTTTGCCAGTATCTTTCTATCGACATTAAGAAGGCTGATGGGGCGCCAATTCTCAATCATCGAAGGATCTTTACCCTTTGAAAGAAGAATCACAGCCGAGTGCCTCATGGAAGGGGAAAGCACCCCCTCAGCAAGGCAACTGTTAAAAACCTCTACCAAATGCGGGGCCAGAATAGACTTAAAGGCTTTGTAAAACTCAGCCGTCAAGCCATCCGGTCCAGGCGACTTTTTGATGGCAAGCTGTTCAATTGCCCTCATCACCTCTTCGACTGTGATCTCCTCTGTCAAATTCATCAATGGAACATCTCCACCATTTAGACCCGGAGTAGAGTCCAAAAAGCTTTCCATCTTGTCACGATCAAGCTCTTTCCTCCCAAGAAGGTCGGCATAAAAGGACCTCACGACCTCCAGAATCCCTGACCTGGACTTTGTCAAGGAACCTGTACCGTCCTTAAGGCCAACGACCGTTTTAACAGCTACACCTTGTTTGCAGTTCTGGTAAGGGTCAGGCGAGTGGTACTTCCCATAGTCCCTCTCCAGAACCAAAGAGGCATGCCGGTCATATTGACACTTCCTGAGAAGGTGTTTCACTTCGGAGATTGCCCCAGGATCTCCTCCTCTCGAGACAAGAATATCCAGCTTCCTCCGTAAACGTTGGTAGGTCATGTATTTATTAAACTGATTTCTATTGGCTAGGCCCCTGAAGAATCCAGCGATCCTCTTTTTGGTCAGCTCCCACCACTCAGCCTTGCTGCTACAAAAGTCCAGGATGGTCACCTGTGCCTGAAAGAATTCCTCAAAGGATTGTCTAACATGTTCTTCCTTGAGTAGTGTCGAATTTAATCTCCAGATGCCCTTGCCCCTCTGAGGGGCGTCTGAAGCATTCAGTACCACAGATAGCATACAGTGATCAGAGAACTCTACTGCCTGCACCACTGGGGGCGAGAAAGCAGAGGCCTCCTTCAAAAAAAACCTATCTATCCTACTCTGACTATTACCACGATGAAAAGTGAACCCGGTGTCATCTGGGAGGTGCTTAATGTGCACATCCACAAGACCAGCATCCCTAACCATACTATTTAAAAAAACGCTATCATATCCCAGCCTGTCCTTGAAGTCCTTCCTGTCCTTGGGCCTAGTTATTGTATTAAAGTCACCTCCAAAGACCACTTGCCGGGATGTAAAAAGAAATGGCTTGATCCTTGTAAAAAGGCATTTCCTGTCCCACTTTGTGTGCGGCCCATAAACATTGATTAGGCGCAGGTCCTGCCCTCCCACAAGGACGTCTAAGACCATACATCTCCCAATCTCCACCTCAATAACCCGCCGGACAGTTACCATGCCGGTTTTAAACAACACCGCCACACCGCCGTAAGGCTCGGCCGCAAGAGACCAGTAAGATGGACCATACCTCCACTCTCTCTTGGCCATATGTATATCTGCCAAGGAGGTGAGCCTAGTCTCTTGCAAAAATAAAATTTCAGCATCTAATTGGCTGAACAAAAAGAAGGCCATAGAACGAGCTCTTACTGACTTAATGCTGGCGACATTAATTGTCACCACTTTTAACGGAGGGGGAACCGCCATTTGGGTTATTGGGTGGATTGCTTCTTAGCTCCCCTCTGCTGCTCATCACCAGAAGCCTCTCTCTTTCTAGAGGCCGCCTCAAAGTCCATTTCAGAATCGGAACTTCTTTCAGAAGAAGCTCCGGATGAAGAAATATCCCACTTGGAGGACCTATGACGGCTGGAGACAGGAACCGGAGCTTCCCGTCCCCGTTCCGTCCTCACCGCCTGCCTCTTCCGCCTCCCAACCTTCCTTCTCTCTTCCAGGTACTGCAAGTCAGCCTCAGAGATGCCCTCATCTCTTACTTTTTTCTTTAAAGTCTTTCTAGAAGACTTCTTTACAGAGGAAGAAGCAACCTTTTTAGTACACGCTGGTGGGGGGGGGTGATCCCTTTAAGTCAGACTCAGGAGGGGTAGACTCCTGGGGGGTAACTGACTCGGGGGGCACAGACTTGGAAGGTTCTGACACAAGAGGAGAGGGTACAGTAGGCTGGGGGGACACAGAGACAGAAACAGAAGGAGTACTTACAGACACAGGAGGGGTGGCCACAGGAACTGGAGAGGGATCCTGAGCAGGACCGGGGGAGGGGGTCACCGCAGAGGAGGATGGTACACCAGGGGTCTCACCCTCCATCCTGTCCAGCCTTGACATGTCATCTACTACCTCCTTCTCCATATTGTGCCAGGCTTCAGGACACCTGCTGTAGGGGTGGCCAAGGCGCAGGCACAGGTTGCACCTGATCTTCCTGGTACAGTCCTTAGCCATATGACCCTGCCCCCGACACACTGAACACATCAAGGCTGAACAGGAGGAGCTCAAGTGCCCCTTTTCTCCACAGCGGTGACACAGCTTCGGCTGACCAGGGTAGAAAACAGTCATCCTATCCCTCCCTATGAAAGCTGAGGAGGGCAGGTGACGGACAACATTCCCATCCCTGGCCAACCTGACTGTTACCGACCATCCCCCAGTCCAGATGTTACGCTCATCATGGATTTTATTAGGTTTGGTCAAAACCTCCCCATAGTTCCTTAACCAGACCTCTAGATCCCGAGCAGGAACACTCTCATTGGTCAGGATAATGGTAATTTTTTTTACTGTTGACCTCTGAGAAACCGCAACTGGGACCAGACCTTCCCATTCAGGTCTTGACCTGCACCGAGCCTCATATCGCTCCCAGAACAGGTCAAGACCCTCTGGCCTGGTGAAACTAACCGTATAGTCCCTTGTCCCAGCTACGTGTATAAAGGCATACAGGTCATTTGCACCAAAACCCATCTCCAATATCATATCTACCACCGCACGCCGTGCTGGAGGGATGGCACCACCTTCCCATTTCAGGATAACTACATTACGTCTTGGACCCCCAGCAGAAGCCAGAGACCCAAGACCAGATCTTGGGGCGCTCAAAGTGGCAGCTTGTAGGGGAAAACCCCGCTTGGGAGCGGGACTACCAGGAGCAGAGTGTGCCACCTCTGCAAATGTAGGTTTATCAGGGCCAGGGGCCCACACTGAAGTCACATTAGTCTGCACATTATCTGCATGAACAGAGTTGGTAGGATTGTCCATCACACTTGTACTGGGACCATTGTTCATCACACGTGTACTGGGACCACTGTTCATCACACCTGAACTGGGAGGATTTTTTTCAGCCACACACACATTCCCATCAGCAATAGTCACAGTTGCTGCAATACCAGTTGTCTCCTGATGCTGCACTGTAGAGCCCTCAGCAGCAGTGGGGCAAACGGCTTTGGACTCAGCCAAAGAAGGGTTAATGGGCTCTTCTGACACTTGCAGTTCATTTACAGAAATGACATTTTTTGAATGCAAGTCTTGCTGCATTGCAGCCTCAGCAGGCACAACATTGTCATTAGGCACATTATCAGTCATGGTGCTAGATGGTACAAAAACAGTCTTATCCACAACATGGGACTTAGCAGGCTTAACCTTATCAGGTACATCATCAGTAATGTCTTCCTCATTAAATATCATCTGATCTCCCCGCATAGGAGACTCCATTACCTGGATGGCCCTTAGCATGCCTCCTGAGTCCTGGGAAGGCCTGGGGCTTCTTACCTCTCCCTGGGGGGGCAGGGGGGCAGAACTGGGGGTCTCCTCCTCCTCCACCTCCATCTTTGTCACCCTTCCAAACCTCTTGTCGTTGCAAAACTTCTCTTTAAAGGGCCCATCTCTGCCTTCCATCATGGCCACGATGGTTTCCTGATGATCCACACGGACTTTGGCCAGCTGGATTTCCGGATCCATGGATCCCCGTTTCTGGCTATGTAAGCCCTCACGTTGCCTTCGCAGGCGCTTCAACTCCGCTCTCAGCTTGTACAGCTTGTCCCTCTCCCTGTTCAGGACCTTAATCCCGGCCACCACTCGCTCCCGAATGGCCTCCGAGCCTTCATCCTCACCAGGGGCAGAGAGATCGGCTTGTGCAGAGGCAGGCAGTTCACCCGACGGCCCAGGAGATGGCTGGGAGCCTCCAGCAGGAGAAGCCCCGCTGCCCTCCATGGCCTCCCCAGAAAGGGGGCCAGGGAGCTGGGATAGATTTCACCACCACTCCCTTCTCACAGAGCAGCTTCAGAGGCACCTTCTTCCTGACACACCTGTGCTCCAATGATGGGTGGGGCACTATTCTTCCCACTGACACCACTGATGGGCACTATTCCTCACACTGACAGCACTGATAGGGCACTATTGATCTTTTATTGAAAAGAATCAAGCAACCAATTTTTATACAAAAACAAAACCATAGTACAAAACTTCAACAGAAAACAAAGGAATACACATCCATGTTCAGAATATATACAATATATACATAATCCACTACCAAAACATCCCTAGAAAACTATCTACATAAAGCAGCAGAGAGGGCCTAAGAGGCACAACCCATCACCTATGTACGCAGCCATTTATCAAAAATTAATCAAAATACTGATAATCTAGGGTGATAAGAGACAGACAGCCACACCCGGGAAAGAGACTCCTGGCAGTCAGGGAGGCTTGAAACCCCTCCACGCCTTCAACCAAGCCCCCTGACCCCGCTTGTCTCTCTCAAACTCCTGAATCTTCCCTACCTCATGCAAAATGTCACACACCACCACCTCAACAGGAAGGAGTTTTTGCTGAATGCTGACCTGACACCGTGCGTTCCAGGTGAAATAACGGACTACTAGGCTAACTAAAAAAAGTGTATCCAAGCAAAAAGCTCCACCAGTATTGAATGCTCCGTACACCCACTCAGCATAACCCAGCCTGGAGAGGAAAGGAACACCGAGGGCCCGTCCTACCTGTTTGTACACCTCTATGTTAAAAGGGCAATGAAGCAGAAAATGGTCCATAGTCTCCTCCTCATCTGCACACTCCTCCCGAGGACAGCTACGATCCATCCCACTGCGGAATTTCAAATTGCCCCGAACATAGAGCTTCCCATGGAAGCACAACCAGGCCAGATCCATAAATTTAGGGGGTACTCTATCCAAATTAATCAGTCTTAACCCCGCCCTCAAAACTGGGCCCGGGCAATCCCTTAAGGCCAGTGGGTCATGAAAGACTTCGCTCAAGACTCGACTCATAAGGACTTTCCTTGGAACCGATCTGAGATCTTCAGCCGACAATCGCCACTGCCGCAGTAACTTCAGGCACGGAGCGACATAGGCTGGTAGATGACCACGATGACCCCTGCGATTCTTCACTTGGCCACCTTCTTCCCAAAGTCGTAGAAAAGGCCTAAACCAAGATCTAAATATGCCTACCCATCCAGGAGGTTCCACTGCAAGCATATTACCAATGTTAAACTTGAGAAATAGCAGTGAAAAGAAAAGAACTGGGTTGACCATACCTAAGCCACCCTCCCTCCTGGATAGGTAGTAGGCTTGTGCAATTCGTTTCGTAACGAATCGAAATTCGTCCGAATTTAGCAACTTTCGGACATTCGGAAGCATTCGAATTTCCGAACAAAGCAATTACGAATAAAACCGAATCTGAAATAAATTATACCGCAAAATAGCGAATGCCCGAATGTCTTCGGCATAATTCGTTATGAAAAAAGTTACGAATGTATGAATCTATTTGAAGCACAATAACACTCACTCTGCTCTCTGCTTCTCCCTCACCATGCTGAACTCCCTCTCAAAATGGTGTACAGGGGCGGAGGCTATAGCCGCATGAAAAAACGAAAGTAAAATACGAGATTTCGAATCCATTCGAAGCACAATAACACTCTGCTCTGCTCTCTGCTTCTCCCTCACCATGCTGAACCCTCTCAAAATGGTGTACAGGGGCGGAGGCTATAGCCGCATGTAAAAAACGAAAGTAAAATACGAGATTTCGAATCGTTACAAATAACCGCACTGTATTTAGAAAAGTACAAATCCATTCGAAGCACATTAGGCATAATAGGCAGCGTCGTTGTGAGAGAGACACGGAAAATTACGAATCAACGAACCCAAAAAAAGTTACGAAAGTAGGAGTGTTGTCCAGAATCAAAGAAAAACAACGTACCCTACCGAAAGTACGAATTATAAATCAACTAAAAATTCAACGAAAAATGACGCTTGCGAAAATACGAATTAGTCCGAGCACGAAAAATCCCGTCTAGCAAAATTACGAATGATAACGAATCAACAGGACCGAAAAGAAACGAACCGAAACTAAACTAATTTTTCCGTTGTGCACAAAAAACGAACCGAAACTAAACGAATTTTTCCGTTGTGCACAAGTCTAATAGGTAGGTGACATTCCTCTTGATGGGGTTCAGTCTGTTCCCCCACAGCATCTGGAAGAAAACACTACTGACCCTAGCATAGAGAGACACTGGGTAGATGCAGACAAAGCTGACATACAAGAAGATCGGAATCAGGTAAGTCTTAATCAGATCAACCCTTTCCCTCATAGATAACTTCCATCTCTTCCAGCTGACCACCTTAGTATTGGCAATTTCCAGTCTGCCTTCCCAGTTTTTGAGGCCATAGTCACCGGGTCCAAATTCAATGCCTAGTATCTTAATTCTTTCCTGGGGCACTGGAAAGGTGTCCGGGCGATCAAACCCCTCACCTTCCTTTCCCATCCAGAAAACTTCACTCTTTTCCTGATTGATCTTGGAGCCTGATGCTTCAGAATACCGTGATGTCAGAGAGACCACCTCCTCCGCTTCATCCGTCCCAGTGACAATCACCGACACATCGTCCGCATAGGCAACAACCCTCAATGGTGGCTCACCCGGGAGCCCCACTGGTACCCCACACAACATGCCGCTCTCTAGCCTCCTGATGAAGGGGTCGATTTCAAACACATAGAGCAGGGGACTCAGGGGACAACCCTGGCGCACCCCGGAGCCAAACTCAAAGGACTGCCCAACCCAATTATTAACAAGAGGGAAGCTTTCTGCCCCCTTATACAAGACTTTCAGCCAATCGACAAAACCACCTGGCAGACCGTACTTACTAAGGAGCAACCACAGGTACTCATGGTTAACACGATCAAAAGCCTTTGCCTGATCCAATGTCAGCAAATACTTTCCCCAGCCTGCAGCCCTGCACCGCTCCAAGGCCTCCCGGACAGCTAAAACCGCTGTGAAGGTGCTCCTACCCTGGACCGAACAGTGCTGATGGCGAGAAAGCAAAGACTCTGCCACTGACGATAGGCGCCAGAAAAATATCTTTGCCAGTATCTTTCTATCGACATTAAGAAGGCTGATGGGGCGCCAATTCTCAATCATCGAAGGATTTTTACCCTTTGAAAGAAGAATCACAGCCGAGTGCCTCATGGAAGGGGAAAGCACCCCCTCAGCAAGGCAACTGTTAAAAACCTCTACCAAATGCGGGGCCAGAATAGACTTAAAGACTTTGTAAAACTCAGCCGTCAAGCCATCTGGTGCAGGCGACTTTTTGATGGCAAGCTGTTCAATTGCCCTCATCACCTCTTCGACTGTGATCTCCTCTGTCAAATTCATCAATGGAACATCTCCACCATTTAGACCCGGAGTAAAGTCCAAAAAGCTTTCCATCTTGTCACGGTCAAGCTCTTTCCTCCCAAGAAGGTCGGCATAAAAGGACCTCACGACCTCCAGAATCTCTGACCTGGACTTTGTCAAGGAACCTGTACTGTCCTTAAGGCCAACGACCGTTTTAACAGCTACACCTTGTTTGCAGTTCTGGTAAGAGTCAGGCGAGTGGTACTTCCCATAGTCCCTCTCCAGAACCAAAGAGGCATGCCGGTCATATTGACACTTCCAGAGAAGGAGTTTCACTTCGGAGATTGCCCCAGGATCTCCTCCTCTCGAAACAAGAATATCCAGCTTCCTCCGTAAACGTTGGTAGGTCATGTATTTATTAAACTGATTTCTATTGGCTAGGCCCCTGAAGAATCCAGTGATCCTCTTTTTGGTCAGCTTCCACCACTCAGCCTTGCTGCTACAAAAGTCCAGGATGGTCACCTGTGCCTGAAAGAATTCCTCAAAGGATTGTCTAACATGTTCTTCCTTGAGTAGTGTCGAATTTAATCTCCAGATGCCCTTGCCCCTCTGAGGGGCGTCTGAAGCATTCAGTACCACAGATAGCATACAGTGATCAGAGAACTCTACTGCCTGCACCACTGGGGGCGAGAAAGCAGAGGCCTCCTTCAAAAAAAACCTATCTATCCTACTCTGACTATTACCACGTTGAAAAGTGAACCCGGTGTCATCTGGGAGGTGCTTAATGTGCACATCCACAAGACCAGCATCCCTAACCATACTATTTAAAAAAACGCTATCATATCCCAGCCTGTCCTTGAAGTCCTTCCTGTCCTTGGGCCTAGTTACTGTATTAAAGTCACCTCCAAAGACCACTTGCCGGGATGTAAAAAGAAATGGCTTGATCCTTGTAAAAAGGCATTTCCTGTCCCACTTTGTGTGCGGCCCATAAACATTGATTAGGCGCAGGTCCTGCCCTCCCACAAGGACGTCTAAGACCATACATCTCCCAATCTCCACCTCAATAACCCGCCGGACAGTTACCATGCCGGTTTTAAACAACACCGCCACACCGCCGTAAGGCTCGGCCGCAAGAGACCAGTAAGATGGACCATACCTCCACTCTCTCTTGGCCATATGAATATCTGCCAAGGAGGTGAGCCTAGTCTCTTGCAAAAATAAAATTTCAGCATCTAATTGGCTGAACAAAAAGAAGGCCATAGAACGAGCTCTTACTGACTTAATGCTGGCGACATTAATTGTCACCACTTTTAACGGAGGGGGAACCGCCATTTGGGTTATTGGGTGGATTGCTTCTTAGCTCCCCTCTGCTGCTCATCACCAGAAGCCTCTCTCTTTCTAGAGGCCGCCTCAAAGTCCATTTCAGAATCGGAACTTCTTTCAGAAGAAGCTCCAGATGAAGAAATATCCCACTTGGAGGACCTATGACGGCTGGAGACAGGAACCGGAGCTTCCCGTCCCCGTTCCGTCCTCACCGCCTGCCTCTTCCGCCTCCCAACCTTCCTTCTCTCCTCCAGGTACCGCAGGTCAGCCTCAGAGATGCCCTCATCTCTTATTTTTTTCTTTAAAGTCTTTCCACAAGACTTCTTTACAGAGGAAGGGGCGCCCTTTTTAGTACACGCTGGTGGGGGGTGATCCCTTTAAGTCAGACTCAGGAGGGGTAGACTCCTGGGGGGTAACAGACTCGGGGGGCACAGACTTGGAAGGTTCCGACACAAGAGGAGAGGGTACAGTAGGCTGGGGGGACACAGAGACAAAAACAGAAGGAGTACTTACAGACACAGGAGGGGTGGCCACAGGAACTGGAGAGGGATCCTGAGCAGGACCAGGGGAGGGGGTCACCGCAGAGGAGGATGGTACACCAGGGGTCTCACCCTCCATCCTGTCCAGCCTTGACATGTCATCTACTACCTCCTTCTCCATATTGTGCCAGGCTTCAGGACATCTGCTGTAGGGGTGGCCAAGGCGCAGGCACAGATTGCACCTGATCATCTTAGTGCAGTCCTTAGCCATATGACCCTGACCCCGACACACTGAACACATCAAGGCTGAACAGGAGGAGCTCAAGTGCCCCTTTTCTCCACAGCGGTGACACAGCTTCGGCTGACCAGGGTAGAAAACAGTCATCCTATCCCTCCCTATGAAAGCTGAGGAGGGCAAGTGACGGACAACATTCCCATCCCTGGCCAACCTGACTGTTACCGACCATCCCCCAGTCCAGATGTTACGCTCATCATGGATTTTATTAGGTTTGGTCAAAACTTCCCCATAGTTCCTTAACCAGACCTCTAGATCCCGAGCAGGAACACTCTCATTGGTCAGGATAATGGTTATTTTTTTTACTGTTGACCTCTGAGAAACCGCAACTGGGACCAGACCTTCCCATTCAGGTCTTGACCTGCACTGAGCCTCATATTGCTCCCAGAACAGGTCAAGACCCTCTGGCCTGGTGAAGCTAACCGTATAGTCCCTTGTCCCAGCTACGTGTATAAAGGCATACAGGTCATTTGCACCAAAACCCATCTCCAATATCAAGTCCACCACTGCACGCCGTGTTGGAGGGATGGCACCACCTTCCCATTTCAGGATAACTACATTACGTCTTGGACCCCCAGCAGAAGCCAGAGACCCAAGACCAGATCTTGGGGTGCTCAAGGTGGCAGCTTGCAGTGGAAAACCCCGCTTGGGAGCGGGACTACCAGGAGCAGAGTGTGCCACCTGTGCAAAAGTAGGTTTATCAGGGCCAAGGGCTGACACTGAAGCCACATCACTCTGTATATTATTATTATTATCAACTGTATGAACTGAAATGGCAGGATCTGTAGCAGGATTGTTCATCACACTGGTACTGGGGTGATTGTTATCAGTCACAGAACTATTCAAATTCCCATCAGGAATAGTCACAGTTGCTGCAATACCAGCTGTCTCCTGATGCTGCACTGTAGAGTCCTCAGCAGCAGTGGGGCAAACAGCTTTGGACTCAGCCAAAGAAGGGTTAATGGGCTGTTCTGACACTTGCAGTCCATCCACAGAAATGACATTTTTTAAATGTAACTCTTGCTGCATTGCAGCCTCAGCAGGCACAACATTGCTGCACACAGGACTAGCAGCCTGATTGTCATTAGGCACATTGTCAGTCATGATGCTAGATGGTACAAAAACAGTTTTATCCACAACATGGGACTTAGCAGGCTTAACCTTATCAGGTACATCATCAGAAATGTCTTCCTCGTTAAACACCATCTGATCCCCCCGCATAGGAGACTCCATTACCTGGATGGCCCTCAGCATACCTCCTGAATCTTGGGAAGGCCTGGGGCTGCTTACCTCTCCCTGGGGGGGCAGGGGGTCAGAACTGGGGGTCTCCTCCTCCTCCACCTCCATCTTTGTCACCCTTCCAAACCTTTTGTCGTTACAAAATTCTTCTTTAAAGGGCCCATCTCTGCCTTCCATCATGGCCACGATGGTCTCCTGATGATCCACACGGACCTTGGCCAGCTGGATTTCCGGATCCATGGATCCCCGTTTCTGGCTGTGTAAGCCCTCACGTTGCCTTCGCAGGCGCTTCAACTCCGCTCTCAGCTTGTACAGCTTGTCTCTCTCCCTATTCAGGACCTTAATCCCGGCCACCACTCTCTCCCGAATGGCCTCCGAGCCTTCTTCCTCACCAGGGGCAGAGAGATCAGCTTGTGCAGAGGATGGCATGTCACCCGACGGCCCAGGAGATGGCTGTGAGCTTCCAGCAGGAGAGGCCCTGCTGCCCTCCATGGCTTTCCCAGAAAGGGGGCCAGGAGAGCTGGGATAGATTTCAACACCACTCCCTTCTCACAGAGCAGCTTCAGAGGCACCTTCCTCCTGACACACCTGTGCTCCAATAATGGATGGGGCACTATTCCTCCCACTGACACCACGATAGGGCACTATTCCTCCCACTGACACCACTGATGGGGCACTATTCCTCACACTGACACCACCGATGGGACACTATTCATGCCACTCAATCGTCAATATTCCCATTGCACATGTTCCTGGCATAGGCTCCAACATAATGGGTGCTGCAGCACCTGCCAGCTGGAGACTGGAACCTGCACAAAACAGTGTAAATATTTGCCAGCACACCACGGAAAGTCCAAACTTTTTTTTATGGAAGAAAGTTCTCATCACAACGTTTAGAAGTTGCGCAGGACCTCGTCATCACATGCCTGATGAAGGGGTCATGTGCGTCTCTAAAACATTGCACTTTTCTGCTGTGATTTGATCTTTCTTCATTAAAAAAGACATTTGGACTTTGGCAAATACTTACACTGTTCTATTCCTGCCACTGACACCAACTATGGGACACCATTCCTCCCACTGACAACGATGATAGGGGAATTTTCTTGGACTAATACCGATGATAGGGCAATATTCCTCCCACTGACACCACTGATGGGGTACTATTCCTCCTACTGACACTGATAATAGGGTACTTTTCTTCCTACTGATACTGGTGATGGGGGTACTATTCCTCCCACTGACAACGATGATTGGGTACTATTCCTCCTACTGACACTAATGACGGGGTATATTCCTCCCATTGACAATGATTATGGGGCACTATTCCTCCTGCTGACACTGATGATAGGTTACTATTCCTCACACTGACACTGATAATTGGGTACTATTCCTCCTACTGACGTTAATGATGGGGAACTATTCCTCCCACTGACAATGATGATAGGATATAAGCTGCTCGGGCTGGCCAGCTGAACCTTTCACATGGCCCATTCCCACAAGCAGGATCCCACGCATGCCTATTGCCATAGAATCATACACAAGGTAACTGAGCTTCACTTCTACACACAACACTTTTTGGGTTAATTTCAGTTCCACATTTCATAACCACATGGTGGGTTTGGCTTTCGATTCATCTGTTGTGGGTATATGTATACACATTTTCCCTGTCTGTAGTCCCCTTAGCTAGTACACTTCATATCACTGCAGTTACCACACACCATTCATCACTTCCACTCACTCATAGGCAGAGGCTCAATCCCATTAATAGCACATCCATTTCACATGGTTTAATCTCCATATCTTTGCAGAGCATTGTGGACTGTTAAGCATACACCAGATTCACATGGTCGTGACATGGTCGCCTGGTCTTCACCTGGCTGCTGCCTCTGGTTTGGATGGGATTCCTCACCTCAGGCCCGGGGGAAATCATCTTCCCTGTCCCCTGTCTTCCCTTGGACACAGGCTGGGCGTCACTACTGGGCCGTATTGTAAGTTATGGACCATTTTTTGGGAGATTGTTCTCCGTTTAAAGGTTATCCAATATTTATAGATATAACTAATTTCATTTCAGAGCATTTTACTCCTGATGATTGGCATGAGCCATGAAACGTGCGTCAAGTATACATCGAACTGATACCCAGGCAAGTTTGGCTCACCTTGAAAAATTGCTTATGTTTATTGAATTATTATGAATGGATGAGTGTTTTTATTAATTGTACTGCTAGTCATGTTGTATTTTATTTTGTATAATAACTGTATATTCAAACAAGCTTACAGCCCTCAAAAATTCAAGATATTGAGGGCTGGCGAGTGTGGGCTACCTGGGAGCGGGGGGGCAAGCACCGCCGGCAGCCTGGATGGTATGGGAGCCGTTTTCCCAGCGATCGTAGGGGAAGAGAGAGGAGGGAAGAGCTGCTGCCGCCGCCCCCCAGTGCAGCCTGCGTTCCCCCCCCAATGCAGCCAGCGTCCCCCCACAGTGCAGCCTGCGTCCCCCCAGAGTGCAGCCTGCGTCCCCCCCAGTGCATCCTGTGTCCCCCCCAGTGCAGCCTGTGTCACCCCCCCAGTGCAGCGGAAGGGGAGAGGAGAGCCGCTGCCGCCTGGTTGATTAGAGCACTGGGGAACATAACAGCTTTCATTTCAATATCTGTGTTTTCCCTGCTGCCCGCCGTCATATACAGCCCCTCCCCCTTATCTGGGGAACTTTGATAGACAGATCACCCATCCCAGGATTGGACGGGTTATCTGTTAATGAAAGTGCCCGAACAAGGGGGAGGGGCTGTATATGACGGCGCGCGGCAGGGGAACACACAGCTATTGAAATTAAAGCTGTTATGTTCCCCAACGCTCTAATCAACCAGGTGGCAGCGGCTCTCCTCTCTCTTCCCCTTCCGCTGCACTGGGGGGGGACACAGGCTGCACTGGGGGGGACACAGGCTGCACTGGGGAAGGACACAGGCTGCACTGGGGAAGGACACAGGCTGCACTGGGGGGGATGCAGGCTGCATTGGGGGGGACACAGGCTGCTCTGGGGGGATGCAGGCTGCATTGGGGGGATGCAGGCTGCATTGGGGGGACACAGGCTGCACTGGGGGGATGCAGGCTGCATTGGGGGGGCACAGGCTGCACTGGGGGGGACGCAGGCTGCACTGGGGGGACACAGGTAGCATTGGTGGACACGGATAAAGTTGTTGTTAATATTTATTTTTATAACTTAATTCTGCATAAAACATTTAAGTGTAATTTCATGAGAAATTTTTTGAGGGCGTGTTTAGGGTAGGGGTTGGGCGGGGCAACTGGTGGCGAGTAACCTTTGAGGCCTGGCTAGTAGCTCAGGACTTGGAATTTTGAGCCCTGAAATGCATCATAGTAAATTGTGTCCTGTATCACAGATTGAAACTTTTTATAACGTGATTTGTAATCAATAAATAATTTTATGAATAATATGAACAAGGTATCCATTCAGTGACATGCCTCACACAAAGTCCCATTCCTTTCTCTTTTCTGTTCAACATATATTATTAGGGATGGAGGCTTGCCACTGCTATAATTAGGTTGTGTCAGGTCATATTATTATAGTGACAATGATGATAGGTTACTTTTCCTTCTACTTACGTTGATGATGGGGTACTATTCCTCTTACTGACACTGATGATGGGACACTATTCCTCCCACTGACAATGATGATGGGGCACTATTCCTCCTACTGACCACAGGTTCTATGTCATTTTTTTACCCCCACTCACCACCAAGCCTTAGGTGCCGTTTTCTCCCAATGAAACTGGGCTATTTTCTACTCCCACTGGCCACTCTCTGCCTTCCCTAAGGTCTGAAAGACAGTAAACTAGCCCTTTGTTTTTTGGTCTCTGTGTCTTCTGTCCTGGTGGCACCCACACCCTTTCATTCCTTGTTCTGGTGTCACCAGGTTTTGGCTGTAGTCAGGCCTTAGAAAAGCCATGGCCAACTTTGTTACATACAACAAAATTCCAGCCTCCGTATTTCACACTGAACCAGATTTGACCGCGGGGAATCCCTGGCCCTCTTGCCAAGCTGCTGAATCCTGATGTCTTCAGAAATATCTCAGACCTTCCACTTCAAAAGCTCAGTGCCGTCCCTTGTGATTGCTTCTTCGCCTTTATAGAGAATCGGTTTTCTCATGACGTTTAACCTCTTCATCTGATATTTTATTTTCCCCCTTAATTGGTTACTCGTGGCTATGCCAGGCAGGAGGATTGCGTGAAAGACGCAGATGGCGAATCATTTGAAACGTCTGTGCTGGGTTCAAGCAAAGGCACTTCACATCCAAAGGAGAGTGTGAAATTCTAGGATAGTCTGCTGTACTCAAACTTTCTCCTTAAAAAAAGCATTTTCAAACGGCAAAGTGATGCTTTCATCTGACTTTGAATCCAAATCTACCGTACAGAATGAGATTGCCTGAGTTTAATACCGGAGACAGCTGCCGGTTCACACTTCTGCGTCTGTCCTGGAACTGAAGGCTGAACAACTGAATTTAATGAGATTTGTTCCGTTTCTTTATGCCATCAATAATTCTGTTGATTGCTTTTTTAAAGCTGCATAGAGTCAGACAAGAACGTCTGCCATCTTAACTGACTCCGGAGACACAGCCTACCTGTCAACCTGGGGTCCATCTTTTGTGCCTGGCTGCACTGTTTCCCCTCGTTGCTGGTAATCTCATCTTCAAAAAGGCTCTGCATTTGTGAAAATTGAGGCAGAGTGTTCCCTGGTTCACAGCACCTTCATTTTTATGCTTCAGAGATCGAAACTACACAGCACAGAGCCATGTACTGCCCCCCTTCTCCAGATGCATTGTAATACAGGTATATGGCTGCAATGGACTGTATTACATTCTAAAGCCTAGTACACACTGCTAGTTTTTTTCGCTCTATCCAGCAGAAAAAAAACTGACAGCTCAGGTCAGAGCTGCTGTACTAACAATCCAGTGTTAGTACAGCAATCTCCCCTGCTGTTCTATTGTGTTCTGACGGGGGAGGCCCCCCTACCTGAACACTCCAGTCAGAGCTCTCAGCTATTGACTGAGAGCGCTGAGCGGGAGCTGGTTGGCAGACCTTTTTTGCTTATGCCCCTTTGACAGAAGCCGGCCGAATAGCCAGCTTCTGTCGGACCAGCTGCAGTACACACGGGACGAATGTGGGCAGGTTTCATCTGAAACTGCCGATGCTGCCCAACATTTGGCCCATGTGTATGGGGCTTAAGGGCTCTTTTACACCAACACATGTGTGTGCGTTGTGTAGGGGTGGTGCGTTGTTACAACACATTGCATTTTTTACTTAATTTTTTTTACTTTATCGAAGTGTCACAAAATGAAGCTTCATTCAACTTTATAGGTGAGGTATGGTGAACGGTGCTGCATAAACATATGTAGCACCCTGGAGTTTAGGCAGGGTTGCTCCTCACAAATTTACTTGCCAGGAGGAGTAGTCAACCTGGTTGATTGTTAGAGATCCATTGATTTCTCCCTAAGTTTGGCCTTGTTGCACTTTTCTCTTCTACTACTTGCTGTCCGGGTATTGGTGGTACTAGATACGAGAAAGGCAACCCAAGGTCAGATTATGTGTATGAGGGGTATCTCAGCCAATGGGCAGGGGTTTTCTTGAATACATTGGCCTGCTGGGAGAGCCTATATATTTGGGTGGAGTCAGGTGTTCTGTGCCACCTGGACGGCTGTCTCTGTGGATGTGTGTCATATTGCCCGGGCTGCTAGGCCGGAGATTGGGCCTATCCCGGGCACATCTGGCTGCTAGGCTGTCTGAGGGCCTATCCAGAAGCAAGAGAGCAGCGCAGGGTTGGGATTGCGGCTTGCAGTCCAACCAGAAGTGACAGTTCTGTCAGCCGGAGAACCTGTCGTGGTCAGAGGTAGAAGGGAAGCCTTGTGTATCAAGCTAGGGACTGAGCCGGCCAGCTTGGGTGAAGCTTGAGAGATATCTAGAGTGCCAAACTAGGGACCCAGCAGAGAAGCGGGGGTGACGCTTGAGGAAGATATCACTGTGAAGATTGAAGGAGCTGAAGGGATTCAGTGACAGTGAATCAGTAGGTCTAGTGAAATTTGTTTTATAATAACCAGAGTCTACTTGTATGATCTTCTTTAGAGCAGCCAACCCTTCTTTCCTTCCTGCTATGGCCGAGTCTCCCATTTTCTAGGGCATTTTTCTCCGTTAGACGCCTGAACTCTGCCTCCAGTGTGTGTGTGATCTCTGCTCTGGACATCCAGTGGTGATAGAGAAGTGTAATTGGTTGCAATAATCAGCGATGAGCAATGCTCACAAAGTCTTCTTTGCAGCTCTCTGGGGGTATTGGTCTGTCTGAAAGGGAATTTTTACTTTGCTTGTTTGGGCCCTGCTGCGTATTTCAGGATTATCCCGGATCTCTGAAAGCTATTTTAAGGCCGGATTATGGGTGATTAAGTGGGGTTTATATAGGCTTTTAGCCAGCGCTTCATGGTCTTAACTTTTTACAGTAGATTTTACCTCTCTGGTTATTTATGAAGTGCTTTAAATGAAAGTCTTTTTTTTTTTTTTTTATGCAGCAGGTCATTTGGACAAGGTCAGACGTCCTGCGTTTAGAAGGCAACTCAAGACAAGTATTTAAATCAGTGAGTTATCAGGTAATGCTGCCCAGGAATGTAAGGCCGGCCATACACGGAGCAAATTTCTTTCCTGCTAATTTCTTCCCTTTCCGGAAGCCGTCCCCGCCGGGAGAAGCCAGAGATTATTGCTGATGGCTATAGCAGCCGCTAGCGATAATTGCAGGTAAAACCCGGCATGCTGGTTGTATCCAAATTGATTGATCGGTCAACTTGGTACATTCAGCCTGCCCATACACCAGTGGCCCGGGGGCCACATGTGGCCCGCAGAGCCTTTTGATGTGGCCCGCGACCTCCTTCTCTGGGATGGTGGGTTGGCAAGCCCAGATCGCGGTTTGCCAACCCGCCATCCCAGAGTATCAGTGTTGTGAATGAAGACGGCAATAGAGGAAGCAAGTGGCTGCGCAGCAGAGCCACATAAGCTGATGATTCCTGTATAGCGCCGGCTCCTGTCACAAGTGGAGTGATACCAAATGCACTCTGCTTTAACCTGCAGGTCTATGGCAAAGTGCAGCTAACCCGCTGGAAAGCCACTGCAACCTGCTGCATCCGCGGTGTGGATAAACCACAGCGCATCAGTGTGAAAGCAGCCTTAGGCCCCTTTCACACGATCAGTTAGACCCAATTGGACTCTCTATTCACCTCTATGGAGCAGCAGATGTAAACAGACTTGTGTCCGTTTACACCTGCCTACCTCCAATCCGATCCGCTAAAAAAAAACAGAAGGGTATCTGTCCCCTTCCATATGGGCGGATCGGAGAGTCCATATTGTGGCCCGCAACCGATTACCAAGTCGCTTAAGTGGCCCTCGCTCTTGAAAAGGTTGGGCACCCCTGCCATACACGGTTACAGGAACTGCGTTTGGTCTGCCTGTCTTTGATAGAAAGTTCCCTCAATTTACTCTGAGCTTTACAAAACGCAGATCAGTAAGATTTAGCAGGTCTTTCACAGTGCTTCTGGAGGTGACTGCAGTATCCATCACATGTGTCTCAGCTGTACAACCACCCACTCTATTAGCAGCAGAGAAATGGTGGTGCTGGAACTACACCAGAGAGGTGCGTTCACCAAATGGAGCCACTATGTAAGTTCTCCCTGGGGGGTCTTTTGTGACTGTGTTCACACATTTTTGCGCTTCTTTTGAGCACTTTTTATACCTGCTTTCTATTGACATGTCAGTGGTTGTGTGACTCTACTGACACACACATCATTTCATGCACACCATCTTATTCGTTTCTCCACAGATGTTCAGTGGTGGTAAATTGCTCATTTTTTCTTCTCATTCCTCCTCCTACTGTGGTTCACACTTTGAGGTTCTTCTTGGGCAGTTGGAACACATCTTCCAGTTATCCACACACTTCATACTTACCTATATACATTTATACACATGTATTTTTCAGATCAGCTGTACACGGCGCCTACGCAAAGAAGACGACATTCTGCCACACGCTAGCGCACGCTCCCGATGCTCGTGCAACTCTGCAAGGGGCGGGTGTATTGTTGATTTAACTCTGCAAGGGGCGGGTGTATTGTTGATTTAACTCTGCAAGGGGCGGGTGTATTGTTGATTTAACTCTGCAAGGGGCGGATGCCTACGGAAGACGCCATATTGTATCATGATGGGCAGAGCTGATACGATGGGGGTGGATTTCTTAAAGGGGCGGGTGTATTATTGATTGAAGCGTGTAAGGGGCGGATGATGGCTACAGGGGATGCATTTAAACATGTATCATGGATGATGGGCAGAGCTGATACGATGGGGGTGGATTTCTTAAAGGGGCGGGTGTATTATTGATTGAAGCGTGTAAGGGGCGGATGATGGCTACAGGGGATGCATTTAAACATGTATCATGGATTTATGTATACAACGGCCTCTTCTGTAGGCATCCGCCACTTGCAGAGTTCAAGCAATAATACATCCGCCCCTTGCAGAGTTCAATCAATAATACACCCGCCCCTTGCAGAGATCAATCAATAATACACCCGCCCCTTGCAGAGTTCAATCAATAATACACCCGCCCCTTGCAGAGTTCAATCAATAATACATCCGCCCCTTGCAGAGTTCAATCGATAATACACACGCCCCTTGCAGAGTTCAATCAATAATACACCCGCCCCTTGCAGAGTTCAATCAATAATACACCCGCCCCTTGCAGAGTTCAATCAATAATACACCGCCCCCTTGCAGAGTTCAATCAATAATACATCCGCCCTTTGCAGAGTTGCACGAGCATCGGGAGCGTGCGCGAGCATGTGGCAGAATGTCGTCTTCTTTGCGCAGGCGCTGTGTACAGCTCTTCATGTTCGGAGACTTTCGGCAGCTCCGTAGTGCTCCGTACTGCGGAAGCGCTGTGCCTGCACAGTACAGGGCGGGCATTATTCGACGGGGGGGCATTTCTCGTCAGAACACTGGCACACCTCTGCTGCCAAAGTGTCCTAAACAGGAACTGTGGCTTCACTGTGCCTGTAAAAAGCAGACGAAGAGCCAGTATTGGTGATTACATTGGAAATTGGCAAGTTTCTGCCAATGTCAACAATTTTTAACCAGCTTCAATGGCAAAAACATCGGACCTGGCTCAAGGGAACCCACCACCCACCTCCTATCATCTTTTATGGTGTCAGTTGAAGCTTTTGGCAGGAGCTTGAGCTCATCTGCTTGGTCATTTTTCTTATCGGACAATGGCTGATATTGCCCAAAAAATTCTGTGTGTGGTCTACAGAAGGCTACAGTCTTGGTAAGGTGTTGTTGGCAGAAAAAAAACATTACAATTTTGAATTCCAAATTAATCTTTTGTCATGTCTGTGTAGTACACAGATCCTTTTGCCCCCGCTTACCTTCACCTGCGGGGGGTAGGACACACCATGCCACAAGCCTGTGTCCTCCTTATAAGAGGTCAGGCGGTGTTCATAGATTTGGGTCCTGCAGCGAGTTAACTCCTTCCACTGGTTCTCGTCCCTAGAATGTAGGGAAAAGTCTATATTCTTCCCCAAGAAGGCCAATGTCCACACAACTTCAACTCCAACAAAGAGTTTATTTTCCTTTGCTTCAGTTAACAGGAAATTGAAGAGAGAAAGAAGCTAGCGAAGATAGGAGGTAGATTCAGGCACACAACACTTGACTCACTCGTCGCCACTTGATCCCGAGTGGGTTTAGCTCACCCGGATAGATCCCTCTCACAGTTCTAGCAGCCGGAGTGGAGCTCGAACAATACTGTAACTTTGTCCCCTCCAGGGACGGGTTCAGGAGATCCTCTAATAGTAGCAGAATCCTGTTATTCCTGAATCCAAAACATTCCTTAAACCTCTGTAAAATTTAGAGAACCGATGATGCCAATGGGCACTTTACAGGGTTATCTTGCTGAGTACTGAGTCCTCCCTCTGATAGGCAACCAGGCCTCTCTCTCACCGTGACATCTCTCACCGGTCCATCAAACAGGTCCTCCCCTGGTTTCCTCTCCTTCAGAGCGGGCCGCCCCTCACACGGGCTCCCTGGAACTCCAGCACATTGATCGTAGACCCAGTTAAAGGTACTGGGCCTGCCTGGAACATTGCAGCCTCGGGCTAAAGGTGCCCGAGACTCCTCGGCCAGTTCACGCACCCCCCGGCCAACAGGGCCATAGGGCGCGACTTGGTCCTTGGACTCCCCCCGACACACCACCCCTGTGGGGCACACTCCTCCGGGTACTCCTCTTCTGATTTAAGTCTTTATTTAGGAGGCCCTCCTTGTCAATTGGAGGAATACATTTTCGGGGGCACTGGATCACTTGGTTTAGGTATAAATCTTATTGGTAGGCTTTGTCTGGTATAGGGAGTTTCCCTTAAAGCAGCCCTCTGGAACAAAGGCCCCTCTTTGCTGATTAGCAATGCCCAGTTATTTTTTGAAGCACAGTTTGGGTTTTTCTCTCCGTCATTTTATTGTTTTTTAGAGCTGTCACATTTTGTGGCTGTGTGGTTTGCTCTGTAGAGGAGGTCCTTACTGTTTATAAAACAGTCTGTGGATAGGTGTGCCATACAAGAGAGGTACCTACCACAGATCTGTCTTATGTGTAATTTAGTAGGTCAAAAAATTGGGCCAGTTTGTGACCTTATTGTGTCATGGAGCAGATGTAGATGCTGTAACTTCTGGCAGAGAGTAGTTGATTGAAGGCAGGACACACAGGGGTTACTTTACTGAAAACCAAAGAGTGCAAAATCTGGTGCAGCTGTGCATGGTCACCAATCAGCTTCTAACTTCAGCCTGTTCAATTAAGCTTTGACAAAAAACCTGGAAGCTGATTGGTTTCTATGCAGATGTGCACCAGATTTTGCACTCTCCAGTTTTAGTAAATCCACCCCACAGTGTCCTCTGGATTTCAGAGCTGTGAGGGCTGGGCATGTGCGTGTGTCTGCCAACAATGTTTTCCTCATTCCTGCCCTCTGCCTGTTCCCAATGTTGCCTCACATGACACTGACGACAGACATGTCCTCTGTCACCAGACACCAGCCCCGTGTATCACAGTGTCTGAAAGAAGAACTGTATGTGTGTCCTCCATTTCACTTCCCAGTGATGGCGTCACTGTCATCCAGCAGAAACCGGACTAGTTGTCAGGGATAAGAAGTGTAAGGCCCCATACACACTATTAGATTTTCTGCTGATTTTTGTCTTCAGATTTACCAAAACCATATAATATGAGGTCAAACCTTAAGAGTTTCAATTTGTATGCAATCAAGCAGGCCCTTACATGGTTTTGGTAAATCTGAAGATAAAAATCTGCAGAAAATGTAATAGTGTGTATGGGGTCTTAAGCCTCGTACACATGGTACTGTTGGAAGGGGATTGTCTGTTGACAGACTGTTGTCCTAAAATCTTACCGTTAGTACACTCCTTTTGACAATTGATGTCCAATTTTCGGCCAACAAATGTTGGACGACAGGCTAGTAAATTTTCGGCAGACAACGGTTTGAGGTCAGATTTTCGTATGGTCAGTACACAAATCCGTCACACAAAAGTAGAAAGTACAAACACGCATGCTCGGAATCAATGCTCACCAAACACAAAATTAGCAGAAGGGCCCAAAGGGTGGCGCTCAATTCCTCATAGTTTGTCACTACTTTCGTGTTTGTGGCACGACAATTGTGTAATGTTAGTATGCAAGACAAGATCCAGGCACACGCCCTTTGACAAAAATCAGACGCTCGGTTGGCCAACAATCGTATCGTGTGTACAAGGCTTAAATCAGTGGCTGGCAGAGTGTGAAATGCAGAGCCAGGTCTAAGCCCAGGTTCATACTGGGCTGCGGTAGTGAAGCCGTGCGAGTTCAGCTGAACTCGCATGATTTCACTCCCGCCTGTCAGTCCCGATTTCGGCCGTGATTACAGGGACATCTGTGCAGGTTTCTGCACAGATGTCAATGTAAATTGCGGCCCGAAATCGCAAAAAGTAGTACAGAAACTACTTTTTGAAATCGGTGCAGCGCCGCAGATGCGGCGTCGCACCGATTAGGACGGTGTCATTTCCGGCAATTGCCGCCGATTTGACATGTCAAAACGCATGTCAAATTGCACCAGTGTGAACCAAGCCGAAGGGAGATTTTTTTTAAAAAGCAGTTGAGTAATCTAGGAAGTAAGCTTCTGGTGTGGAGCAGAATCTGGCTTGTTGTATGACGGTGGGGAAGGTGGAGAGGAACTGGGTGGTCTAGAAGGGGATACCCAAATGTAATTGTCCCTGTAACATGGCATTTTTTTTTTGTTATGTAATATCTTTTTATTAATTTTCCAGCATATACCTACAATATAATTACTGTATTTATTGGCGTATAACACTCACTTTTTTCCCCTGAAAATAGAGGGTAAACTGTGCCTGCGTGTTATACGCAGGGGGCTGTGGAAAGTTTTTTTCCTGAAACTTCCCTCTTAAAGTTAGGGTGCGTGTTATACGCCGATAAATACGTATATAAACACACGCAACATCAGTCAAAAGTAATAAAAATAATAAAAGTGGGAAAAATAATGAGAAAAAAAAAGGAGGGGGGGGGGGTGGGTATGAGCAGGGGGAATATAAAATACATTAAGTACTAGTATGCATTCCAAATACCATTTGCAATTTAAAACAATTTCCCTATAAATGTACTTTCTAGTAGAAAGGGGGGGGGGGGTTACAAAATGGGTGTTTCAACCCATAAAAATAACTCCTCCAGTGTGGTAGTATAGGCATACATTAAAGTGGAACTTCACTCTCTCAAACAACATTGTTATTTTTAATCCTCATGCTGCTAGCATTAGTAAATAGATAGGAAAGTACTTTTTTTTTTTGTTTAACATTTCTTTAGTTACTTCCTGGTTTCCAGGCCTAGGCAAATGATTTTATACATCCCAGGAGTCTTTGGTAGGGGAGAGTTCTCACCTCAGTCCATGCCTGAGCTAGGGGCAGATGGATTCCAGGAAGTAAATGATACATGAATCATCTGCCCTTACTCAAGATGGCCTCTGCAATGCCAGTGGGTATTTTTCAAAATTATTTCTCAGCAAAGAAACGCTGGACGTCAGGTTCTGATGGTGTCCCTGGTGGAGGACCACAGCCAGGGACACCATCGGAACCTGACTTCCAGCGTGAAGACAGTGAGCTGTCAATCACTCCCTTTCTGTCGGGTCACTCCTGCTGTGAATGTGTTTCAGGTCGTCCATGGTCCATTCTCCATGTACTACCAGCAAGCCACCCTGATGACGTTAACCCCTTTCTACCCAGATGCCAGTGTGGTACCGTTTTTGCTTCTTTATTACAATTTTTTTAACTATTTCCATTTACATGCATCTATGCTTTTAGCATTGTCTGCTGCATCCTTCTCAATATTTTTACAAACTTTTGCAGTGGCTATTCACCGTTGTGTGTAATAAACTAACTAGCCATTGGTCTACATGTCCTTTTTGCTGTACCCATAGAGCGCTGCCTTTTGTGTTTTTGTGTCTTATCATCCATTTTTCCAGTGGTTGGCAGCTGCACTGGTTTACAGTCTATAATATATATCCCCACGGGTCCTGTATCCACACACCCGACTGACAGCTTTAGCGCTTAAGGAACTTGGTGTTTTTAATATCGCGGTAAAGGACTTTTGGCAGCATCTAAAAGGAAAGGTAATGCACAATTCTTATATCTTTTGACTGAAGTTGCTGTGTTATGAAATAGGATTTGAAGGGGATCCTTACTATCTGGCAGAGGTGATATTCTGTTCATCCATGTTACGATATCTTCCCAATATTTTTTGTATTTTGGGGCATTGCCACCATACAGTAAATGCAAAGGTGTTCTTGGTTATGGTGTAACATGGCATTAATCCTAAAGATGATGACAGGGGCCCTGGCACTGGTATATCCCAGAGTGATATTTAATAACTTGTGGCAGAGTACATTGCTCCTGCTTCTCTTAAGTGGCACAGCTGTTGCTGTAGTAACAGGGATAGGTGGGGGTGGGGGGTGTCACTGTACTAATATCGTCTATGGACACCATGTCACATAAACTGTCAGATGTTTCATTTCTTATCTGATACGTTGTTGCACTGCAGTGTCCTTCATTGTGAATGGCACACCGATGCACCTTCAAAATGCATGGGCGCTGAATCGCTGCACGGCACAACACATGGTGTCCTGTGCATTGTACTGCTATAAAATGCAGTCTGTTACATTTATATGTGTGTTGTAGTCTATTCATTTTGCATGGTCTGTTTAACACACAGAAAAGTGTCTCAACGCATTACAATGTGTGCCTTGTAGCGCACAGCCTTATGTTGTGAATGGGCACTAAAAGGAAATACATTTTGGTTTCTTTGTCACATCCTCCATGCTTTCCCATTAACTCGTTGGGCGCCAAGTACTGGATCACATGGAAGGCCTTCCTCGCGTGGGTTCTTCTGGGCTACATTAGGCACCTTATACAGGGTCACTTTATTACACATGTGGTACCTTTGCGCCATCTTAATAATAAAAAGAGTAGGGCTGTGGAAATTAACTATTAATTCCTTGATTAATCGATAAATTTTTTTGATCGATCAAAATTCTTTTGATCGGTACTCACCTCTCCGCCGGCTTCCGGGTCTTCAGGGAGTTCCGTCGGAGATCCGGTGATGTCACGGACACCGGCGGGGCTTGCCGTGTCCATCTGAAGGGCTCCTTTGCTGTGCCTTCATATCTGCATGCTGGCGGGACCTTACTATCTGCCACACGCAAGGGCTGTTACACTTCCCTCTATCAACCTGGGATTCTACAGCCATCCACTGAGAGTTGTGATAGTTCCCTTCACAGGACATCTACATGCCGACGACGGACTGATGTTAACCCCTCCTAATCTGGATTCAGCAGTGGTATCGTTGTACACATTTTTATACCAGTATCATACTTAGCCACATGTTTTTATGACTGCTTTTGCTACCGTTTGGTATTACTCGCACCATTTTTACAGTTTATATAGCTACATTGATTTTATCTCCAGTGCAATATTTATTTTGTTACCTACTTGAAGACTATAAAAGTTTTAATGCTATTCCCATCTAACGCTGCCTTTGTGTGTTTTTTGTATCCTGCTATCCATTTTTCCAGTGGTTGGTAGCTGCACTGGGAATCGGCCTGCAAGGAGATCAGCTAAAAGTAGTTGGATCTGTATGTGCGTTATAATTAATCGAGATTAGTCGATTAATCGATTAAAAAAAAAAAAAGGTTAATCGAACACGAAAATTTTAATCAGTAACAGCCCTAAAAAAGAGTAAAGAAAAGAGAGAGCACCAGCCTTGTGCATTATTCTATGCAAATTTATTGATAAAAACAAGTTGAATACTATTTACAAACGTGAAGAAAAATTGCTTTGTATAAGCCACCTAATTGTGGCGATCAGTCATAGTCTCGACAGTCTCCAGATGGTGAAGGAGAGGACATCAGGACCACTGCTGACTGACACATTCAAAGGATTACCTTGCCTTTTTCCTCAGAGCCTAGGCTCTGAGGAAGAAGGTTCTCCTCCGAAATGCGTCATGGTCCTGATGTCCACTGCTGGCCACATTAGGTGGCTTTTACAAAGCAATTTTTATTCACGTTTGTAAGTAGTTTTTAGTTTGTTTTTTTATCAATAAATTTGCATAGGATAATGCACAAGGCCGTTGAGCCCTCTTTTTTTTTCTCTTTTTGTGACTGTTAGGATACCCTATATCCTGGAGGGCAGCAAGGCCTGACAAATTATCCCTTGAACAATAGATCACCTGGACATCACACTTATGCACAAGAGTATTTGTTTGCTGCCGTCTTCATTAATGCCTTGGGATAAGGCTGAGGCTGCCATCGGGAAATAGTTACCCTTAAGGTGGGCCTCTACTTTTAGAGATGAATGTGCACCATGTACACTGACCACGCAACTGTTCTCCAGTTAACTCTCAGTTCTCTGTAATCTGCATTTAGGAGAACATTCTGAGCCAATGTCCACATCCACCTGTCCAGCGTTTTCCACTACAATTCCCCAGTAGCGGAGTGGGCCCCGTCATGGACTCCACACATACACTTAATGTAACCTTCTGTACCTCGGTAGAGGATGGGGAACCTCTGCGGTGCACTCTGCTCCTGTTGCACTTGGAGACAGACTGCTGTCTGAAGGAGTGTCAACAACATCTCCATAGCTCAGTGTTTCTCAATTCCAGTCCTCAAGGCACACCAACAGGTCATGTTTTCAGGCTTGCCGTTATTTTGCACAGGTGATTTGATCAGTTTCACTGCCTTAGTAATTACCACGGCTGTTTCATCTGAGGGAAATCCTGAAAACATGACGCCTTGAGGACTGCAATTGAGAAACACTGCCCTAGCTGCTAGAGGCCGTTCAATCTATAACAGGTACATGCTATCGATAGGCTGCTTGTTACACTTCCGTTACTCTTGGCAACTACTTATGTCTTCAAAGTACTTATTCCACATGAATACCTTCATATCCCAATGTGTTAAGACCCACTTGTTAAATGTATGTGTGACAGTTACTTGCGATACACCTCTTTAACCTCCTTAGCGGTAATCCCGAGTCGGGCTCGGGGTGAGTTTTTCATACTAAGAGCGGTAACCCTGAGCCTGACTCTGGATTGCATTGCAGGATACAGGGAAGTTACTTACCTTGTTCCCCGGATCCTGCAATGTCTCCCGCAGTGTGTGCGAGCCGTGTCTCGCTCGATTCACACTGCCGGGTGCCAAGCTCCGTTCCCTGCGACGTTGCGGCGCGCGGGGACGGAGTTTGGCGCCAAATTCAAAAAGTGAAACACGCAGTATAGATACAGTATACTGTAATCTTACTGATTACAGTACTGTATAAAATAATTACACCCCCCCTTTGTCTCTAGTGGTCTGTCCAGTGCCCTGCATGCACTTTTATATAATAAAAACTGTTCTTTCTGCCTGGAGATTGTCCATAGCAACCAAAAAGTGTCCCTTTATGTCAAAAGTGTTTTTAGACCAGCTAGAAAACAGCGATAATAAATTAGAATCACTTGCAGAAATGAGCGATAGCGATTTGTAGGGAAATTCATCATCAAACACTAAATATAATGACAGCGACAATTTTGCAACTGAGCAAATTTCAGTGTTTTTGATTTGATTACATTATTGAATATTTTTTATTATAATTACATTATTATTTGTTATAATTATTTATAGTTATTTATTATATTATAATTTATGATTTTGTGTTTCAAACTTTATCATACCCGGGATGTCTACTAGACTCTTGTTTGGTCAGGTTTAAGTAAGTAATTACTAAGAATTACAGGCCTACAATACATAACACCAAATTTCCATGCAAAATAATTGTACCGCTTTTGGTACATAATTCCAGACAGAATCATACCGCCAGGGAGGTTATTAACTTCAGACCAGGCAAGGCCAATGTCTTAATACTTTACTTGAAGAAAGGTCCATAAATGAACATTCCAAAATCCAATGTATAAGTGCAAGGTTATTTCTACATCCCTACTACTAACCACAAGTTTGTGTGCTGCCCCGGCATACCTGCTGAGGTGTAGTCCAGCAATCATAGTCCTTCAGAGGTATTCTCATGCAGATGTAAGTCTTTCAGAGGCATACTCCAGTGCTGGTGTCTTTAGGGTGAACTCAAATGTAAAAAGTGCACTGTCCCTTTTAAATGTATAAACTGGTGAATAAGTGCAAAAAACAAATGTGTTATCATGAATAAGTGCAAAAAAAGCAAACAAAGTGAAAATAAGCAATACATAAAAACAAATCAAAAACATATAAAAAGTAATAAAATACAATTGTTCTTAACAATGTAGAGCCTGACACAAAAGTCTCCTGATATAATACAAAGTCTTTGTGGAATTGATGGTGAATGCAGTGCTCAGTGCTGTAAAAATTCCATTGAATAGTGCTTCAGTGCTCAAACATGCTCCTTTGAAAGAAAAAAGGGGGCCTCTTACCAAAAGGAATCGATCCCGGATTACAGAGATCAAATTGGCATAAACTCCAACTCCAGGCAGGAAGCTCCCAGTAAAAAAAGGGGGCCTCTTACCAAAAGGAATTGATCCCTTTTTTCTTTCAAAGGAGCACGTTTGAGCACTGAAGCACTATTCAATGGAATTTTTTATAGCACTGAGCACTGCATTCACTTTTTAAATTTGAGATTACTTACTGGCCCAGTGTCTGGGTTGCATGAGCTGCAGCAGTCCACTACATATTTTTTTTTCTTATTTTATAGCCTTCAGGGTGAACCCCAAGTTAAAAGTCTCTACATGTGGGCAGTGGTGTACGACATCCTTCTGCTGCTCCGGGTCTCATCCTCCGTCTTAAGCTTCGTACACACGATCAGATTTTCCAATGGGAATTGTGTGATGGCAGGCTGTTGTTGGAAA
Source organism: Rana muscosa (assembly GCA_029206835.1). NCBI lineage: Eukaryota > Metazoa > Chordata > Amphibia > Anura > Ranidae > Rana > Rana muscosa. The sequence goes on from CM055125.1 coordinate 200,178,902, forward strand.
ATCCGACCGTTTGTACGCTCCATCGGACAATTGTTGTTGGATTTTCCACGGACAAATGTTGGATAGCATGCTTTAAAATTTTCCGCCAACAATTGTGTTGTTGGATTTTCCGATCATGTGTACACAAGTCCCTTGGACAAAAGTGAAAAGTACAAACACGCATGCTTGGAAGCAATACTCGCCAAACACAACATTAGCAGAAGGTGCCCAAAGGGTGGCGCTAAAGAGCTGAAAAATCGCGTAGTACGTAACTACGTTTGTTGGCCGACAATTGTGTGCCGTTTGTATGCAAGACAAGTTCATGGCCAACGCCCTTCGGACAAAAGTCCTAGGCTTTGTCAGCGGAAAATCCGATTGTGTGTACGAGGCTTTAATCCCTTACAGGTCTCGCAACCCGCAGCTGTGCTAGAACTCTCTACCAATGCTCTGCTCGGGGGGGGGGGGGGGGGAAACTCCCTGACCCAATTTATATGTCACAGGACAAGTGGGCCGGACCCAGACAAGGACCTGGCAAAAAGACCAAGAAACCTGGCATGGCATTAACTCCTACCCTCCCGGCCAGGGCAACACCTAACTGTTTAATCCTGCCCACATGCTTCCATTGCGACTCTTGATGTTTGGTCACATGACATCATGGAGCCACAAAGGAAGTTGTTGCCGGAAGATTTCCCTCTGCCAAATGCTGTGATCACAGATTTGAATAAGCAGGTAGCTCTATAAAGTCCAATGTGTGTCACTGACTGCGGGTCCCATCGCTAAAATTTTCCAGCTGAATTGGCTGAAATTGAGCCATGGTGGCCTTGTTGGTACCACTCAGTTCAACAAAAGTTGATTAATCAACAAACTTTTGTTAAAGGAGTTGGGTGGAAATTTGTCTATGAAACAGTCAGTGCATCCAATCAGATGCAGTCACTGGTTGAGTATTCTGGCAGCCGCAGGTGCCAGCTGTCAGAATACAAAAGCTGGCATGGGAGATTTGTCCATCCACTCTGTTTAGGTATCCTATTCACAATGGCCCAGGGAGGTCCTAGTCCTCCTCTGACCTGAAACAAGGTTGATCTCTCTTTCCTGCCATAACTGCCAAGAGGTTGCAGTGCTGTCTTCTGACACTCCATGTCTCCTCTGGGCCTCGGGTACCTGGGGGTTCACAATAAGGGTGTGGGGAGGTAACACCAACGCTGTATTCTGGCCTAGGCCAACAAGGCCCAGGCCTAGGGCAGCACTTTCCAGGGGGCAGCACGGAAAGAGTCCCTGCCGGCTTGCGCTACACTGTTAGTGTAGCGCCAGTCTTATGGGGCGGACTGGGCTGAGAGGCAAATTAGTCCAGCGCCCCCATAAAGCAGTCGCACTGCTTCCAGTATGCGGGCGGCCGGCATTCCGCAACTGGACCACAAACCTTCCTTACTGTGCTATATGTTTTCTGCTGCACCATTGGCATGGTTATATCTTCTTAGTCCTCTCCATAAAATGATCTGAAATTTGTGCTTAAAGTAGAACTATGGGCAACACTCTTTTTTTTCATTTTGGATAGAGTAAGGGAGGGTTATAGCCCCTAACAGTTAATTTTTTACCATCCCTGTCCCATTGCAGAGATTTCTCTTCACTTCCTGTACCATAGCCAAACAGGAAGTGAGAGGAAATCTATCTATGCAAATTAAGGCAATCCATTGCCCCCCCCCCCCCCAGGCCCTCAGAAGTAGTGTCCCCAATCAAAAAATTCAGGATGGGTCTTAAACAGAAAGGGGTGTGGCCTTGGCAGGAAGGGTGGGTCATATTTAAATTAGGGGGTGCACGAGTTTAGTCAGGCTTAGGGCAGCACAAATCCTAAATACATTACTGGGTAACACAATGCGTCTTCTAGGGCTACAGTCCAAAGTGCAATCCACTTTTATTTCAAAACAGGTAAAGCAAAGTAAAATAACAGTGGGGGAGAGAATGGTTGATGCGTTTCGCTTGGGGTTATGAATAAAGCAGTTGTAATCCTCAGACATGAAATCTGAACAAAGATTATCCCTCTATATCAGGGGTAGGCAACCTCAAAGAGGTGGAGATCTACCTGAAGAACATGGGAGAAGTCAAAGTTTACTGTACACCGTGTCGCCTCCTCACATCTGATTTAAACCTCTAATTACCGCACTACCGTGTCGTAATCGCGTGCATTGCACAGCAATCATGGGTTTAAATCAGGTGGTGAGGAGGCAACATATCCTCCCCACCTGTCAACACACACTCGGATCGCTTTTTAGAGGAGCAGCAGCGCTTGCTGCACTTGTGAATGAGCCCTTAGTTGCATTCGGCAGTGGCACCCTTGGGGCTCGTTCACACGTAGAGTTGGGGGGTGTAAAACAGCAGAATATAATAAAAATCGTAGACTAAGTGCAGCAAATCTGCAGGATAGCTGCAGGTACAATGCACTGCACCCGTGGTGTGGGTAAACAGCAGAGCATCAGTGTGAAAGCAGTCCTATACTATTATGCCCAATGTATTACTTCACACTGACCTGAAGATCTCTTCTTTCCTGCTGCTGGCAGCACTCTGGGGACCGCTAGTCAGGATATGATGTGGAGTATAGTTGGTATCGCTCCGCATGGGAGAGGAGTCAGAGGAGCTTATGTGGCTCTTGCTTCCTACTAAAGCTCCAACTTTACAAGTAGTCTCTCTGCAATGCACCCTGTCTGATGCTCTAGGATGGTGGGTCAGTAAGCCCAGCGATCTACCAGTCACCTGGCCGCGATCTACTGGTAGATCTCAATCTACAGTGTGCTGACCCCTGCTCTATAGTGTGTACTTGTCTCAATCCAGAGCACTAAGTGTCATTTCTGTCTGCTGCCTCATTCTTCCGCTATCAGCATGAATCACTTCTGACAAGTTTTCCTGAGACCAAAAAAAAAAAGGTGACAGGGGAGAGCACAGCCTGTGGTTGAAAGGGGGGGGGGGGGTGTCTCTTGCCTCCAATCAGCTGTCAGAGATCTCCTCACTGAGCTCTGCAGAGTGTAAATTCAGCTATCTGCCCCCTGTTTTCTGACAGCTCAGACAAGCTCTCTCAATTCTGGACTTTGAACGGCTGAGAACAACAGATGGCTGCAGATAAATAGGTACAGCTTATGTAGGAAGATTTGTTTCATCTCTGTGTATCACCTGAAGCCAGTCAATTCTCTGGGTATATGTGAGGATTTACAACCACTTTAGGCACTATGGAGCATGAAATGTGTCAACCTTTCTCCTCCCACTGTCATTTTATGTGGTTGTTTGCTGCTTTGTTTACCTGTTCTGAAATAAAAGTGGATCAAGCTTTGAGTGCAGCCATCCAGACTTTCTTGTGAGCTGGGTTGGCCTCCGGCTGGAATGTGTGTGAGGTGTGGTAAGAGCGGACCGACCATTAAACTGGTTGTAAACCCCTAAAAAAATTTTTTTTTTTAAAACCACCTGTAAGAGAAAGGCATAATGAGCTAATATGACTAGCATAATAGCTCATTATGCATCACTTACCTTAGGTCGGGGCCCCCGAAGCCGTCCTCGTCTCCCTCAGCCGCAGCCATCGCTGTGGCGATAGCTGGAATGTTACTTCCGGGTATCGCCGCTCCAACCAATCACAGCGCCGTCAAATCCGGGTAAGCTGAAGCATTGCTGGGACTTAGCCGGATTTGTGAATGGGATTAACCCCATGAATGCGCCGTTGTCTATGGTGCGCATGTGCCGTAGACAGCGGCGCCTGTCATTTTTAGTAAATATCTCCTAAACCGTGTAGGTTTAGGAGATATTTCTTGCACCTACAGGTAAGCCTTAATCTAGGCTTACCTGCAGGTACAAGTTGCATAAGTGGGTTTACAACCACTTTAAGAACAGTTTTTTGTTGTCTGGAAACACAGAATTGTTTGCAAAGTATTTACACACAATTAGGATGAAGCTGAAATGCCGGATAGTACAAGGGGAAGAAAGTTCATGGAAGGTAACCTGTGCTGGGAGGAAGCCCGGGGCCTCATATTCTGGTAATGACAGCCAGGCAAGCAGCATTTTCAGAGGCAATTCAGCAAGCACAGCCCCCATATTTCTCTCTGAACAGGATCTCGAATCGTACATTTCACCACCTGTCTTCCTGGATTGTACAATTCTCTAGAGGGGAAATCTGACCGCCAGCACTTCTACACACAGTCTTATCATGGGACCTCTCCCTCCCTCTCACCGCGGCCTTCCCCTCTCTCAGGAGATTGCTGCACCCTCCTGTCATGAGACTCACCCCCCCCCTCTCTCATTACAATGACCTCTCCCACAATACACTCCCCCCTTCCTCCTCCTATTAGACTGTCCCCTTCTGTCATTAGACTGTCCCTCCTTTTTATTAGGCTAACCCCCCCCCCCCCATCCTGCTATTAGACTTACCCCATGGCTTTCAAACTCTCCCTGATTTGGAGCAATGTCCCTCTGTCCCTCATGTTGGTCGGATCTATATAGTTCTATATAAAATGCACTCCACCTATCACATAGGGTTTTATCGTGCTAAACCTTTCACCCGATTCCTAAACTGTGCCATTTGTAAGTTCCAAACGCCAGTATAAAGGAATAGTAATGGTAAAAAAACACTTGTGGGTTTAACTAATCATTTCTTTTTGTAGAATTCTCCCTAAAGGGAGGCGTGGCAGGGGGCGTGTCCTAGGTCTCCATACTTTTTTATAATAGGTGTCCAATCTCAGAAAGATGGGAGGTATGAAACCCCTCTCCTCTCATAGATCCCCCCTAATGGACTGATCCCCCCTCATCACACTGACCCCCTCCTGCTATTAACTTATTAGAGTGCCCCCCCTCCTCTCGTCACACTGACCCCCTCCTGCTATTAAGTTACTAGAGTGCCCCCCCTCCTCTCATCACACTGACCCCCTCCTGCTATTAAATTATTAGAGTGCCCCCCTCTCCTCACACTGACCCCCTCCTGCTATTAAATTATTAGAGTGCCCCCCCCTCTCCTCTCCTCACACTGACCCCCTCCTGCTATTAAATTATTAGAGTGCCCCCCCCCCCTCCTCTCATCACACTGACCCCTCCTGCTATTAAATTATTAGAGTGCCCCCCCTCTCCTCTCATCACACTGACCCCTCCTGCTATTAAATTATTAGAGTGCCCCCCTCTCCTCACACTGACCCCCTCCTGCTATTAAATTATTAGAGTGCCCCCCCTCCTCCTCCTCTCATCACACTGACCCCCTCCTGCTATTAAATTATTAGAGTGCCCCCCCCTCTCCTCTCATCACACTGACCCCCTCCTGCTATTAAATTATTAGAGTGCCCCCCCCTCTCCTCTCATCACACTGACCCCCTCCTGCTATTAAATTATTAGAGTGCCCCCCCCTCTCCTCACACTGACCCCCTCCTGCTATTAAATTATTAGAGTGCCCCCCCCCCTCCTCTCCTCTCATCACACTGACCCCCTCCTGCTATTAAATTATTAGAGTGCCCCCCTCTCCTCACACTGACCCCCTCCTGCTATTAAATTATTAGAGTGCCCCCCCCTCTCCTCTCATCACACTGACCCCCTCCTGCTATTAAATTATTAGAGTGCCCCCCCTCTCCTCTCATCACACTGACCCCCTCCTGCTATTAAATTATTAGAGTGCCCCCCCTCTCCTCTCCTCACACTGACCCCCTCCTGCTATTAAATTATTAGAGTGCCCCCCCCCCTCTCCTCTCATCACACTGACCCCCTCCTGCTATTAAATTATTAGAGTGCCCCCCCTCTCCTCACACTGACCCCCTCCTGCTATTAAATTATTAGAGTGCCCCCCCCTCTCCTCTCATCACACTGACCCCCTCCTGCTATTAAATTATTAGAGTGCCCCCCTCCTCTCCTCACACTGACCCCCTCCTGCTATTAAATTATTAGAGTGCCCCCCCCTCCTCCTCACACTGACCCCCTCCTGCTATTAAATTATTAGAGTGCCCCCCCCCTCTCCTCTCATCACACTGACCCCCTCCTGCTATTAAATTATTAGAGTGCCCCCCTCCTCTCATCACACTGACCCCTCCTGCTATTAAATTATTAGAGTGCCCCCCTCTCCTCACATCACACTGACCCCCTCCTGCTATTAAATTATTAGAGTGCCCCCCCCCCTCCTCCTCCTCTCATCACACTGACCCCCTCCTGCTATTAAATTATTAGAGTGCCCCCCCCTCTCCTCTCATCACACTGACCCCCTCCTGCTATTAAATTATTAGAGTGCCCCCCCTCTCCTCTCATCACACTGACCCCCTCCTGCTATTAAATTATTAGAGTGCCCCCCCTCTCCTCACACTGACCCCCTCCTGCTATTAAATTATTAGAGTGCCCCCCCCTCTCCTCTCATCACACTGACCCCCTCCTGCTATTAAATTATTAGAGTGCCCCCCCTCCTCTCGTCACACTGACCCCCTCCTGCTATTAAGTTACTAGAGTGCCCCCCCTCCTCTCATCACACTGACCCCCTCCTGCTATTAAATTATTAGAGTGCCCCCCTCTCCTCACACTGACCCCCTCCTGCTATTAAATTATTAGAGTGCCCCCCCTCTCCTCTCCTCACACTGACCCCCTCCTGCTATTAAATTATTAGAGTGCCCCCCCTCCTCTCCTCTCATCACACTGACCCCTCCTGCTATTAAATTATTAGAGTGCCCCCCCTCTCCTCTCATCACACTGACCCCTCCTTCTATTAAATTATTAGAGTGCCCCCCTCTCCTCACACTGACCCCCTCCTGCTATTAAATTATTAGAGTGCCCCCCCTCTCCTCTCATCACACTGACCCCTCCTGCTATTAAATTATTAGAGTGCCCCCCTCTCCTCACACTGACCCCCTCCTGCTATTAAATTATTAGAGTGCCCCCCTCTCCTCACACTGACCCCCTCCTGCTATTAAATTATTAGAGTGCCCCCCCTCCTCCTCCTCTCATCACACTGACCCCCTCCTGCTATTAAATTATTAGAGTGCCCCCCCCTCTCCTCTCATCACACTGACCCCCTCCTGCTATTAAGTTACTAGAGTGCCCCCCCTCCTCTCATCACACTGACCCCCTCCTGCTATTAAATTATTAGAGTGCCCCCCTCTCCTCACACTGACCCCCTCCTGCTATTAAATTATTAGAGTGCCCCCCCCTCTCCTCTCCTCACACTGACCCCCTCCTGCTATTAAATTATTAGAGTGCCCCCCCCCCTCCTCTCATCACACTGACCCCTCCTGCTATTAAATTATTAGAGTGCCCCCCTCTCCTCACACTGACCCCCTCCTGCTATAAAATTATTAGAGTGCCCCCCTCTCCTCACACTGACCCCCTCCTGCTATTAAATTATTAGAGTGCCCCCCCTCCTCCTCCTCTCATCACACTGACCCCCTCCTGCTATTAAATTATTAGAGTGCCCCCCCCCTCTCCTCTCATCACACTGACCCCCTCCTGCTATTAAATTATTAGAGTGCCCCCCCCTCTCCTCTCATCACACTGACCCCCTCCTGCTATTAAATTATTAGAGTGCCCCCCTCTCCTCACACTGACCCCCTCCTGCTATTAAATTATTAGAGTGCCCCCCCCTCTCCTCACACTGACCCCCTCCTGCTATTAAATTATTAGAGTGCCCCCCCCTCCTCTCCTCTCATCACACTGACCCCCTCCTGCTATTAAATTATTAGAGTGCCCCCCTCTCCTCACACTGACCCCCTCCTGCTATTAAATTATTAGAGTGCCCCCCCCTCTCCTCTCATCACACTGACCCCCTCCTGCTATTAAATTATTAGAGTGCCCCCCCTCTCCTCTCATCACACTGACCCCCTCCTGCTATTAAATTATTAGAGTGCCCCCCCCTCTCCTCTCCTCACACTGACCCCCTCCTGCTATTAAATTATTAGAGTGCCCCCCCCTCTCCTCTCATCACACTGACCCCCTCCTGCTATTAAATTATTAGAGTGCCCCCCCTCTCCTCACACTGACCCCCTCCTGCTATTAAATTATTAGAGTGCCCCCCCCTCTCCTCTCATCACACTGACCCCCTCCTGCTATTAAATTATTAGAGTGCCCCCCTCCTCTCCTCACACTGACCCCCTCCTGCTATTAAATTATTAGAGTGCCCCCCCCTCCTCCTCACACTGACCCCCTCCTGCTATTAAATTATTAGAGTGCCCCCCCCTCTCCTCTCATCACACTGACCCCCTCCTGCTATTAAATTATTAGAGTGCCCCCCTCCTCTCATCACACTGACCCCTCCTGCTATTAAATTATTAGAGTGCCCCCCTCTCCTCACATCACACTGACCCCCTCCTGCTATTAAATTATTAGAGTGCCCCCCCCCTCCTCCTCCTCTCATCACACTGACCCCCTCCTGCTATTAAATTATTAGAGTGCCCCCCCCTCTCCTCTCATCACACTGACCCCCTCCTGCTATTAAATTATTAGAGTGCCCCCCTCTCCTCACACTGACCCCCTCCTGCTATTAAATTATTAGAGTGCCCCCCCTCTCCTCTCATCACACTGACCCCCTCCTGCTATTAAATTATTAGAGTGCCCCCCCTCTCCTCACACTGACCCCCTCCTGCTATTAAATTATTAGAGTGCCCCCCCCTCTCCTCTCATCACACTGACCCCCTCCTGCTATTAAATTATTAGAGTGCCCCCCCTCCTCTCCCCTCATCACACTGACCCCCTCCTGCTATTAAATTATTAGAGTGCCCCCCCTCTCCTCTCATCACACTGACCCCCTCCTGCTATTAAGTTATTAGAGTGTTCCCCCTCTCCTCTCATCACACTGACCCCCTCCTGCTATTAAATTATTAGAGTGCCCCCCCTCCTCTCATCACACTGACCCCCTCCTGCTATTAAGTTATTAGAGTGCCCCCCTCCTCTCATCACACTGACCCCCTCCTGCTATTAAATTATTAGAGTGCCCCCCCTCTCCTCTCATCACACTGACCCCTCCTGCTATTAAATTATTAGAGTGCCCCCCCTCCTCTCCTCTCATCACACTGACCCCCTCCTGCTATTAAATTATTAGAGTGCCCCCCCTCTCCTCACATCACACTGACCCCCTCCTGCTATTAAATTATTAGAGTGCCCCCCCTCTCCTCACACTGACCCCCTCCTGCTATTAAATTATTAGAGTGCCCCCCCTCTCCTCTCATCACACTGACCCCCTCCTGCTATTAAATTATTAGAGTGCCCCCCCTCCTCTCATCACACTGACCCCTCCTGCTATTAAATTATTAGAGTGCCCCCCCTCTCCTCACACTGACCCCCTCCTGCTATTAAATTATTAGAGTGCCCCCCCCTCCTATCCTCTCATCACACTGACCCCCTCCTGCTATTAAATTATTAGAGTGCCCCCCCTCTCCTCACACTGACCCCCTCCTGCTATTAAATTATTAGAGTGCCCCCCCTCTCCTCACACTGACCCCCTCCTGCTATTAAATTATTAGAGTGCCCCCCTCTCCTCACACTGACCCCCTCCTGCTATTAAATTATTAGAGTGCCCCCCCCTCTCCTCTCATCACACTGACCCCCTCCTGCTATTAAATTATTAGAGTGCCCCCCCTCCTCTCCTCACACTGACCCCTCCTGCTATTAAATTATTAGAGTGCCCCCCCTCTCCTCACACTGACCCCCTCCTACTATTAAATTATTAGAGTGCCCCCCCCTCCTCTCCTCTCATCACACTGACCCCCTCCTGCTATTAAATTATTAGAGTGCCCCCCCTCTCCTCACACTGACCCCCTCCTGCTATTAAATTATTAGAATGCCCCCCCCTCTCCTCTCATCACACTGACCCCCTCCTATTAAATTATTAGAGTGCCCCCCTCTCCTCACACTGACCCCCTCCTGCTATTCAATTATTAGAGTGCCCCCCCCCCTCTCCTCTCATCACACTGACCCCCTCCTGCTATTAAATTATTAGAGTGCCCCCCCTCCTCTCATCACACTGACCCCTCCTGCTATTAAATTATTAGAGTGCCCCCCCTCCTCTCATCACACTGACCCCTCCTGCTATTAAATTATTAGAGTGCCCCCCCTCTCCTCACACTGACCCCCTCCTGCTATTAAATTATTAGAGTGCCCCCCCTCTCCTCACACTGACCCCCTCCTGCTATTAAATTATTAGAGTGCCCCCCCTCCTCTCATCACACTGACCCCCTCCTGCTATTAAATTATTAGAGTGCCCCCCCCCTCCTCTCATCACACTGACCCCCTCCTGCTATTAAGTTATTAGAGTGCCCCCCTCCTCTCATCACACTGACCCCCTCCTGCTATTAAATTATTAGAGTGCCCCCCCTCTCCTCACACTGACCCCCTCCTGCTATTAAATTATTAGAGTGCCCCCCCTCTCCTCTCATCACACTGACCCCCTCCTGCTATTAAATTATTAGAGTGCCCCCCCTCCTCTCATCACACTGACCCCTCCTGCTATTAAATTATTAGAGTGCCCCCCCCTCTCCTCACACTGACCCCCTCCTGCTATTAAATTATTAGAGTGCCCCCCCTCTCCTCACACTGACCCCCTCCTGCTATTAAATTATTAGAGTGCCCCCCCCTCTCCTCTCATCACACTGACCCCCTCCTGCTATTAAATTATTAGAGTGCCCCCCTCCTCTCATCACACTGACCCCTCCTGCTATTAAATTATTAGAGTGCCCCCCTCTCCTCACACTGACCCCCTCCTGCTATTAAATTATTAGAGTGCCCCCCCCTCTCCTCTCATCACACTGACCCCCTCCTGCTATTAAATTATTAGAGTGCCCCCCTCCTCTCATCACACTGACCCCTCCTGCTATTAAATTATTAGAGTGCCCCCCCCTCTCCTCACACTGACCCCCTCCTATTAAATTATTAGAGTGCCCCCCTCTCCTCTCCTCACACTGACCCCCTCCTGCTATTAAATTATTAGAGTGCCCCCCCTCTCCTCACACTGACCCCCTCCTGCTATTAAATTATTAGAGTGCCCCCCCCTCCTCTCATCACACTGACCCCCTCCTGCTATTAAATTATTAGAGTGCCCCCCCCCCTCCTCTCATCACACTGACCCCCTCCTGCTATTAAGTTATTAGAGTGCCCCCCTCTCCTCACACTGACCCCCTCCTGCTATTAAGTTATTAGAGTGCCCCCCCTCCTCTCATCACACTGACCCCCTCCTGCTATTAAGTTATTAGAGTGCCCCCCTCCTCTCATCACACTGACCCCCTCCTGCTATTAAATTATTAGAGTGCCCCCCTCTCCTCACACTGACCCCCTCCTGCTATTAAATTATTAGAGTGCCCCCCCCTCTCCTCTCATCACACTGACCCCCTCCTGCTATTAAATTATTAGAGTGCCCCCCCTCTCCTCTCATCACACTGACCCCCTCCTGCTATTAAATTATTAGAGTGCCCCCCCCTCTCCTCTCCTCACACTGACCCCCTCCTGCTATTAAATTATTAGAGTGCCCCCCCCTCTCCTCTCATCACACTGACCCCCTCCTGCTATTAAATTATTAGAGTGCCCCCCCTCTCCTCACACTGACCCCCTCCTGCTATTAAATTATTAGAGTGCCCCCCCCTCTCCTCTCATCACACTGACCCCCTCCTGCTATTAAATTATTAGAGTGCCCCCCTCCTCTCCTCACACTGACCCCCTCCTGCTATTAAATTATTAGAGTGCCCCCCCCTCCTCCTCACACTGACCCCCTCCTGCTATTAAATTATTAGAGTGCCCCCCCCTCTCCTCTCATCACACTGACCCCCTCCTGCTATTAAATTATTAGAGTGCCCCCCTCCTCTCATCACACTGACCCCTCCTGCTATTAAATTATTAGAGTGCCCCCCTCTCCTCACATCACACTGACCCCCTCCTGCTATTAAATTATTAGAGTGCCCCCCCCCTCCTCCTCCTCTCATCACACTGACCCCCTCCTGCTATTAAATTATTAGAGTGCCCCCCCCTCTCCTCTCATCACACTGACCCCCTCCTGCTATTAAATTATTAGAGTGCCCCCCTCTCCTCACACTGACCCCCTCCTGCTATTAAATTATTAGAGTGCCCCCCCTCTCCTCTCATCACACTGACCCCCTCCTGCTATTAAATTATTAGAGTGCCCCCCCTCTCCTCACACTGACCCCCTCCTGCTATTAAATTATTAGAGTGCCCCCCCCTCTCCTCTCATCACACTGACCCCCTCCTGCTATTAAATTATTAGAGTGCCCCCCCTCCTCTCCCCTCATCACACTGACCCCCTCCTGCTATTAAATTATTAGAGTGCCCCCCCTCTCCTCTCATCACACTGACCCCCTCCTGCTATTAAGTTATTAGAGTGTTCCCCCTCTCCTCTCATCACACTGACCCCCTCCTGCTATTAAATTATTAGAGTGCCCCCCCTCCTCTCATCACACTGACCCCCTCCTGCTATTAAGTTATTAGAGTGCCCCCCTCCTCTCATCACACTGACCCCCTCCTGCTATTAAATTATTAGAGTGCCCCCCCTCTCCTCTCATCACACTGACCCCTCCTGCTATTAAATTATTAGAGTGCCCCCCCTCCTCTCCTCTCATCACACTGACCCCCTCCTGCTATTAAATTATTAGAGTGCCCCCCCTCTCCTCACATCACACTGACCCCCTCCTGCTATTAAATTATTAGAGTGCCCCCCCTCTCCTCACACTGACCCCCTCCTGCTATTAAATTATTAGAGTGCCCCCCCTCTCCTCTCATCACACTGACCCCCTCCTGCTATTAAATTATTAGAGTGCCCCCCCTCCTCTCATCACACTGACCCCTCCTGCTATTAAATTATTAGAGTGCCCCCCCTCTCCTCACACTGACCCCCTCCTGCTATTAAATTATTAGAGTGCCCCCCCCTCCTATCCTCTCATCACACTGACCCCCTCCTGCTATTAAATTATTAGAGTGCCCCCCCTCTCCTCACACTGACCCCCTCCTGCTATTAAATTATTAGAGTGCCCCCCCTCTCCTCACACTGACCCCCTCCTGCTATTAAATTATTAGAGTGCCCCCCTCTCCTCACACTGACCCCCTCCTGCTATTAAATTATTAGAGTGCCCCCCCCTCTCCTCTCATCACACTGACCCCCTCCTGCTATTAAATTATTAGAGTGCCCCCCCTCCTCTCCTCACACTGACCCCTCCTGCTATTAAATTATTAGAGTGCCCCCCCTCTCCTCACACTGACCCCCTCCTACTATTAAATTATTAGAGTGCCCCCCCCTCCTCTCCTCTCATCACACTGACCCCCTCCTGCTATTAAATTATTAGAGTGCCCCCCCTCTCCTCACACTGACCCCCTCCTGCTATTAAATTATTAGAATGCCCCCCCCTCTCCTCTCATCACACTGACCCCCTCCTATTAAATTATTAGAGTGCCCCCCTCTCCTCACACTGACCCCCTCCTGCTATTCAATTATTAGAGTGCCCCCCCCCCTCTCCTCTCATCACACTGACCCCCTCCTGCTATTAAATTATTAGAGTGCCCCCCCTCCTCTCATCACACTGACCCCTCCTGCTATTAAATTATTAGAGTGCCCCCCCTCCTCTCATCACACTGACCCCTCCTGCTATTAAATTATTAGAGTGCCCCCCCTCTCCTCACACTGACCCCCTCCTGCTATTAAATTATTAGAGTGCCCCCCCTCTCCTCACACTGACCCCCTCCTGCTATTAAATTATTAGAGTGCCCCCCCTCCTCTCATCACACTGACCCCCTCCTGCTATTAAATTATTAGAGTGCCCCCCCCCTCCTCTCATCACACTGACCCCCTCCTGCTATTAAGTTATTAGAGTGCCCCCCTCCTCTCATCACACTGACCCCCTCCTGCTATTAAATTATTAGAGTGCCCCCCCTCTCCTCACACTGACCCCCTCCTGCTATTAAATTATTAGAGTGCCCCCCCTCTCCTCTCATCACACTGACCCCCTCCTGCTATTAAATTATTAGAGTGCCCCCCCTCCTCTCATCACACTGACCCCTCCTGCTATTAAATTATTAGAGTGCCCCCCCCTCTCCTCACACTGACCCCCTCCTGCTATTAAATTATTAGAGTGCCCCCCCTCTCCTCACACTGACCCCCTCCTGCTATTAAATTATTAGAGTGCCCCCCCCTCTCCTCTCATCACACTGACCCCCTCCTGCTATTAAATTATTAGAGTGCCCCCCTCCTCTCATCACACTGACCCCTCCTGCTATTAAATTATTAGAGTGCCCCCCTCTCCTCACACTGACCCCCTCCTGCTATTAAATTATTAGAGTGCCCCCCCCTCTCCTCTCATCACACTGACCCCCTCCTGCTATTAAATTATTAGAGTGCCCCCCTCCTCTCATCACACTGACCCCTCCTGCTATTAAATTATTAGAGTGCCCCCCCCTCTCCTCACACTGACCCCCTCCTATTAAATTATTAGAGTGCCCCCCTCTCCTCTCCTCACACTGACCCCCTCCTGCTATTAAATTATTAGAGTGCCCCCCCTCTCCTCACACTGACCCCCTCCTGCTATTAAATTATTAGAGTGCCCCCCCCTCCTCTCATCACACTGACCCCCTCCTGCTATTAAATTATTAGAGTGCCCCCCCCCCTCCTCTCATCACACTGACCCCCTCCTGCTATTAAGTTATTAGAGTGCCCCCCTCTCCTCACACTGACCCCCTCCTGCTATTAAGTTATTAGAGTGCCCCCCCTCCTCTCATCACACTGACCCCCTCCTGCTATTAAGTTATTAGAGTGCCCCCCTCCTCTCATCACACTGACCCCCTCCTGCTATTAAGTTATTAGAGTGCCCCCCCTCCTCCTCCTCTCATCACACTGACCCCCTCCTGCTATTAAATTATTAGAGTGCCCCCCTCCCCTTCTTATCACACTGACCCCCTCCTGCTATTAAATTATTAGAGTGCCCCCCTCCCCTTCTTATCACACTGACCCCCTGCTGCTATTAAATTATTAGAGTGCCCCCCCTCCTCTCATCACACTGACCCCCTCCTGCTATTAAATTATTAGAGTGCCCCCCCTGCTATTAAATTATTAGAGTGCCCCCCTCCCCCCCTCCTGCTATTAGAGTGGAGTGACCCCCCCCCCCTCTCCTCACACCAGGGTTGCCATCTGTCAGTAAATTTACAAACAGTTTGTAAAATCCATAATTGTTGCATCTGTCCATGAATGTCAGTTACGAACATGCAGCCTACATGTCTGTAATGGACATTCATGGACAGATGCAAAAAGTACAGATTTTACAAACTGTTCTTAAATTTACTGAAAGTTGGCAACCCTGCTCCACACTGCCCCCTCACTCACACAGGTTGGAGAATTCTCCTCTCTGTCTCCTGTGTGTACGCTCAGTGTGTATAAAGCATTGTTTGTTGAAAATGAACAGCACGCTCTGAAGTGACTCCACCCTTCTCCTCTCCCCTCTGACATCCAATATTCATGAGTGGGCAGTCCTGTGAGTGACAGTTCCCCTGTCATTAGACTGCCCCGCCCCTTCTCCTCCCCCTCATGCTCTTCCTGATCACACAGTAGGACAAGTTTCTTTCTCTTATTTTTGTTTATTTTGGGCAGATTTGTCGGTCTCTGGGGTCCAGGATGCCAGGCTCCTTCCTGTAGGTGCCCCTAGGAGTGGGTGATAGATCCCTGTGCCCCCCCCCATTCCCTGCTCTGCCCTCTCTGCCCTCTTCTCCCAGCCTGTCTTCCTCTCCTACCTCTGCAATGTGACTTCCACCTTTCACCTGCTCACCTGTCTACTTGGCTTGGTTCCTGTGCTTAGCACCGCCCAGTAACGGTGACATTTCATACTTTGCCCATGTCTCAGGCGTGTAGCTGTGCCAGTTGGTCCCCTCTCCCCGAGCACGCCCTCACTATTGGAAATTATTGGACAATTCCCCATATCTGACCAGTTTGTGGCTCTGCCAGCTTTGGTCTCGCTGTGCTTGGGTCCCTGCGATTTTTCCCCCTGCACTCAGGTCTCACCATGGACCTGTGGTGGGTGTTTTGGTTGGCCATGATTTTTCTCGCCCCCCTGATTCTAATGGGAATAAGCACCACGTTCAAATTCCATTTTAAAGTCGTTTCTTACTGCATTCTGTGCCTTATCCTGTCTGCGCTGGCAGTGCCAGTGTGTCTGGTGAAAAACGGTGGCAGGACGGTGGACAATATGAGGTAAGTGGAACTTTTTCAGCTTTTAATGTCCAGAAGGTCAGTCCAGCCAAATATTGTAGATGGAGTCCTTACCGGTGTCTTCTTTCTGTCGGGGTCTCTAAAGCCGTGTACACACGATAGGTTTTACCGATGAAAACAGTCCGATGGACTTTTTTCCATCGGACGAACCGATCGTGTATGGGCCCCATCAGTCTTTTTTCCATCGGTGTCAAAAAATAGAACATGTTTTAAATTTTTCTGATGGAAAAAAAAACGATAGCAAATTCCGATCGTCTGTGGGGAACTCCATCGGATAAAAAACCCACGCATGCTCAGAATCAAGTTGACGCATGCTCAGAAGCATTGAACTTCATTTTTCTCGGCTCATCGGAGTGTTTTATGTCACCGCGTTTGGAACGGTCGGATTTTTGACTGATGGTGTGTAGGCAAGACTGATGGAAGTCAGATTCATCGGATTTCCGATGGACAAAACCATCAGATTAGAATCCATAGGATATCCGATCGTGTGTACAGGGCTTAAGGCCTAGGACACCCTAGTGATCCCACCAGGGACAGGATCACTGAAGTATCATAGGCCTCCAGCTCCGCCCACCTCTGTGGTCCAGAATCAGCAGGGATGGTGGAAACCCCTTACAATGTTTAGGAATTCAGATCCGAGATCTCTTGTGTGTCCCTTGAATTTGTCATATAAAAATATTTGCAGATCAAAAGCCCCTTTATAACAATATTGTAAAATTCTATATTTAAAAAAAAAAAAATCTGAAATTACACTGGCCATACACTATACAATCTGATTGTACAATGTACCCAAACTATATAATATGAGGACAAACCTAAACAAGGCTTCCAATTTGTATCGATTCAGGCAGGCCCTTGTATTAGATAGTTAATGGTAGATAAGGCTGACCATAGATGTCTGTGGTTTTTGTTTTTCTTACTCAGCCAGAGGGCTGATCAAAAAAAAGAAAAAAACAGATTCCCCCATCCACACAAGCTGGGCAGATGGCAGAATCCTCTCTGCTGTGACATTGTATTCTGACAGCATGGGCTCCTCAGCTGTCACAACAGTCCCACTCAACAGAAGTCGATCGTTAGTCGAGTGGGAACGGCCATAGATGGATTGAAAATCGGTGGATCCCTACTGAGCCAGCTGAATTTCAATCCCTCTGTAGGCCGCTTAAGGCTGACCAAAAGGTGCACAACCTGATTGTACAATCTGCTTTAGATCTACCATCAACTATGTAGTGTAAGGCCCCTTTCATACGGGGTGGACTCAGATTAGATCAGCAATGGATCTGTCCGCTGATCAGAGCGGGCCGAGGACAGGTCCATGTCTGCTCAGCTTATGCAGAGTGGACACAGACCGAGGATACTCTGCTCTACAGATCGGCAGGTATAAACGGAATCCACTGACTGCCTTCTGATCCAATCTGCCTAGATGGAGGAGAACGGATCCCCTTCCATTTTTTTGTGGATTGGATTGGAGGTAGGTAGGTGGGTGTAAATGGATACAAGTCTGTTTACACCCGCCGGTCCATAGGGGTGAATGGACTGTCTGATCAGGTCTGGCTGAAAAACTGACAGGTGCACCTGATTGGACCCTTCGTGTGAAAGGGGCCTTAAGACTGGTACATACAGGCCAAATATCGGATGGATGAACAGAAAACGGGGAACATTCGGCAGTGTGTACAACAGCTTGTCCTACAGAAGCTGGATAACGTCTGGTTTATGTAAAATGGACATGCTGCAAAATCAGCACCCGACTGGCATCCAATAGCTGCTTGTAACCAATGGCTGTAAGCGCTGATCAGTGTGTCCTGGCGGGGGGGTCACAACACAATAGCACAGTGAGGGAGATCGCTGTACTAACATCGCTTGTGTTAGTACAGCACTTTGTCAGTGTGTACCCCACATTAGGGTCTGCCTTTTTGGATACAAATTGAATGGATTGTTTAGGTTTGCACTCATATTACATAATTTTGGTAAAACTAAAGGAGATTGTACAATCTGATTGTATAGTGTATGGCCAGCAAAAATAGAGATATAATAAAACTGTTGTTACATTGTGATTTACCTTGCTGATCTTTATACATGAATGTGGTGATCATGCTTCCAGGGTTCACTTTATTCACTTGCAGGTGATGGATAAGATTTGATTGGATGCTGCACTTCATTGTAGTCTATGACCAGTTCCCTCTCTGTGTCTTGAAGGAAGCCTGTGTCAGGATGTCTGTCTCCTGCTGTCACCCACATTTCAGAAAGTGTGCCAGTTCCAGGGTTGGTGCCAGCTTGATGCCTCCTTTATAGCTCATGTACTCTGCATGTGCGTGATAGTGGAACTAAAAGATAATGAGGTTGATTTACTAAAACTGGAGAGTGCAAAATCTGGTGCAGCTCTGCATGGTAGCCAATCAGCTTCTAACTTCAGCTTGTTTATTTAAAGTGGTTGTAAACCCTAAGACCCACACCGGGGCGCTTTGCAGGCGCTATAACGCTAAAAATAGCGCCTGCAAAGCGCCCTGAAACAGCCGCTGCTGTCTCTCCAGTGTGAAAGCCCCGGGGGCTTTCACACTGGAGTGGTGCGCTAGCAGGACGGTAAAAAAAAGTCCTGCTAGCAACATCTTTGGAGCGGTGAAGGTGTATACCGCTCCTCCACTGCTCCTGCCTATTGAAATCAATGGGACACTGCGGCTATACCGCCGGCAAAGCGCCTCTGCAGAGGCGCTTTGCGGTGGTTTTAACCCTTTCTCGGGCCGCTAGCGGGGATAAAAGCGCCCCGCTAGCGGCTTAATAGCGCAACGAAATTTACGGTATAGCGCCGCTAAAAATAGCGGCTCTTTAAAAGCACCGCTATTTTTAGCGGCGCTTTACCGTCATTTTTGCAGCGCTATTCGGCCGCTAGCGGGGGCGCTTTTGCCCCCCGCTAGCGGCCGAGAAAGGGTTAAAACCACTGCAAAGCGCCTCTGCAAAGCGCCCCAGTGTGAAAGGGGTCTTAGCAAAGCATACTAGCTCATTATGAATTACTTACCTGAGATCGAAGCCCCCGCAGCGGTCCTCGTACACCGCTCTGGCGGCCGACATCTCTCCCCGGGGTTACTTTCGGGTATCACGGCTCCAGCGCTGTGATTGGCCAGAGCCGCAATGACGTCACTCCACCGCACATTGTGCCCCAAAGTTGTGGCCAGTGTTGGCGTGTAAGGAAAGTGTCCTGTTGTGTGGGTGCTCTGCTCCTTTAAGTTGTTGCTGCCCCATTGCTGGCTCACATTTGTCCCATTTTATAGCTCCTCTTTGTGTCCGCCTTCAGACTAAGTAGAACATATTTTCCTCTGTAAAAGATTCCACTGCAGTGACTCCGGCATGATTCATCCGACGGTTCTGCTCTCTGTCTTGCTACAAATCTCACCGCGGTGCTGAACCGGAGGCCTGGCACACCGCTTCCTAAATCTCCCGGCCTGAGATGGGGAACAGGGCTGAATTATGAGGCCAAGGGGGTGTTCTCAGCTTTGGCATGCTAACATTTGGGATTGAACCAAAGTTAAAGTACAACTAAAGGCAAAACTTTTTTCTTTTAGTTGTGGATAGTGTGAAGAGAAATTAGAAGACCTGTCAGGTTTTCATTGCCGTCTATGCGCCTTGTTTAGAGATGGAAATTTGCCCTCTCTATTTGTCCCGGTGACTACGCTCACTGAAGGTGAAAGTGAAATAAAGTCCCACATTTTGGGTTGTCACCATGTAGGCAGGTTGAAATATACAGTATACAGTATGTAACCTTTCGACTCAGTTCCAGGGCTTTTGGTTTTGGCGGGCCCACCTGTGCTATCATTAGAGTGACCAGCCAAGATCAGAGCGTGCGGGCGTACTGGCCGAGGTTGGAGAACGAGGACACCTGTGAGAGCAGAGTGGCACTGAGGTGACCAGGAGTCACGGACCACATCCAAGTCATGGACAATGCCTATGTGGACTCTTACCTTCGTGGAGGTATACCTGGGCACTACGCTATTTTAGGGCCAGTTCCCACCATAGAAATGCAGTCTGGATGCGTTCCAGATGCTTTTCTGCATGCGCGTTTTTTATGCATTCCAGTGCGTTTTTAGTGTGTTTTTGATGCAGTCCAGTGCATATTTTCTCCCTCTTTTTTGAACGACTTCAGCCCCGGAAGGATTTCGTGACCAGGCCATTTTTTGCGATACGGCACTGCGTCGTTTTAACTGACAATTGCGTGGTCGTGCGATGTTGTATCCAAACATAGCCTGTCTATATACCTGTCTATATACTACCCTAGCCTGCCCCTATACTACCCTAGCCTGCCCCTATATTACCCTAGCCTGACCCTATACTACCCTAGCCTGCCCCTATATTACCCTAGCCTGCCCCTATACTACCCTAGCCTGCCCCTATATTACCCTAGCCTGCCCCTATACTACCCTAGCCTGCCCCTATATTACCCTAGCCTGCCCCTATACTACCCTAGCCTGCCCCTATATTACCCTAGCCTGCCCCTATACTACCCTAGCCTGCCCCTATATTACCCTAGCCTGCCCCTATACTACCCTAGCCTGCCCCTATACTATCCTAGCCTGCCCCTATATTACCCTAGCCTCTACACAACCTTTCCGGGGCTGAAGTCGTTCAAAAAAGAGGGAGAAAATATGCTCTGGATTGCATCAAAAACGCACTAAAAACGTGGCATATTATCCACAGGTAAAATGTGTTTACTGCACACGGGCCCTGAGGGGTGGGGGCCCTGTGCTGACACACATTGCACGCATGGATGCCCTAGGGCGCCAAGATGGGGGAGCGGTAACATGGTGGTACGTCAGATAATTTTGCATATAGACAAGGTGTAAAACTGACTTCCTGATAAATTACATTTTATTTTAGTTTTAATTATCATGATATAAACGAATGGATGTGGGCGTGTTTTTATTTTATTTATTTTTTCATGGGGTGGGGGCAGCATTTCATTCTTGGACCCAGGCAGCACAATGTCTTGGGCCAGCCCTGGTGTGAGAGTTACCCAATGTGCACAGGCGCAGTTGACCCCGCCCACAACCAGAACAAGTTTCAAAACTTTGTGACAAAAAGCGAGATCCGCAAAATACTCACCATACCTCTCAGCAAATAGCTTGGGGTGTCTACTTTCCAAAATGGGGTCATTTGGGGGGGTTTTGTGCCATCTGGGCATTCCATGGCCTCCGAAACTGTGATAGACAGTGAGAAGTGAAATCAAAAATTTACACCCTTAGAAAGCCTGAAGGCGGTGCTTGGTTTTGGGGTCCCGTACGCGGCTAGGCTCCCAAAAAGTCTCACACGTGGTATCCCCGTACTCAGGAGAAGCAACAGAATGTATTTTGGGGTGTAATTCCACATATGCCCATGGCATGTTTGAGCAATATATCATTTAGTGACAACTTTGTGCAAAAAAAAAAAAAATAATTCTTTTTTCCGCAACTTCTGTCAACATATAAAATATTCCATGGACTCGACATGCCTCTCAGTATATAGCTTGGGGTGTCTACTTTCCAAAATGGGGTCATTTGGGGGGGTTTTGAACTGTTCTGGCATTTTATACACAACATTAGGAAGCTTACATCCACTCTTCTAACCACTTGAAGACAAAGCCCTTTTTGACACTTTTTGTTTACATGAAAACATATTTTTTTTTTGCAAGAAAATTATGTTGAACCCCCAAACATTATATATATTTTTAAAGCAAAGGCCCTACAGATTAAAATGGTGGGTGTTGCATTTTTTTTTTCTACACAGTATTTGCGCAGCGATTTTTCAAACGCATTTTTTGGGGAAAAATACACTTTTTTTAATTTTAATGCACTCAAACACACTATATTGCCCAAATGTTTGATGAAATAAAAAAGATGATCTCAGGCCGAGTACATAGATACCAAACACGACAAGCTTTAAAATTTCGCACAAACGCGCATTGTCAACAAACTACATACATTTTTAAAAGCCTTTAAAAGCCTTTACAGGTTACGCCGTTAGATTTACAGAGAAGGTCTACTGCTAAAATTACTGCCCTTGATCTGACCTTCGCGGTGATACCTCACATGCATGGTGCAATTGCTGTTTACATATGACGCCAGACCGACGCTTGCGTTCGCCATTGGGCAAGAGCAGGGCAGGACAGGGGTGCTTTTTTTTTTTTTTTATTATTAATTTTGCTTTTTTATTTTCTTTTTAAACTGTTGCTTCCATATTTATGTATTTTTTATCATTTTTATTGTTATCTCAGGGAATGTAAATATCCCCTATGATAGCAATAGGTAGTGACAGGTACTCTTTTTTTGAAAAAACTGGGGTCTATTGGACCCTAGATCTTTCCTCTGCCCTCAAAGCATCTGACCACACCAAGATCGGTGTGATAAAATGCTTTCCCAATTTCCCAATGGCGCTTTTTATATCCGGGGGGGGGGACATTTCCTCCCACTGCTTGTAAAAGCAGTCCAGAGGCTATTTAGCCACTAGGATTGCTTTTACATGAAAGCCGGCCGCTGGCTGAAAAGAATGATACCAAGATGATACCTAAACCCGCAGGCATCATTCTGGTATAAACATTCAAAGTCCAGCAACATACCAGTACGTTGCTGGTCCTTGTTGGACATGTATTGTAATCTTTTTTTTCATGCAGCCTGTTGGCTGAACGAAAAAAAGAGATTGATCGGTGGGTATGCCCACCATTAGAATACCGCCCTTCATCCACCCACTTCTAATGATGGGCATACATGCACCATTTATATATGCCGAAGCATGGGGGCATCTTCCCGCAAAAGTTATGCCGCGTACACATGGTCAGACTTTTCCACGGGCAAGCCTCCGTCGGAATTTCGACCGTATATACGCGGCATTAGGAGCAAAATCGCTCCTCCGCCCCTGCTGCCCCAATGCTTCGGCATATATGCTTTTTTTTTTTAACTGTGGTGGTGAAATCACCTCCTACAGCACTGGAGTCGCAGGGATCAGGCCTGTCTCTGCGAACGCTGCAGTTATGTGTGTTGTGTTTTGTAAGTGACAGTGATCGATCGATACTGCACTTGGGTGGCCTGGGCTGGACGGAGGGGCAAAACGCAGGTGCTAGCAGGTATCTGGGCTGATCCCGCTAACACTGCGTTTTTGGGAACCCTAAACTGCTGGGGACGCTAGTATAGATCTGATCAGATCAGATATTGATCTGTTCAGATACTATACCACTAAGGGGGGTGTATGCTTCACGCGTGGGTGTTAGCGTTACTGGCACTAACCTGGCGCTGCCTGGGGTGTGACGCAGACCCTCTCTGATGCTAAAACCTAATTGATATCACCCGCCGGGCGATCAGGGGGTTAAACCTTTATTGGGTTATATACGGCGGGTGCCCTGACACTATAAAAAGCAAACTAACTAACCAGCGTCACCCGTAACACTTATATGGTGATTACTGGTGAAAGGGTTAACTAGGGGCAATTAGGGGGTTAAAACCTTTATTAGGTAATATATGGGGGTACCTGACGCTATATAAAAACCTGACGGCGAACCTAAAAAACAAATTACTGGCTACCTATCGGCATCACCGTCACTAAGACAGCGATCAGAAAAACGATCGCTTAGCGACAGTGATGATAGGGGGTGAAAGGGTTACCTGGGGGGCGATCAAGGGGGTTAAACCTTTATTAGATAATATATGGGGGTACCTGACGCTATAAAAACCTGCGGCGAACCTAAAAAAAATTACTGGCTACCGATCGGCATCACCAACACTAAGACAGCGATCAGAAAAACGATCGCTTAGCAACAGTGGTGATAGGGGGTGAAAGGGTTACCTGGGGGGCGATCAAGGGGGTTAAACCTTTATTAGATAATATATGGGGGTACCTGACGCTATAAAAACCTGCGGCGAACCTAAAAAAAATTACTGGCTACCGATCGGCATCACCAACACTAAGACAGCGATCAGAAAAACGATCGCTTAGCAACAGTGTTGATAGGGGGTGAAAGGGTTACCTGGGGGGCGATCAAGGGGGTTAAACCTTTATTAGATAATATATGGGGGTACCTGACGCTATAAAAACCTGCGGCGAACCTAAAAAAAAAAACTGGCTACCGATCTGCATCACCGACGCTAAGACAGCGATCAGAAAAATGATCGCTTAGCGACAGTGGTGATTGGGGGTGAAAGGGTTACCTGGGGGGCAATCAAGGGGGTTAAACCTTTATTAGGTAATATATGGGGGTACCCGACGCTATAAAAACCTGCGGCGAACCTAAAAAAAATAACTGGCTACCGATCTGCATCACCGACGCTAAGACAGCGATCAAAAAAATGATCGCTTAGTGACAGTGGTGATAGGGGGTGAAAGGGTTACCTGGGGGGAAATCAAGTTGGTTAAACCTTTATTAGGTAATATATGGGGGTACCCGACGCTATTAAAACCTGCGGCGAACCTAAAAAAAATAACTGGCTACCGATCGGCATCACCAACGCTAAGACAGCGATCAGAAAAATGATCGCTTAGCGACGGTGGTGCTAGGGGGTGAAAGGGTTATCTGGGGGGTGATCAAGGGGTTAAACCTTTATTAGGGGGGGTTAGGGGGCTACACTGGACCTAAAACTAACTTTAGTGACACTTTTACAGTCACAAATATCACTGATTGCAGTGATCAGTAAATAAATGGTCACTGCAATCAGTGACACTGTGACTGGGGGCTGGGGGGTGATCTGGGGGGGGGCCTGGGGGGGCGATTTATGTGCCTATGTGTCCTGGTGTCAGTGTAGTGTTTTGTGCACTAACCTGCATCTTCTCCTGTGCGGCGCTCGGTATATGTGAGCGCCGCAGGAGAGATTACATCACTTCCTCTGCCTGTGTAAACATTACACAGGCAGGGGAAGGATTCGATTCGCTGGGAGCGATCGAGAGGGGGTGGCCGGAATCGAACGGCTGTCCCCTCATGCCGGATCGCTCCCAAACGAATAACGGCCGCTCACTGTAAAGAAGGGGGGTCCGATCGGACCCCCCAACTATACAAAGGCAATCACGTATATGTATGATTGTGCCTGTCGGTGCCATTCTGCCGACGTATATTTACAGTGGGCGGTCGTTAAGTGGTTAAAGCAGCAGAAAAAGCTAGCTTTTATCAGCGTTTTTTTATTAGCGTTTTTCAGTGTAGCTTTTTTTAGCTTTTTTTTTTCAATGGACCAAAAAACACAAAAAAAACTTTCGCGGCCAGCGTTTTTGAGCGTTTGAGCGTTTATGAGCGTTTTTCAGTGTTTTGCGTTTTTTTCTGCCGAAAAACGGCACTTTGAACGCAAATTTCTTGCGTTCAGAAAAAAGCCCATTAACTCCACTGCTCAATAAAGCTAAAAAACGTTATGTGTACATGAACACATAGGCTAACATAGAGTGCAGTTAATGGGCTTTTTAAAAAAACGCCAAAACGCCAATAAACTGCAGTTTATCAGCTTCTGTGTACATGGAGCCTTAGTTTCCATTTCACGAGTGTGCAATTTTAAAGTGTGACATGTTAGGTATCTATTTACTTTCCTTAACATCATCTTTCATATTATACAACAAACTTGGTTTGTATATTGTGTTTTTTTTTTTTTCATTAAATATTTGTTTTACAAAAATATTGCGTTTGAAAAACCGCTGCTCAAATACCTTGTGACATAAAAACCTGTAGAAAGAAAAATGTAGTAGCGCTAAACTCAAACTAACTTGAAACATCAAACTGATGTGTCATAAGTGATTCACCCCACATAACAGTGCATAAATCAATAAATACTGACACATAAACTAATACGGAATTGGGACCAAACCCAACCTATATCAAGTAGGGATATTAATTACACATATAGTTAATACATGAATGTGTAAACCTCTGTGAATAACTTCCAGGTTTGACACACTAAGGCGTCAGTCCATATGTGCAAAAACAAAAATAAAAATTAAATAATAAAGTCCAAATAAATATGAAGTAAAAAACACCCGTGCAAAAAAATCAATTGAATGAAAAATAAATGCAATGCCGGATTCCAAGGTGTTGTCTGAAGAGTGACATCCACCACCATAAAAAAAAAGGTCAGCAGTTTACCATAACTGGTTGGTCCCCTGTTACGGAGGACCTCAAACCGCATCTAAGTAAAACCAGTGGGATGATAGTAACTCCTATGGCCTCCTCTTCATTCTGCGCTTGCACAGTAGAAAGGCAACGTAGCCACAGCAAATGACATGCAAGAGAGGAAAGAATGCCTCGCTGGTGTAAAATCTTTGGGTTTTTATTGTAAAAAATGGATAAGAAACACTTACAACAATGTTGAAAGGTACAGCCTTAAGCTCGCAGTGCCGGCCGGATACCGACGAGCAAACCCGTCCTAGGAGATCGAGCAGTAAGGGGATGACGTCACCACGCCGCTCGGTCCGCCCTACGCGTTTCGTGATAGGTCACTTCGTCTCGGTGCCCAAAGATTTTACACCAGCGAGGCCTTCTTTCCTCTCTTGCATGTCATTTGCTGTGGCTACGTTGCCTTTCTACTGTGCAAGCGCAGAATGAAGAGGAGGCCATAGGAGTTACTATCATCTCACTGGTTTTACTTAGATGCGGTTTGAGGTCCTCCGTAACAGGGGACCAACCAGTTATGGTAAACTGCTGACCTTTTTTTTTATGGTGGTGGATGTCACTCTTCAGACAACACCTTGGAATCCGGCATTGCATTTATTTTTCATTCAATTGATTTTTTTGCACGGGTGTTTTTTACTTCATATTTATTTGGACTTTATTATTTAATTTTTATTTTTGTTTTTGCACATATGGACTGACGCCTTAGTGTGTCAAACCTGGAAGTTATTCACAGAGGTTTACACATTCATGTATTAACTATATGTGTAATTAATATCCCTACTTGATATAGGTTGGGTTTGGTCCCAATTCCGTATTAGTTTATGTGTCAGTATTTATTGATTTATGCACTGTTATGTGGGGTGAATCATTTATGACACATCAGTTTGATGTTTCAAGTTAGTTTGAGTTTAGTGCTACTACATTTTTCTTTCTATTGTGTTTCACTGTTTATGTTTATCAGGTTAGTAGCTGCTTGTACTAAGACAATCTGGTGCCAGCCAGCAATTGTCACCTTCTAACCCTGAGCGCAATTTCTTTTCTTTTTCTTTTTCTTCTTATAAAAACCTGTAACGATCACCATTTTATTCCCTAGGGTCTCTGCTAAAAAATATATATTTATATATTAATTTTCTAGCAAAATCTAGATTTATTTTGTTCTGCCTGCAGGCTGAGCAAGAAAATTGTAATGGGTTTCCCAATTCACACTATTCAGACAATGGACAAATCTCCTGCTGTGCCTATTGTATTCTGATAGCCCCATTTAGTTGCCAGAATATCCAAACAGTGGCGGTATGTTCTGCCAATAATGTTCTGCCCAGCTTCTTCAATTATTTAATCAAACAATGTCTGGCAGGAGGGGGCCATCAGGGCCACAAATTAAGCACATTTCAGCCAGTTTATCAAGAACCAGCAAAGAATGTCCTAGTGTGTGGCCAGCTTTGGGCAGTTGTTCCCATTGGAAGATTTCCCCCTCGCCTCCTCTTCTGTACATCTTGGATTGCCCATAGAGAGGCTGAATCTACCCCATGGGGACACCGACAGAAAAACAAATCTGAAAGAGATTATTCTTCTTGCTTCTGGCTTGAATAGTTCCCGAGTCACTGATCTGAAACAATTAGAATGTCAGAGTGACACCGGAGCTCCTAATCGGCATAGTTGTTCTAGGTCAGTCACTGGGGAAGTGCTGAAGCCTCTGGATCAACATGACAGCCAGACAGCAATGGCTGCCCAGGTATTTGTCAGCACGGTTCTCTTTAAATCAGGAATTAGTCATCCATCATGCTGCGTCCGGTCATCACAACCGTTGTTGAGGAGCAGGCCAAGCCAGTTCGGGTGACTGTTGTTAAAGAGGAAGGTTTTTGATTGTTTACGGTAAAGTAGAGTACTTTGCGAGATTGGGACTAGAGTTGAGCGGACACCTAGATGTTCGGGTTCGACGGGTTCGGCCGAACTTCAGTAAAAAGTTTGAGTTCAGGACCGAACTTGACCCGAACTTGACCCCGAACCCGAACCCCATTGAAGTCAATAGGGACCCGAACTTCTGAGGACCATTCGCGCTTGTTTCCCGTGCTTAGAACTGTCCCTGCACAAAGTGTAATTTCTGAAGGAAAAAAAGTCATTTAAAACTCACTCACGGCTATAATGAATTGTCGGCTCCCGGCAATACATAGAAAAGTCATTGATAAAAAAATAAAAAAAAAGCGTGGGGGTTCCCCCAAATTCAATTACCAGGCCCTTCAGGTCTGGTATGGATATTAAAGGGAACCCTGCCGCAAATTGAAAAAAATAAATGCGTGCGGTTCCCCCAAATATCCATACCAGGCCCTTCAGGTCTGGTATGGATTTTAAGGGGAACTCCACCCCAAATTTAAAAAAAAAATGGTGTGGAGTACCCCCAAAAATCCAGACCAGACCCTTTTTCCGAGCATGCAACCTGGCCGGCCGCAGGGGAAAAGGGGGGGGACGAGAGAGCGCCCCCCCCCACCTGAACCGTACCAGGCCACATGCCCTCAACATGGGGAAGATGTCCCCATGTTGATGGGGACAAGGGCCTCATCCCCACAACCCTTGCCCGGTGGTTGTGGGGGTCTGCAGGCGGGGGGCTTATCGGAATCTGGAAGACCCCTTTAACAAAGGGGACCCCCAGATCCCAGATCCCCCCCTATGTGAATTGGTAATGGGGTACATTGTACCCCTACCATTTCACAAAGAAAGTGTAAAAAATTGTAAAAAAAAAATACACAGACACCATTGGGAAAGTCCTTTATTAAAAATAAAAAATAAAAAATAAAAAAAAACATTCCAGCGATGAAATCCAGTGTCCCGTGGCGATCCCGATGTCCAGCGCTGTCCAGATGAAATGTCATTGGCTGAGCCTGAGCAGACCTGATGGGGAACTTCCTCGGCAGTGTAATAAATGAATAGACCCGCCCCTTCTAAAGTTCCCCATCAGGTCCGCTCAGCCAATGACGTAGGTGTAAGGCTGAGGACCTGATGCGGAACGTGAGAAGGGGCGGGTTTATACATGTATTAAACTGTGGATAAAGTTCCCCATCAGGTCCGCCCCCTCGTATGTCAGACCCCGCCTACGTCATTGGATGAGCGGACCTGATGGGGAACTTCCTCCGCAGTATAATACATGAATAGACCCGCCCCTTCTCACGTTCCACATCTGGTCCTCAGCCTTACACCTACGTCATTGGCTGAGCGGACCTGATGGGGAACTTTAGAAGGGGCGGGTCTATACATGTAATAGACTGCGGAGGAAGTTCCCCATCAGGTCCGCTCAGGCTCAGCCAATGACATTTCGTCTGGACAGCGCTGGACATCGGGATCGCCGCGGGACACTGGATTTCATCGCTGGAATGTTTTTTTTTTTTGTTTTTTTTTTTAATAAAGGACTTTCCCAATGGTGTCTGTGTATTTTATTTTTTTACAATTTTTTACACTTTCTTTGTGAAATGGTAGGGGTACAATGTACCCCATTACCAATTCACATGGGGGGGCGGGATCTGGGGGTCCCCTTTGTTAAAGGGGTCTTCCAGATTCCGAAGAGCCCCCCGCCCGCAGACCCCCACAACCACCGGGCAAGGGTTGTGGGGATGAGGTCCTTGTCCCCATCAACATGGGGACATCCTCCACATGTTGAGGGCATGTGGCCTGGTACGGTTCAGGAGGGGGGGGGCGCTCTCTCGTCCCCCCCTCTTTTCCTGCGGCCTGCCAGGTTGTGTGCTCGGATAAAGGGTCTGGTCTGGATTTTTGGGGGTACTCCACAACATTTTTTTTTTAAATTTGGGGTGGAGTTCCCCTTAAAATCCATACCAGACCTGAAGGGCCTGGTATGGATATTTGGGGGAACCGCACGCATTTTTTTTTTTTGCGGCAGGGTTCCCTTTAATATCCATACCAGACCTGAAGGGCCTGGTAATTGAATTTGGGGGAACCCCCACGCTTTTTTTTATTTTTTTTATCAATGACTTTTCTATGTATTGCCGGGAGCCGACAATCCATTAATAGCCGCGAGTGGTTTTAAATGACTTTTTTTCCTTCAGAAATTACACTTTGTGCAGGGACAGTTCTAAGCACGGGAAACAAGCGCCACTTTACATGCATATTGCCGAACACCGGACCCGAACCCGAACATACAGTCAGGGACCCCAAAACCCAAAAGTTCGGTACGGACCCGAACTTTACAGTTCGGGTCCGCTCAACCCTAATTGGGACATCATAGACATCACCTGATGGGGGGACGGGGTTAACTGAGTCTATCACTGTCAATCGCATCTATGATTACCCCCACTCCTAATACCCCAGAGCTCATCATACAAATTACAATCTGTACAATCTACTTTAGGTTTACCAAAACTATGTAATATTGGGGCCTACCTAGATTATCCTTTTAAAGCTGAAGTGCAGTCAAAATAAAAAACTGAAAAATCAACACCAGTGACCTAAAGTACAATCAGTAGGATGTGTCCCTTGTGCTAATGCCTCTTCTGTTAGGTGAAATCCTCCTCTGTCTTTGCCTGCACCCCCCGCCACAATAATCTTCTGGTTTGGTGGGGGTTAATACAACTACAGTTGCAATAAAAAGTATGTGAACCCTTTTGGAATGATATGGATTTCTGCACAAATTGGTCATAAAATGTGATCTGATCTTTATCTAAGTCACAACAATAGACAATCACAGTCTGCTTAAACTAATAACACACAAAGAATTAAATGTTACCATGTTTTTATTGAACACACCATGTAAACATTCACAGTGCAGGTTGAAAAGTATGTGAACCCTTGGATTTAATAACTGGTTGAACCTCCTTTGGCAGCAATAACTTCAACCAAACGTTTCCTGTCGTTGCAGATCAGACGTGCACAACGGTCAGGAGTAATTCTTGACCATTCCTCTTTACAGAACGGTTTCAGTTCAGCAATATTCTTGGGATGTCTTGTGTGAATCGCTTTCTTGAGGTCATGCCACAGCATCTCAATTGGGTTGAGGTCAGGACTCTGACTGGGCCACTCCAGAAGGCGTATTTTCTTCTGTTTAAGCCATTCTGTTGTTGATTTACTTCTATGCTTTGGGTTGTTGTCCTGTTGCAACACCCATCTTCTGTTGAGCTTCAGCTGGTGGACAGATGGCCTTAAGTTCTCCTGCAAAATGTCTTGATAAACTTGGGAATTCATTTTTCCTTTGATGATAGCAATCCATCCAGGCCCTGACGCAGCAAAGCAGCCCCAAACCATGATGCCCCCACCACCATACTTCACAATTGGGATGAGGTTTTGATGTTGGTGTGCTGTGCCTCTTTTTCTCCACACATAGTGTTGTGTGTTTCTTCCAAACAACTCAACTTAAGTTTCATCTGTCCACAGAATATTTTGCCAGTACTACTGTGGAACATCCAGGTGCTCTTGTGCAAACTGTAAACTTGCAGCAATGTTTTTTTTGGACAGCAGTGTCTTCCTCTGTGGTATCCTCCCATGAAATCCATTCTTGTTTAGTGTTTTACGTATCGTAGATTCGCTAACAGGGATGTTAGCATATGCCAGAGACTTTTGTAAGTCTTTAGCTGACACTCTAGGATTCTTCTTCACCTCATTGAGCAGTCTGCGCTGTGCTCTTGCAGTGATCTTTACAGGACGCCCACTCCTAGGGAGAGTAGCAGCAGTGCTGAAATTTCTCCATTTATAGACAATTTGTCTTACCGTGGACTGATGAACAGCAATGCTTTTGGAGATACTTTTATAACCCTTTCCGGCTTTATGCAAGTCAACAATTCTTAATCGTAGGTCTTCTGAGAGCTCTTTTGTGTGAGGCATCATTCACATCAGGCAATGCTTCTTGTGAAAAGCAAACCCTGAACTGGTGTGTGTTTTTTAGAGGGCAGGGCAGCTGTAACCAACACCTCCAATCTCTTCTCATTGATTGGACTCCAGTTGGCTGACACCTCACTCCAATTAGCTCTTGGAGATCTCATTAGTCTAGGGGTTCACATACTTTTTCCACCTGCACTGTGAATGTTTACATGGTGTGTTCAATAAAAACATGGTAACATTTAATTCTTTGTGTGTTATTAGTTTAAGCAGACTGTGATTGTCTATTGTTGTGACTTAGATGAAGATCATCAGATCACATTTTATGACCAATTTGTGCAGCAATCCATATCATTCCATAAGGGTTCACATACTTTTTACTGCAACTGTATATGGCTGTCACCCATCTCCTCCAATAATAGAAGCCATACTACAGCTTCTGTGAGTAAAACATGATCTACGAATGAAGGGAATGATTGAAAGGTCCACCTCCTCCATTCATGGATTGCTTTTCATTCATAGAAGCTGTAGTAAATCTTTTATGAATAGATCAGCTAGGCGGAAAGAATGGGCATATTCGGGCTCTCTTGAATATTTCTACTAAAAGAAGAGACATCAGCACAAGGGGCACTGATTGTACAGTGTGTCCCTTGTGCTGATTTTTCTGTTTTTTATTTTGGCTGCACTTAGGCACTTTAAATCAGGGGTGCTCAACCTTTTGAAGAGCAAGGCCAATGATTTGCTAACCAGTCGCGGGCCACAATGAACTATGGGGTTTTACCGCCCTCAAACCGCAAATAGAAACGCGCCCCTAGTGTCCTGAGCCCCCTATAAGTCTGCTTTCCCACTGATGCTCTGCGGTATACCTGCATCACGGGTGCAGTGTACCTGCGGCTTTCCCGTGGGTTAACTGCACTGAGCCATAGACTTTTATTACATCTTTTTGGTGTGGTGCACTTTCAGAAAGTGCACCAAACCCACAGATTATAATAGAAGTCTATGGCTCAGTGCAGTTAACCCGCAGGTGCACTTGCGGACCGGTGTGAAAGCAGCCTAATAACCCTTTTTTTAAGGCGTTGTAAACCCTCACAGGTTTTTCACCCTAATGCATGCTATGCATCAAGGCGAAAAAACCTTTGCGCTGCAGCACCCCCCCAGACCCCCCTTTTTCTCACCTGAACCCGATCGTTCCAGCAACGGGGACGAGCACAGCAGCTCCAGCCATTGTCTCATGTCCTCATTAGATAGATTGATAGCAGCAGGAGCCATTTTCTCCCGCTGCTGACAATCAAAACCAGTGGTATGGGGTCGGGGCTGAGTCCTGCTGTCTGTGCCAATGGACGCAGCAGCAGGACTCGAGAGCGAACCCGCACGAGTGCCCCCATTGAAAGCGGCTCTCTGTGGGGGCACTCGAGAAGTTAGTGGGGCCAGGAGCGCCACGGGGGGGTGACCCCAGAAAAGGAGGATCGGGGCCACTCTGTGCACAACCCTTGCACAGAGGAGGTGCGGTAAGTATAACATGTTTGTTATTTAAAAAATAAAAAATAAAAGCTTTACAATATGCCTATTGCAAAAGTACAGTGTATGTGATGTTTATTACAACAAACTTTTCCTCCTCCAGCTTCTGCTGGCATTGCTCTTCAGGCTGTTAAACAGGTCCCAGGAAAAGCGCACTTGGTATCACTCCACCTGGGACAGGAGCTGACGCTACAGGCGTAAGTATTGGCTTGTGTGCCTCCTGCTCCCTCCGCCGGCTCTGATGCTCTGGAATAGTGAGTCGGGAACCCGTTAATCATGATCTGGGCTTGCCAACTCGCCATTCCAGAGCATGGGCATGCACTTCCCTGGTTTGAAATCGTGGGCAACACCAGAGTGCTCCGCAGGCCATGGGTTGAGCTCACCTACTTTAAATTATATCCAGTCAGCCCTTGCATAGCTGTTGGTAGATCTAAAGGAGATTTTACAATCAGGTTGTAATGTTTGTGGTGAGTAGTGTTGGGTGAACGGTTCGGCCCGAGCATGAGTCTGAAACGGTATGGCCTGAAGGGTCTGGTATGAACGGGGGGGGGGGGGGGGGGCCCACTCCGTTTTTCTCAAATGCAACCACAAGTCAATTTAAATGTGATTTGATTCTGTTTTTTTTTCTATAGAAATTCCATTTTTTCTGCAACATGTTCTATATCTATATATGCTACAGATGCGCCACTTTACAGGCAGACTAATGGGATCCCCGAGGCACTATATTTGAATACATTTTTCATTTTTATTGTTGCACTTTAGGTATCATTAAAATCCCTGCTCTTGAAAAAAAAAATTGTTTTTACATTTTTTATTTGCATTGATACATGTCCCCCAGGGCAGTTCCCAGCAGACCCCCATACCCCTTTTATGGCCAATAACTTGCATATAAGCCTTCAAAATGGGTACTTTTGATCTTTCCTGTTCAGCTCCCATAGACTTCAATGAGGTTTGCCGTTTGGGTTAGAACTTTTCCCCTGTTCGGGAGAGTTCGGCCCATCTCTAGTGGTGAGTTTAATTGATACATTGTCTGTTATGTACCTCCATGTGTCAGGATGGTTAAAATCAGCCCTGTGAAGCACAGCATAGAGAAGGAAGGACTGTGGAATTGTAAAACTTGGCATCACCAGCATCCCTGTTACACATGCTTCTACCTGATGGAGTCAAAGCTATAAAATATGCAATAACTGTTCATGCACATTAACCTCCCTGGCGGTATTCCCGAGTCTGACTCGGGGTGAGTTTTTACTATCAAAAGAGGTAACCCCGAGCCAGACTCGGGGCTGCATCGCAGTATCCAGGGAAAGTTACTTACCTTGTCCCCTGGATCCTGCGATGTCTCCCCGAAGTGTCTGTGAGCTGTCTCCTCGCTCGATTCACAGTGCCGAGTGCCGAGCTCCGTTCCCTGCGAGCGTTGCGACGCACAGGGACGGAGCATGGCGCCAAATTCAAAAAGTGAAAAACACACAATACTTACAGTACACTGTAATCTTACAGATTACAGTACTGTATAAAATAATTACACACCCCCTTGTCCCTAGTGGTCTGTCCAGTGCCCTGCATGCACCTTTATATTATAAATACCGGTACTGTTTTTTCTGCCTGGAAATTTTTATTATTATTATATTATTATTTGTTATAATTATTTATAGTTATTTATTATATTATAACTTATGATTTTGTGTTTCAAACTTTATCATACCCGGGATGTCTACTAGACTCTGGTTTGGACAGATTTAAGTGTCTTATTCCTACGAATTACAGGCCTACAATATAAAACGTCAAATTTCCATGCAAAATAATTGTACCGCTTTCAGCACCTAAAATCTGAAATAATCATACCACCAGAGAGGTTAAAGGGGTTGTAAAGCTTCGTGTTTTTTCACGTTAATGCATCCTATGCATTAAGGTGAAAAAACACCTTGCACTCTCCGGCCCCCCGAGCCCCCGTTTTACATAACTGAGCCCCGAATCTCCGTGGGCGCGATCCCGCGTTGCTTTCCCCCAACTCTTGTGGGCTCTTTATTGGATGATTGATAGCAGCCAGCCATTGGCTCCCGCTGCTCTCAATCAAATCGATGACGGGACGCGCCGGGGGCGGGGCCAAGTGATACACTTGGTGCCTATGGCCGCCGATTGTATCACACAGGAGCGCGCCCGAAAGCTAACCCCCTTGGGAGAGCGCTTCACGGAGGGGGGTTAGCTCTTGAGGGGAGGAGCCGAGACAGCCGCTGAGGAACCCCAGAAGACGAGGATCGGGGCCACTCTGTGCAAAACGAACTGCACAGTGGAGGTAAGTATGATATGTTTGTTCATTTAAAAAAAAAAAAAAAAAAAGTAAACCTTTACAACCCCTTTAAGATTGATAGGCGTTTTATTTGCCTAGTATAAATCTTCCGACACTAGTGATTGGAAGGTGCACATGCATCCTGTCGTACTAGTGAATGGATGTATGTGGCCTTACTCTTGTAAGCGCTGATGCTTCTTTGCCTTCCCATTTACCGGTGCAAGCATCAGTGTTTTCAAGAGTACAGCTGTATACAGCCAGTCACTTGTATGGCATTCTGTAGGCAGCGTCTAGGGCTCCCTGGGTGCAGGAAAGAGTTGGTAGGCTTAAATTTGAACTTTAGGTAAGAAATTAAAACCGCACCTTTTGACCTGCTTGGTCTCTTCTGCGATAAAGTTACCGACCTACCTGCCTGTTTGCCCCTGTACAGTGAGCTGCGCATTCGCAACTTATTGTAGACATTCAGCAGTGCAGAAGAAACTCCTGTATATGTGTGGAAGTGACGTCATCCCTGCCCAGCAAATGAAAGTGTCCATTTGATACCCAGAAGCTGGCCACTCGAAGATGTCAGCAAGGGAGGTCCAGGACGTTGCATTGCTGGAGCCAAGGTGAGTATAATTCTGCTTTAGGCATAGCGTAATGCGTATACATTTCCGTGTGCATGAACTCTAAACCCTGACAGGACTTCAAGAGTTTTATCTTCTGTAGATACAGCGGGTAAAATAAGTGTTAAACACGTCACCATTTTTCTAGGTAAATATATTTCTAAAAGTGCTATTGACATGAAATGTTCACCACAAAACAAATACGCTCAGAAATGATGTTTTTTGTAATAAAATGTCCACCCTGGTTTCATCTTCATCATCCTGGTAGATGGCAGCAGATTTTTATTAAGAATGTCTTGGTACATTTCTTTCTATTCATCCTTCCTTCAATAATATGAAGTTTGCCAGTACCGTTTGCCGAAAACCGCTCCACACCATGATGTTCCCACCTCCAAACTTCACTGTTGGTTTAGGGGTGTTTTTGGTGTAATGTGCAGTGCCATTTGACCTCCAAACATGGTGTGTATTATGTATAATTTTGGTCTCATCTGACCAGACTATATTTATACTTTAACCACTTCAATACCATGCACTTACGCCCCTTCCTGCCCAGGACAATTTTCAGCTTTCAGTGCTGTCACACTTTGAATGACAATTGCGCGGTCATACTACACTGCACCCAAACTAAATTTTTATAATTTTCTTCCCACAAATAGAGCTTTCTTTTGGTGGTATTTGATCACCTCTGCGGTTTGAATTTTTTACTGAAAAAGCTAAAAAAGACCAAAAATTTTGAAAAAAAAAAGGTTTTTTTTTTTTTAGTTTCTGTCATAACATTTTGTTTTCCCCTTCACTGACGGGCACTGATGAGGTGGCACTGATGGGCACTGATGAGGTGGCACTGATGGGCACTGATGAGTTGGCACTGATAAAGTGGCACTTATGGGCACTGATGAGGAGGCACTGATATGTAAAATTGATAAGCACTGATAGGCGGCACTGATATGCAGCACTGATGGGCACCAATAGGCGGCACTGATATGCAGCACTGACAGGCGGCACTGACGGGCACTGACAGGCGGCACTGATGGGCACTGACAGGCGGCACTGATGGGCACTGACAGGTGGCTGTGATGGGCACTGACAGGCGGCACTGATTGGCACTGATAGGCAGTACTGATTGGCACTGACAGGTGGCACTGATGGGCAGCACTGATGATGAGGCACTGACAGGTGTTTCTGCTGGGCAGTGATTGGCACTGTGGTGGGCAGTGATTGGCACTGTGGTGAGCAGGGATTTGCACTTGCAGAGTTTATTATATGGGGCACTGCTGGGCATGTCATTTTTACATTTGAGGGGGCTGTGCTGATAATC
The DNA here is from genome assembly GCA_029206835.1 of Rana muscosa. NCBI lineage: Eukaryota > Metazoa > Chordata > Amphibia > Anura > Ranidae > Rana > Rana muscosa. The sequence goes on from CM055125.1 coordinate 200,216,681, forward strand.
AATGTGCTGATTATCAGCACAGACCCCCCCCCCTCTGACAGGGAGAGCCGCCGATCGGCTCTCCCTGTCAGCGTGAACCGAGAAATGCCGTTTACCGGCACTTCCTGGTTCACGCGATGATCAGCTGTGATTGGTCACAGCTGATCACGTGGTAAGAAGCCTCTGACAGAGGCTTCTTATCACGATCGGAGATGCGGGGTGTCAGACTGACACCCCGCACTCGCGATCGCTGCGATGCGCGCCCCCGCGGGTGCGCGCCGGCATGTTATCCTGCTGGACGTTAATAGACGTCCAGTCAGGATAACAGAGCCACTTCCCGGACGTCAGTTCCCTATTGACCGGGCGGAAAGTGGTTAAACAAGCTTAGACATGCTTTTTCCTCAGCAATGGAGTCTTGCGCGGTGAGCGTACATACAGGCCATGGCGGTTGAGTGCATTACTTATTGTTTTCTTTGAAACAATTGTACCTGCTAATTCCAGGTCTTTCTGAAGCTCTCTACAACTGGACCTTGGCTCCTGGACAACTCTTCTGATAATTCTTTTCGCTCCTCTGTCAGAAATCTTGCGAGCAGCACCTGGTCATGGCTGGTTTATGGCCCCAACAGTGCTCACTGGAACATTCAGAAGTTTAGAAATCCTTCTGTAACCAATGCCATCAGTATGTTTTGCAACAATAAGGTTGCAAAGGCCTTGAGAGAGCTCTTTGCTTTTACCCATCATGAGATGTGTCTTGTGTGACACATTGGTAATGAGACACCTTTGTATAGGCCATCAGTTGAGACTAAACCAGCTGATATTATTTGCACTGACATGGGGCAGGATTGCTTTCTAATTACTGATAGATTTCACCTGGTTTCTTGGTTTTCCATGCCGTTTAGCACCTACCTTTCTTCATGTGTTCAATACTTTTTCCTGTGTCATTTGATTTTTATTACACATAAGTACATTTCTAAACGTATTTGTTTTGGTTTCTTTGTATTTATGGAGTGCATGTGTTGTTTCTGACATGTGTTGAAAATTTCATGTCACTAGCACCTTTAGAAATATATTTACCTAGAAAAATGGTGACGTGTTCAATACTTATTTTACCCGCTGTATATTGTTTTGGAGAATATGCCAGGAGTCTGTAGCTGTTTTCTTTTAGTTCATCAAAAATACTGAGGAGTACTCTGAGGAAGAGGAGAAAATGTAAATCTGTCTCTGTCCTCCTGACTTTTAGGAGCAGGAGAGCGGCGTCACTTTCTTCTTGTTTATTTTCAGTGTCTCAGGTGATGTGTCATCATTTTCATACAGACGGCACTTAGAGGAGTTGGAGAACAGACGCCGGCTCAGTAATGGTGCCTGCTGGCACAGTGCGGACTACAGATGGGAGAGGACATTAGCAATTTAGATTCAGATGTGTTTACTGTAGTGGAGTTGAAACAAAGGCCTTGTTTCAGAAGTCAGCGCTGAGCTTTTACCATATCCGCAGTCAGGAGAAGACATTAAATGGTCGTTTTGTTGTCAGTAAACAGATTAGAGATGCACCCTGAAGCCGATAGATACAATCTGATTGGCTATCAAGATTTGACCAGACTTTTCTAAGGTTTTTTTTCATGGCATTCGGGTTTTGTTCTGATCCTCAGTGTGGACATCTTTTTTTAAAGTGGTTGTTGTCAAGGCAACCTGAGCCAGATTACATTTTTTTCAACAGCGCAGAGTATTTTAGGAGAAAGCCTCGTACACACGCATGGTTTTCTCAGCAAGAAGGCTGCTGGGAGAGCTTTTTGCAGTGAAAACCGTGCGTGTGTATGCTTTCTCGGCGAGAAAACTGACGGGAATCCCGATGAGAAAAATAGAGAACCTGCTCTCTATTTTCTCGTCGGGATTCTCGGCAGAGTGTTTCCTGCCGAGAAAACCGTGAGTGTGTATGCTTAACTGTCCCCAGGTAAACCCGTGCATGATCGAAAAGACTTTGACGCATGCGAGGTAGCATACAAGGGTAGTGTAGGGTATAGCAAGATGGCGGCGACAGCATCGAATGTGACAAGCGCAGGCTCGTCGTAGTCGATGACGTCAATGCGTTCTTGCCATTTCAAAAGAACGGCGGTTCTTTTGAATGCCCGTCTGTATGCACGGCATGGCAAGGAAAGCTTGCCAGGAATCCCGTCAGGAAAACCGACGTTTTTTTCCTGACGGGATTCCGGCCATGTGTACGAGGCTGAAGAGAGTAAAGCTGACCACAGATGGTTCCTTTTTTTATTTTTTTCAGAAAACAAACAAATTCCTCCATCAACATAAGTAATGATCTTGAGGTCAGGAGACTGAGATGGCCACTCCAGAACCTTCACTTTATTCTGCTGTAGCCAATGACAGGTCGACTTGGCCTTTTGTGTTGGATCATTGTCATGTCGGAATGTCCAAGTACGTCCCATACGCAGCTTCCTGGCTGATGAATGCAAATGTTCCTCTGGTATTTTATGATAACATACGGCATTCATCTTGCCATAAATTTTGACCAAATTTCCTGTGCCTTTGTAGCTCACACATCCCCAAAACATCAGCGATCCACCTTCTGTGTTTCACAGTAGGAATGGTGTACCTTTCATCATTGGCCTTGTTGACTCTCCAAATGTAGCATTTATGGTTGTGGCCAAAAAGCTCAATTTTGGTCTCGTCACTCCAAATGACTTTGTGCCAGAAGGTTTGAGGCTTGTCTCTGTGCTGTTTGGCGTATTGTAAGCGGGATATTTTGTGGCATTTGTGTAGTAATGTCTTTCTTCTGGCGACTCGACCATGCAGCCCATCTTTCTTCAAGTGTCTCCTTATTGTGCATCTTGAAACAGCCACACCACATGTTTTCAGAGAGTCCTGTATTTTACCTGAAGTTTTTTGTGGGTTTTTATTCTTAATTCCTTGGATATCTTTTTATATCCCTTTCCTGTTTTATGCAGTTCAACTACCTTTTCCCGCAGATCCTTTGACAATTCTTTTGCTTTCCCCATGACTCAGAATCCAGAAACGTCAGTGCAGCACTGGATGAAAGATGGAAGGGTCTGTCAGGAGTCCAGAAACTCATTGACCTTTTATACACACACATGAATTACAAGCAATTCAGACCTGAAACCGAGCCAAAGACGCACAGGACTCCTGTGCAATTCGCTCCGCAGCCGCTCCGGAGATGTGTGACCCGGCTCCATTGAGAGACGGTCACAATCTCCTGACATTCGAATTGGATGCAGAGAGACACACATCCAATTCGCACTAGTGTGAATCCGGCCTTAGAGAAAGGAGCAGACTTTTCCATGAGTGCAGAATATTTTAGGAAAGGAGAGTTAGTAGAAGGTGCTTCCATTATAGACCGTAGGGTTGGTACATTCAGCTTGCGGAGAAAAAACACTTGATTCATTCTGGTGTGTGACATGCAGGACGCCAAGTTCCGGTGTGAGTTACTGTCCTCTATCGGCCACTAATGGGTCCAGAAAAATTAAAATATATGTGATCTCATTTTATTACCTGAATATACCTTCAGTAGAGTACCAAGGATTTTTTTCCCTTTTAGGTGTGATGTGAAATAACAACTGATAAGTCACAGACTACAAACTAATGCCGCGTACACAAGGTCGGAATTTCCGACAGAAAAAGTCAGATGGGAGCTTTTGGACGGATATTCCAACCGTGTTTATGCCCCATCGGACTTTTTCTGTCTGAATTTCCGACGGACTTAGATAGAGAGCAGGTTCTCTATTTTTCAGACGGAAAAAATTTCTATCGGAAAATCAATTCAACGCATGCTCGGAAGCATTGAACTTCTTTTTCTCGCCTCATCGTAGTGTTGTACGTCACCGCGTTCTTAACGCTTGAAAGTTCAGAGAACTTTTGTGTGACCGTGTGTATGCAAGACAAGCTTGAGCGGAATTCCATTGGAAAAACCATCCAACTTTTTTCCGACGGAAATTCCGCTCGTGTGTACAGGGCATAAGGCGCAGTGAACGTTAAATGTAACAATAGCAGAAATATTCTAGAAATGTGCCAACTCATTCCTAGATGAAGGAAGGAGGGTGTTACATTTTATCTTGTGTTCTACAGGAATCTCTGTAATGCTATTGAGATTTTGGAATTTTATTGTTCTGTATTTTTCTTCATTGACCCAAATTACACAAAACCCAGAAGACAGGAAGTTAGATCTTTTGGTGACACTAAACTGGTTATAAAAAAATCTGTATTGTCTGTATTAATATGTACTCCTAAAGTGGTAGTAAACAGCAGTTGTTAAAGGAAAAACAAACATTCCCTGCAAGGGAATGTCATAATGTGCTAGTATGCATCACATACTAGCACATTATGAGAGACTTACGTTAGAACAAAGCCCTCCAGCGCCGCGCTGTCACCGCTGAGAGGGCTTCCGTCTTCACCCGGTCTTCCTTCTGGGTTTGTGTCCTCCAGCTACATAAATGTCCCGGGGCGTGATGACCTCACTCCCGTGCATGTGCGCAGGATCCGCCGCTTACGGCACAGGCTCTGAAGGTCCAGCAGTGTATGCTGGACCTTCAGAACACATGCGTTGGTAATGTCAGCAGCTGCATGTACTCTAAGGCCGCTTTCACATGGGCAGAAAGAATTCAGATTTTAGTTGCGGATAGATGAAGTTATCTACTGCACCTAAACTCACACAATGCTTTCCTATGGCCCTGTTAACACACTGCATTTAGCGACGGTTTCGTTACATGGGGTTTTGTGCGGTTATATTTGACATCTGAGTTCGTCCAGGACTGATTTATCGCAGCTATATGTACATCACCGCAGGTAATCGCAGTGTACTTGTTTCACCTGCGGATAGCAGTGGCAACAAGGAAAGAAAAACAACAGGAAGCACATCAGAAATGGCAAGAATGTTTCACCACAGCTAAATGCAGCCGCATGAAAACGCTGCTAATCGCAATGTACAACTGCAAGTGATCGCTGTGCCTGGAGTCTTGGAATTTAAAAAAAACAAAACATGCTTTTAATAGCGGCAGGACAGCCGCCCGCGTGAAAGAGGCCTAAATATCTCCTAAATGGTGCTCGTTTAGGAGATATTCACAGTACCTACAGGTAAGCCCTACTATAGACCTGCCTGTAGGTACAAGTGGTAGAACTGAGTTTACTACCACTTTATTTCAGAAAAGCACCTTCTATTGCTCTCAGCCTTCCTCACATCTCCAAATTCCTATTTTTTTTTTGTGATCTGTAGAGACGAGAGTGGCTACGTTTGTTCTCCATGGTCCTGCTGTATTGTAGGAACGTAGCGCCACTCTCTCATACTTGCTTCTGGGATATACTATGGACTATAGGATTTGAAATATGCATAGAGTATTGCACATGACCACAACTAACATGCACTGCTCATGCCAAAAAAACAGAAGTGAGGGGGAAAGAAAAGGTTTGGGAGTTCACGAAGGACGTTTCAAGGAAGCAGAATCCCTGTAAGAAACATTTAATGAAAAACAGATTATAGGGGGGCCATTAGGTAGTGGATGTGTATAGATTATTTATTTATGAAGAATAAATCTATCATTTAGTGTCACTTTAACACATAAATGTAAATAATTGCATTTGTTCTTGAATGAGTATTAAGTCCTTTCACATGGGCAGTCCGCCCGGCGCACTCTGCTTTTCTCAGCGGGGGGATTGCTCCACTGAGCAGGCGGATGACAGGTCCCATTTAGGGCCATACGTACTCAGGGATGAATGCATTCGGGTATTTTCACCGGGTGCATACTGTCCTACATGTTTGTACTACTTTGTGCACCATCCAGACGTAGCACTTCAATCATCCTGACACCATGGTTGCTATGTTGTCAGGATGATTGACACGCATGATTTCTATTATTACGTTGTAATATATAATAAAATCTATCAACTCACCAAAATGCAGAATCAGTGGGAGCCCTGAGCTTGTTTTCCTGCACTTAGATACAGATATAGGGGTCAATTTACTAAAGGCAAATAGGCTGTGCACTTTGAAAAGTGCAGCTGTGCTCTGAAAGCGCAGTTTCTGCAGAGCTTGGTAAATGAGCAGAAGCTCTGCTGACTTTCATCATCCAATCATGTGCAAGCAAAATTGCTGTCTTTTTTTTTTTTTTTTTCTTGCACGCGATTGGGTATTCTTTGCAAAGTGAAGCTTTACCTCATTTACTAAGATCTGGAGCAACTGCACTTGCAGAGTGCTACTGCACTTTGCAAAGTGCACAGTCTATTTGCCTTTAGTAAATCAACCCCAAAGTGCCTGCCACCGGATACAGCGTGTCACCTGTCACTGTAGCCTGCTGGCATTTGATTCTCAAGGAGCGGGAAGCCTACAATTGGCACATTTGCAGTTAACAGTAGGGTTCCCCGTCTATGAGACTCTAATGTGCCACTGATCTTATGGTAGGCGGATCCGGTGTTCTATCAGAATACTAATACCCATCAGAAAATGCAACGGAAGTGACGTTGCAAACCAAATTTCTTATTGCGCATGCGCTATGCGTTCCAACATGGCCGCTATGCGTTTCAGAAGATTTCTTAATCTGACAGAACGCGAAGGCGGCAGCGGACACCTTCTTACACCCAGGCAAATCTTCAATTTCACACTTATTTTAGCAGTTAACTCAGCTTATATACTGAAATAGACTTTTCTTTCTCGTACATCACGGGACACAGAGCGACATAGTCATTACTAATGGGTTATATAGATACCTTCAGGTGCTGGCACTGGCAACTTCCAAAACCGGAAGTACCCTCCCCTATATAAGCCCCTCCCATCCGGGAGCACCTCAGTTTTTTTTGCCAGTGTCTAAGGTGTTGGCCAAGAAGAAACATGTGTTTTTCACTGAGCTTGCGTACAGGTTCTTTTGGGCCTCAGTAAGCTATTCCGGATCCGACCAAAAAAGCTTCATAGCTAAACGGTCGGTACCCGGGCCTTGCAGAGAAGAGCAAGGTTTTGCCTGTAATGCTTCTCTTAGGAGAGCTGGACCCTGGGATCCAGAGCTCTGGTCATACCCATGACCAAGATGTTTTCTGTGCAGGGTGCTATACAGGTCCAGGGGAGTGGAATCCTTGGGAACCCGGTCCCTGAAGGTTTAATTACAATGCCTGCCGTGATAGGTGAAGTTTGGGCTTCTGTGGACCAAACAAAGTCCTGCGGCGGGGAACAGGTAAGTGGGGGCCCCCAGGAACTTGGTTCTATTGGGGGACCCCCAAGCCTAATTTGTCTTTCTGTCTGTTACCTAACGGTATTCCCGCTAATATCTGTGCATGCCTGTAACTACTAAAAAATTTAATAATTTTAATAGTGGTCAAAAAAAAAAAAATATATATATATATATTTAATATATTAGACTGCGGTACCTGTGTTAATCCACTAGAGGCCGCTGTGGAATGTTTCTTGTCATGTGGACTAGTTTCTTTTTATCAGAGCAAGTCCAGGCAGATGGTGAGTTCTCTCGTGGGAAACTGCTTCCTCTGCCATGTTGCAATGCTCGTCCATCCCCCGGCCTGCGGCAAAAGGGGCCCTGGCTCTTGTCCCTGGTTTCCTTTTCAAAATTAGCGCCGAAGGCGCACGTGGCCGCGCGCGTGCGCGTGCACGCGCCTCTATATATAGAGGTGAGCCGGAAAAGGGGGCGGAGCTTGGGGGATGACGCTCTGTGCGCGCCGCAGCGCTTCTGCGCATGTGCGGGCGTCCCAGCATGTTAAAAAACCACAATTATGTGTTGTGAGCTGGCTATGGAGTGCAGAGACAGAGCTGGCAACATTTAAAAAAGGCATACAGCAAGCGGTTGATGCAGGCATCCCCATAGAAAGGCACATTAGTAGACACCAACTGGTTTTATAGCAGCATTTGTGCTAGACTATTGTCAGTAAGTGGTGTATTTCGGCTGGAATACCTCAGCTTTGGGCTTAGGAATAATGCCGTCTAAAAACTCCGGGACTAGAAATTCCAGGAGGAATAGGGGGTCTCCATCGGGCTCTGAGGATCTTGGGCATGCTTTGGCTGCACCAGTCTCCCCTGAAGAATCAGAGGTTAGTGACCGTAGAGCACCCTCAGGAGTACCTGGTACTGTGGCTGTCCTCAGTTCACCTGCTCCTGTGTATGTAACAGAGGAGGTTTTTTCCTCAGCTCTGGGAGGGCTGGAAGAGAGATTGTCAGCATTGATCGCTGCTTCCCTGTCACAGGAAAAAAGCGCTCGATCTCCGTCTCCTCCCTCAGAGTGCCTGTTAGCAGAGCAACAGTCCCATACAGGGATCGACCTGCCTGAAGGGGATCAGGATGAGGTCGATTCTGTTGTAGAGGAATCAACAGTGGAAGAGCCATTCTCAGCATCACATGCTGAAAGATTATGGGTTCAGTCCCTGACTAATATGGTCCGATCAGCATTTAAAATGCCACTTGCGGAGCCATCATCCACTTCTGTCTCCTCGTTGGGGTCGCTAAAAGCTCCCCAGACTGTTTGTTCCTTTCCGATCCATCCTTTACTGGAAGGGCTCATTTACCAGGATTGGGAGCATCCTGACAAAATATTTACTCCCCCCAAGAGATTTCCGGTGGTCTATCCCATGGAGGATAAGTTCATCAGAAAATGGAGGGTCCCTACAGTGGACGCAGCCATCTCTTGTGTGAATAAATCACTGACATGTCCAGTGGATAATGTCCAAATGTTCAAGGACCCAATAGATAAAAAATTAGAGTCCTTATTAAAATCTGCTTTTTCTACAGCAGGATTGGTGACACAACCAGCAGTGGCAGCTATAGGGGTCTGCCAGGCAGTGAAGGATCAGTTGAAACAGGTCTTAAGGGACTTGCCAGATCAGCAGGCTCTTGCCCTAGCTGATCTACCTAGAGCCTTATGCTTTGCGGTGGACGCTATAAAGGATTCAATCCATCAGGCCTCCCGCCTTACGCTGTCTGTAGTACATATGCGCAGGCTTTTATGGCTCAAAAACTGGTCTGCTGAAGCTCCCTGTAAAAAATTGCTGGTCAGCTTCCCATTTCATGGTGAACGCTTATTCGGGGAAGACCTGGACAAATATATCCAGAGAATTTCCAGCGGTAAAAGTACACTTTTGCCGGTTAAAAACAGAGTTAGAGGTCCCTCTTTTAAGAGGCCTGCTTCTCCAGTCCCTAGGACATCGGCTGTGAAACAGTTCCGACGGCCTCCTCGGTCAAATCCCGGAGGTAAAAATCAGGGACAATTGCAGGGTAACAAGAAGCCCTGGAGCAGGAGAGGTACAAAACCTCCCCCAAAGTCAAATGCATGAAGGGTTGCCCCCACTCAATCGGGTGGGGGGAAGACTTCAGTTGTTCGCAGAGACCTGGCGGGACACGATCAGAGACAGATGGGTGCTCTCCGCAGTAAATCTGGGATACAAATTGGAGTTAAAAGACTCCCCTCCTTCCCACTTTATAAGGTCAAACGTGCCAAGGGATCCCCAGAAGAGAGGATCCCTCCTGTTGGCACTAGAACAATTATTGCTCCAAGCAGTAATTATAGAGGTTCCCCTGGAAGAATGGGGGTTCGGGTTTTACTCAAACCTCTTTACAGTCCCGAAGCCAAACGGGGACGTGAGGCCCATATTAAATCTAAAAGGGCTAAACAAATTCCTACATATCAGGACTTTCCGGATGGAGTCGATCCGGTCGGTGGCCACTGCCCTACAAGGGGAGGAATGGTTAGCCTCGATCGACATCAAAGATGCTTATTTGCACATTCCCATCTTTCCAGCCCACCAAAAATTTCTACGCTTTGCGGTAGAAGGGCGCCATTTTCAGTTCAGAGCCTTACCCTTCGGTCTGGCCACAGCACCACGAGTGTTCACAAAAATTCTGGCCCCATTATTGGCCAATCTAAGAACACGAGGTGTAACGATAATGGCATATCTAGACGACTTGTTGCTGATAGACCACTCAGTGGAAAAACTAGAAGTGGTTGTTCACGAGACAATCAAGTATCTGGAATATCACGGTTGGATTATCAACCGAGACAAGTCAGCCCTAAAACCAGTCAAAAGTCTGGAATACTTGGGGCTAAGGCTGGATTCAGACCAGAGAAAAATTTTCTTGCCTCAAGAAAAGGGGTCGTCTTTGAGAGATTTGATCCACTTAGTGGGTTCAAAAAGACAGCCATCCATACGCCTGTGCATGAGGCTGCTGGGAAAAATGGTGGCATCATTCGAAGCCGTACCCTACGGTCAATTCCATTCAAGGAATTTGCAAAGGGCCATACTGTCAGCCTGGAACAAAAAAGTTCAGGCTCTGGACTTACCAATGTCCTTGTCCCCTTCCGTTCGCAAGAGCCTCCGCTGGTGGTTGGTTCCCCAGAATCTGGAAAGAGGAAAATCCTTCAGTCCGATTTCTTGGAAGGTGGTCACTACAGATGCCAGCCTTATAGGCTGGGGAGCAGTACTGGAGCAATGGTCTCTCCAGGGCAGATGGTCGGATGCGGAAAAGGCCCTGCCCATCAATCTCTTAGAGATACGAGCAGCCCGGTATGCCCTAGTAGCATGGACATCCAAACTTCAAGGGTCCCCTGTCAGAATTCAATCAGACAATGCCACAGCAGTGGCATATATCAATCATCAGGGGGGCACCAGGAGTCGTGCAGCCCAGAGGGAAGTAAATTACATCCTGAGATGGGCAGAAAGATATGTCCCAGCCATATCTGCGGTATTCATTCCAGGAGTGGAGAATTGGAAGGCAGACTTTCTAAGTCGCCAACAATTATGCCCAGGGGAATGGTCCCTTCATCCCGAGGTTTTCCGGACAATATGTCAGCGGTGGGGAACACCGGATGTAGATCTGCTAGCATCCAGATTCAACGCAAAAGTGGACAGGTTTGTCTCTTGGACAAGGGATCCCCTAGCTTGCGGCTCGGATGCCCTAGTGTTCCCTTGGGATCAGTTCAAGCTGATATATGCATTCCCATCGCCACAATTGTTACCTCGATTACTCCGCAGAATCAGGGTAGAAAAGAAACCAGTGATTCTGGTGGCTCCAGCGTGGCCCCGAAGAGCATGGTACGCGGAGATTGTAAAGATGTCTGTGGGGAGTCCTTGGACCCTCCCACATCGTCCGGACCTGCTTTCGCAAGGACCGATATACCACCCTTCCTTACCAGCCCTAGGTTTGACGGCCTGGCTATTGAAGCCCACATTCTAAAAAAGAGAGGGCTCTCTAATCCTGTGGTATCTACCATGATCAATGCCAGGAAGCCGGTATCCAGGCAGATCTACTATAGAATCTGGAAGGCGTACATCGCCTGGTGTGAGGCCAAGAAATGGCATCCACGTAAATACGTAATAGGTAGGATTCTGGACTTCCTACAATGGGCTGTAGATAGGAAGCTTGCCTTGAGTACTATCAAGGGTCAGATTTCGGCCTTGTCAATATTTTTTCAAAGGCCCCTGGCTTCGCATTCACTAGTCAAAGCCTTTATACAAGGAGTGATGCGTATTAGTCCTCCGGTTAATATTCCCATATGTCCATGGGATCTAAACTTGGTTCTGTCGGTTCTACAGAAACAACCATTTGAACCATTACAGCATATTTCCCTGGTTCTTCTCACCAGGAAATTGATTTTTCTAGTAGCCATTTGTTCGGCTAAAAGAGTGTCGGAATTAGCAGCTATGTCCTGTAGGGAGCCATATCTGGTTATCCATAAGGACAGAGTAGTGTTACGTCCTCATCCAGCCTTTCTTCCTAAGGTGGTATCGAGTTTTCATTTGAACCAAGATGTGGTTCTTCCTTCTTTTTTCCCCAAACCTACTTCGGTAGAGGAAAAGTTATTGCATTCTTTGGATGTAGTAAGAGCAGTTAAAGCTTATCTAAAAGCCACTGCTCAGATTCGCAGAACGGATACTTTGTTTATTCTGCCGGAAGGCCCCAGAAGGGGTCAGGCAGCGTCAAAATCTACTTTAGCCAAGTGGATTCGACAGGTCATAATGCAAGCCTATGGCTTGAGAAGGAGACCGCCTCCGTTCAAAGTTAGGGCGCACTCCACGAGAGCAGTTGGAACTTCATGGGCAGCGCATCACCAGGCCTCCCTGGCTCAAATCTGTAAGGCTGCAACATGGTCTTCGGTACACACGTTTACTAGGTTCTACCAGGTGGACGTTAGAAGTCAGGAGGATGTCGCCTTTGGGCGCAGTGTGTTGCAGGCCGCAAAAGATCCTCATGTCTGATAGCGCTCAGCTTATATATGGTGTATCCCCCCCCTCGTTGGGCATTGCTTTAGGACATCCCATTAGTAATGACTATGTCGCTCTGTGTCCCGTGATGTACGAGAAAGAAAATAGGATTTTTATAACAGCTTACCTGTAAAATCCTTTTCTTGGAGTACATCACGGGACACAGAGCTCCCACCCCTCTTTGGGGACACTTATTGCTTTGCTACAAAACTGAGGTGCTCCCGGATGGGAGGGGCTTATATAGGGGAGGGTACTTCCGGTTTTGGAAGTTGCCAGTGCCAGCACCTGAAGGTATCTATATAACCCATTAGTAATGACTATGTCGCTCTGTGTCCCGTGATGTACTCCAAGAAAAGGATTTTACAGGTAAGCTGTTATAAAAATCCTATTTTTCACCCTGACAGGGTGAAATAGTCTATTTCAGAATATAATCAGTTTGGCGCTGAGCAGTGCAGGGTGTACCAAGATGGCCGTTGCCACCGTCTGCCTGCTTGCCTGGGTGTAATACGATGTCCGCTGCTGCCTTTGTGTTCTGTCAGATTAGGAAGCCTATTAGAACGCATAGCGGCCATGTTGGAACACATGCGCAGTAAGCATTTTTTGCTTATAACGTCACTTCTGGTACATTTTCTGATGGGTAGCGGTATTTTGACAGGACACCGGCTCACACTGACAGGAAGTGGTGATGCAAGCTCCACTATGTAAACAAACAGCCTCTGCTCCTGGCAGCAGTGTGGCCCAGTGCCTGACAGGCCACAGACCGGTATCAGTCCACAGCTCGGGGGTTTGGGGACCCCTGGACTATGGAGGACACACGGAGAGCTCAGCGATTTTTTTACTAGAGACATACGGGAAGGTAGTCCCGTGTTTCGGCCTGCTTTGCTGGACAAGTAATGTTGCAGAATAATCTGAACCAGCTGATCACCTCATAACCTGCCATGACATCTTCCTATGCTGTGCCCACACTGGCGGTGTTTTACCTAGTAAAAAAAATTGCACTAAATAGGCATCATCCTGAAGGTCTCCCATGCTTTTACTACCCTACCGAGCTCCTCTGTACATACATACATTAACTTCCACCTGAAGGAGGAAAATCTTGTTCTAAAGGTCCAAAGTCAAGGCTGACTCTCCAGAAATAACTGAGCCGGTGTTAAGTGAGAAATATTAATGACCCTCTGCGGCTCTCCAGTCATTTTCTCCCGATAATTCCGAGAGCATTTTATAATTTCTAAAAGGTTCCCATTACCATCCGTTGTGCTGACTTCACAACTCTCTGCTGCTCAGCAACCACTATATCAAATTAATGCGCTTTACGGAATTATTCCTCTCTGCAAATTAAAAAATAGGGACACTTTGCCGCATTTTAAAGTGAAAGCAGCCTGGGATTTCAGCGACTCTTCTCTTTATTAGTATACTGCAGAATTTGTCTGGATTATATGCTGTACAGAATTTTCATGATCATATATCATATTAAAAGATCTGCAGGGATGTCCTCTAGTGGTCATCTGTTTGTTAGACAGTGCAGTCAGTATCCTAGCTGATTGACCACTGCGATAATGTTTATAATTATCAGTGTAGCACCCTAAATTGGATAAATTCAATTCCGTTTTTGGCTCTGCTGTACTTAATTGAGCAGTAATTAAGTCAATTCTATCCCTAAGACTGGTGGTTGATTTCTCCTGCTCCTGAGTAGGAGGGTCAGCCACTGGGTTATGAATTTTTACCTGACCTCAGCCAGTCCCTGGAAGGAGGCACCCAGAAGATGGCTGGAGAGAAGATAAACGTTTGGAAAGATCTTTTCAGAGCTTTTTTTTTCCTGGGTCTTCTGCTCCTGGGAGGCAGCCTGTGCTACTGAAGATCTTTTGCTGTTATTCCTCAGCATATGCTTGGCTAAGGGCTTCAAAAAACATCTGTTGGATGACACTACCTTGGAAATGGGTTGGAAAAGGACCCCTTTTGCATCCCCTAGACTGAGCCCTTGTTTGTCAGCATGCATTGAAACTGGTATTTGGACCTGGCAGCCTCTAGACAGGTAATAGAGACCTGGTTTATTTCCAGCGGCCCCTTTGAGGGGGTGGGTTCTACTTGAGGATGAGCCATCGAGGGATTGCAATGTGTTCTATGAATGTTTGTTGATGGTGCTCCGATCAGCTGAGAACCACAGATGGCCCCCCCAAGAATTCAGAAAAAAACTATTTGGAAATCGGGAGCATTACTTGTTAATATCTGCCTTTCTCTAGGTACCACTTACATCACTCTGAATGCAGGTTTACTAGCCTCCTCAAACCAACTAAAAAACGTATCTTGGTTTTATCTTAGCAGTTTGGTAGTTTGGTAGTAAAGCCTGGTACACACTATGAGTTTTTTTTCCTGGGTTGAACAAAAAAAACCTGTCAGCTCCAGTCGGGGCAGCTGTACTAACATTCCGTCGTTAGTACAGCAATCTGAGCTGTTGTGTTCTGACAGCTATTGGCTGAGAGTCGATCAAGTGCTGATTTTCCAGCATGCTTGTCCGACAGAAGCCAGCCAAACACAGTCGGACCGGCTGCCATACACACGGGCCGAATGTCAGCCTTTTTTTATTGAACTGGCCGATGTCGCCCGGTATTTGGCCCGTGTGTACGGGCTTAAAGTGGATTTAAACCCACTCTCATCCTTTCTAAACTACTGCCATAGTGCTGATCTGTAAGGATATAGATGCCTCCTGCATGTATCCTTATCTGTCAAATGTCTCCCCTCTGTCTGTAAAGCCCCATACACACGGTCTGACTTTTGGCCAACAAACTTCATTTTGAGCAAGTTGGACCAACAATCCGACCGTGTGTACGCTCCATCGGACAAACTTTTTTTTTTTTTTTTTGTGTTTTCATCGGACAAAAGTTGGGTCTGCAAACGGACAAACTTTTGCCCAACAAAAGTCCCATGGAGCAAAGTCCTACCGTGTGTACAGAAAACCATCGGACTTTTGTCCGATGGACAAAACAACAACTAATGTTAAAATCAACCAACAATAGCAGAAGTTGACCAAAGGGTGGCGGTAAAGAGCAGAAAAACCACGTGATGTTGCAAAAAGTTTTGGGAAAGTTTGCAGAAAAGTCCTGTGGTGTGTATGCTATGGGTGTGCCTGGCCAACTCCGTTCGGACAAAAATCCAGGGAAAAGTCAGATGGAAGTCCGACCGTGTGTATGGGGCTGAAAAAAGAACTGAAAAACTGCAGATTCTGTGGGTGGATCTGTTGTCTGGAGCTCGGTGGGTGGAGTCATGATGTCAGTAGACTCCCCGCCCACCTCTACACTCCCCTTGTCAACATGCATTTTCTCCTGTGTATTCCTTCTGCTATGATCACTAACATCCAGTCAAAATCCAGAAAAGTAACCACATGACTTCAGAAAAGGAGTGGGGGTGGGAATTAAAAAATAATGCCTGTCTAAACTAGTGCACGAGATATGTAAATAACCTGTCACTCAAAGCAAGGGGGCGGAACAGACAAAGGTTTTTCTCTGTTTGTCCGTTTTATCTCACTGAACAATAAAAGAGGATTGCTCAGAGCTGGATTAACTCTTTGTGGCAAGTCCTGGCACAAATGATAGGAAATCTTATACTCTATATTGTGACAGCAAAAAAAAAAAATTTTGGGTTTACATCATGTACACAGGAATAAAAGAAAGATCACAGAGCTGAATATTAACGTGGATTCAGGAATCTCAAAGAGGGTAGTTGAAGGTCTTTTCAAAGGGAGAGTTTGCAAAAACAACCCAGCAAGAAACCAGGATGGGTACTGATCTGCTGATGTCACAGACTGATATCATGTATCTGTGAACCGATATTTACCATCTTGCTTTATTAGGCTTTGAGGTTATCTAAGGCCACCTTGGGCTGCCAGCTTGTATTACATGATGATTCTTGATTCCGTTTGGCGCATTGTTATGTATGCGTTTTCTACACAGTGAATCATCTAGATTACATCTTGGCAGTGCCTCCCAGGTTCTAATACATAGAAAACATTTTAAAGTGAACCTGTGCCCGAGTCATACACTGTATAAAGTGTGTACATGTATTTTGAACAAACAGTAAAACCATTTTATGGCCTCATGCACACACATGTTTAGAAGCACCTGCGTGCTGAAGTGCAAAATCGCTGATGCTTTTTAGTGCCTGTGGCGTTTTACATGCCGCGTACAGCCACCAATACAATTAGATAGTGGTGCACCAAAATGAAAAATCTGAACCGAAACTGAAAATTCATGATGTACTTGGCCGATAACCGAAATGGACAGTTAAAAAAAAAATATATATATTTACAGTGGGGAGAACAAGTATTTGATACACTGCAGATTTTTTCAGGTTTTCCTACTTACAAAGTATGTAAAGGTTTGTAATTTTTATCATAGGCCCTCTTCAACTGTGAGAGACGAAATCTAAAATCCAGAAAATCACATTGTATGATTTTTAAATAATTAATTTGCATTTTATTGGATGACATAAGTATTTGATCACCTACCAACCAGTAAGAATTCCGGCTCTCACTGACCTGTTATTTTTTCTTTAAGGCTGGGTTCACACTAGTGCGACACGACATCTGTCCTACTTTGGATCCGACTTTGCCCTGCGACATGAAGCCGACATATGTCCGACTTTCAATAAACGGGGATCCGACTTGGATCCCCGCCAATATCAGGCACTGTGTTTGGTATGAATCTTGAGGGGGAACTCCAGGCCAAATTTTAAATAAAAAAAACGGCGTGGGTTCCCCTCCAGAGGCATACCAGGCCCTTGGGTCTGGTCTGGATTTGAACGGGCGCCCCTACGCCGGAAAAACGGCATGGGGGTCCCCCCAAAATCCAAACCAGACCCTTATCCGAGCACACAACCTGGCCGGCCGCAGGGGAAGAGGGGGGGATGAGAGAGCGGCCCCCCCCTCCCTCCTGAACCGTACCAGGCCGCATGCCCTCAACATGGGGGGTTTGGTGCTCTGGGGCAGGGGGGCGACCTGCGGCCCCCCCACCCCAGAGCACCCTGCCCCCATGTTGATGAGGACAGGGCCTCTTCCCGACAACCCTGGCCGTTGGTTGTCGGGGTCTGCGGGCGGGGGGCTTATCGGAATCCGGGAGCCCCCTTCAATAAGGGGGCCCCCAAATCCCGGCCCCCCCACCCTATGTGAATGAGTATGGGGTACATCGTACCCCTACCCATTCACCTGGTGGAAAAAAATTCACAGGTGACTGTGACGTCATGGGAAGCCTATATTAATGCGGAGCGGAGCGGAGAGCCAGTATTACAGCGGGAGGAAGCGACGCGTCAACATCGAGGAGGAGAAGAGGGAAGAAGACGCCGACGACGACGACGACGGGAAGACCGCGCCCCTCCACTAGCGAAAGAGCTACCAAGAAGTTAGTGGAGGGGCCGGCAGAAGGACAACGGAGAGCCGGACGAGACGACGCAGAAGACCGGGCCTCCGTTAGCAAAAGAGCTAAAAAGAAGTTAGCGGAGGCCCGGCGGAAGAAAGAACCGGAGAGCGCGGCAACGACACCGGAGACCCCCGAAGTCGGAAGAAGACCCCCGGAGCTGTGCAATAAAATACTTTAAAAAGCTGTGTGGTTTTTTTATTGCAATTTTTTTCCACCAGGTGAATGGGTAGGGGTACGATGTACCCCATACTCATTCACATAGGGTGGGGGGGCCGGGATCCGGGGGCCCCCTTATTGAAGGGGGCTCCCGGATTCCGATAAGCCCCCCGCCCGCAGACCCCGACAACCAACGGTCAGGGTTGTCGGGAAGAGGCCCTGTCCTCATCAACATGGGGGCAGGGTGCTCTGGGGTGGGGGGGCCGCAGGTCGCCCCCCTGCCCCAGAGCACCAAACCCCCCATGTTGAGGGCATGCGGCCTGGTACGGTTCAGGAGGGAGGGGGGGCCGCTCTCTCGTCCCCCCCTCTTCCCCTGCGGCCGGCCAGGTTGTGTGCTCGGATAAGGGTCTGGTTTGGATTTTGGGGGGACCCCCACGCCGTTTTTTTCGGCGTAGGGGTGCCCGTTCAAATCCAGACCAGACCCAAGGGCCTGGTATGCTCCTGGAGGGGGAACCCATGCCGGTTTTTTATTTAAAATTTGGCCTGGAGTTCCCCCTCAAGAGCAGTACAGCACAAGTCGCATGCCAAAGTCGGATCATGCAAGAATGCGGTCCGACTTTGATCCGACTTCAATGATAGTCAATGGGCTGAAGTCGGATCAAAGTCGGACCAAAGTAGTACAGGGAGCATTCTCAAAGTCGGACCGACATGTGTCGGACCAGTTAAGACGGCTCCCATAGGGAAACATTGATTTTCACACGTCATGCGACATGATCTCCCAATGTCTGAGCGTTTGTCGCCCCAGTGTGAACCAGACCTAAGAAGCCCTCCTGTTCTCCACTCATTACCTGTATTAACTGCACCTGTTTGAACTCATTACCTGTATAAAAGACACCTGTCCACAAACTCAATCAAACAGACTCCAACCTCTCCCCAATGGCCAAGACCAGAGAGCTGTGTAAGGACATCAGGGATAAAATTGTAGACCTGCACAAGGCTGGGATGGGCTACAGGACAAATAGGCAAGCAGCCTGGTGAGAAGGCAACAACTGTTGGCGCAATTATTAGAAAATGGAAGAAGTTCAAGATGACGGTCAATCTACCTCGATATGGGGCTCCATGCAAGATCTCACCTCGTGGGGCATCAATAATCATGAGGAAGGTGAGGGATCAGCTCAGAACAACATGGCAGGACCTGGTCAATGACCTGAAGAGAGCTGTGACCACAGTCTCAAAGAAAACCATTAGTAACACGCTATGCCGTCATGTTTTAAAATCCTGCAGCGCACACAAGGTCCCCCTGCTCAGGCCATCGCATGTCTAGGCCCGTCTGAAGTTTGCCAATTACATATGGATGATCCAGAGGAGGGATGGGAGAAGGTCATGTGGTCTGATGAGACAAAAATAGAGCTTTTTGGTCTAAACTCCACTCGCCATGTTTGGAGGAAGAAGAAGGATGAGTACAACCCCAAGAACGCCATCCCAACCGTGAAGCATGGAGGTGGAAACATCATTCTTTGGGGATGCATTTCTGCAAAGGGGACAGGACGACTGCACCGTATTGAAGGGAGAATGGATGGGGCCATGTATTGCAAGATCTTGTCCAACAACCTCCTTCCCTCAGTAAGAGCATTGAAGATGGGTCGTGGCTGGGTCTTCCAGCATGACAACGACCTGAAACAAACAGCCAGGGCAACTAAGGAGTGGCTCGGTAAGAAGCATCTCAAGGTCCTGGAGTGGCCTAGCCAGTCTCCAGACCTGAACCCAATAGAAAATCTTTGGAGGGAGCTGAAAGTCTGTATTGCCCAGCGACAGCCCCGAAACCTGAGGGATCTGGAGAAGCTCTATATGGAGGAGTGGGCCAAAATCCCTGCTGCAGTGTGTGCAAACCTGGTCAAGAACTACAGGAAACGTATGATCTCTGTATTTGCAAACAAAGGTTTCTGTACCAAATATTAAGTTCTGCTTTTCTGATGTATCAAATACTTATGTCATGCAATAAAATGCAAATTAATTACTTTAAAATCATACAATGTGATTTTCTGCATTTTTGTTTTAGATTCCGTCTCTTACAGTTGAAGAGTACCTATGATAAAAGTTACAGACCTCTACATGCTTTGTAAGTGGGAAAACCTGCAAAATCTGCAGTGTATCAAATACTTGTTCTCCCCACTGTGTGTATATATATATATATATATATATATATATATATATATATATATATATATATAAAATTGTATTATATTCAACTTTTGAATTACCGTATTTATCGGCATAACACACGCACTTTCCCCCCCTGAAAATCTAGTGCAAATCATATGTGCGTGTTACACGCCAATATTTTCTTTGGACGAAAGCCGCTGAATTACACAAAGCGTGGATCTCCCGTTTACTCGGCGGCCGCTGTAATACGAAGTCCCACCTCCTGGACTGGCTCCTATGATAGATGTCACATGTCCCGGCTTTGGATCGGTGTTCTGTCTATCATAGCAGCCAGTCCAGGAGGCGGGACTTCGTACTACATAGGCCGCCGAGTAAATGGGAGATCCACACTCTGTGTAATCTCCGTACACTGGTGAGACTGCAGATGGGCACTGATCAGGCGGCAATGGTTAGGCTGCAGATGGGCACTGATCAAGCTGCATTGATGGGCAATGGTGAGGCTGCAGATGGGCACTTAACAAGCTGCATTGATGGGCACTGATCAGGCTGCATTGATTGGCACTGATCAGGCTGCATTGATGGGCAATGGTGAGGCTGCAGATGGACATTGATAAGGCTGCATTGATGGGCACTGACCCTTATTTTGCTTCAAAGTTCTTTATTTAAAATGTACGTTTTTTCCCCCTGAAACTGCCCTCTTCCAATTAAGGTGCATGTTATCTACCGATAAATACGGTGATATCATGAATTTAAATAAATATGACATTTTTTTAAGCCACTGTCGGCACCTTTTTGGCCGATAGGCTGCTTTCACACTGAGCAGTTTTTGTAGCACTTTTGCGTTAAAAAAGAGCGCAAGAAAAACTCAAGAGAAATGCATCCCTTTAAATTCTATGTATGTCTTTATGCTGGTCTGTTGCGCTTCCTTTGAAGTGTTTAAAATCCTGCTTGCCACATATTCTGTGCATATTTGGTCAGTTAAAAAAAAAAAAACGCTACAAAAACGCACCTCCTCATTGAAAATCGAACTGTAAACTAGGTAAAATTGCTGCAAAATGGCACTCGTTTTTCGGCGGCCATTATCTGTACCTTTTTTTCTATCGCCAAAACGCTAATAACTCTATTTTCGGCTGATAACTTTCCGCAGCCAATATATTGGTGAATCCCTACAATTGAATAGCAGTATGTGGCAATGTTCGGGTAAAGGCTAATGGCATCTTGGGTTCACTAACAGCACTTCTCCCCAAACCTGTCACTTTTGCAAAGCGCCGTATGTGTATGCCCGATTAATTGCCCATGCAGAAGCTGTCGACATTTACCCAGGCACAGCTGTGTACATTCCCTTGTATTGGCAGCTGCACGTGACACATGTGGCTCCCTGGGCAAAAGAAAACATCAGGGATTTTACAACGCAGCACTGCAAGAGCTGCTAAGCGTCATCTCTGTATCTATAAACTTTGTATATAAATTCATCTTAAAATTTCACAACAGATGCCTTTTCCTATTACTTTCTATTGCAGCAAAGTCTTGGCGGCCTTAATTTGTTGTGATCCTTTATAATAGATAACATAACATTCAAAATAGCTAGAGAGGTCAGTATGGGTTTGATTTAGAGCCCATTAGCATCATGTGTGCTGGGTTGCACTGGGCAGCCTTGTCCAATGCAGTCGCAAAGCATAGAGAAAGCAGTGGTGCGCGCTGAAAAATGTAGAAAAGGTTATTTTTTAGCGGCGCAGCATGTTGCAATGCAGTGCAGCACATAGCAAGTTGCATCCTTACAATGCATCGGCACCTCTCCCTTCACACCAGCAGCTACAGTGTAACATGGCCACTGGTAGAAAAGGCCCAATCCTCCTGGATTAATGTTATGGATAGATTTAGTCAATAAGGCCCTGCCTATGTACAAATGACCTAGTCTGCTAGGGTTTGCCCTGAAAAATTAGACAAACTATTGTCGGGATGGACAGCTGCTGTGTCGGGGGAAATAAAGAGTTGACAACACTTGCCATTACTGGGGGTTTTAGCTTATATAGGGTTGCCACCTGTCCGGGATTCACCCGGACAGTCCGGCTTTTACATCCTCTGCCCAGGTTTCTGACTGCCTGACACCTGGACACCAGGGCAGCCTGTGAATGAATACTGATATGTCCTGCTTGTTTGAAAACTGTATTCTCTGGGACCTCTCAACGTTATCATTTTTGGATCATCTGTTGTAGTATATCACCAGCTGGTTGTTTTTCCTTTATTTCTTTTTTATTTGTTCTCGTTCTTAAAGTTATACTTTTATGTTGATTTTTATTTGTATTTTTTTTAACCACTTGCTTACTGGGCACTTAAACCCCCTTCCTGCCCAGGCCAATTTTCAGCTTTCAGCACTGTCACGCTTTGAATGACAATTGCGCAGTCGTGCGGCGTGGCTCCCAAACAAAATTGACGTCCTTTTTTTCCCACAAATAGAGCTTTCTTTTGGTGGTATTTGATCATCTCTGCGGTTTTTATTTTTTGCGCTATAAACAAAAAAAGAGCGACAATTTTGAAAAAAACACAATATTTTTTACTTTTTGCTATAATAAATATCCCAATTTAAAAATAAAATACATTTTTTTCTCAGTTTAGGCCGATACGTATTCTTCTACATATTTTTTGAAAAAAAATCCCAATAAGCGTTTATTGATTGGTTTGCGCAAAAGTTAGAGCGTCTACAAAATAGGGCATAGTTTTATAGCATTTTTATTAATAATTTTGTTTTTACTTGTAATGGCGGCGATCAGCGATTTTTATTGTGACTGCGACATTATGGCGGACACATCGGACACTTTTGACACCATTTTGGGACCATTGTCATTTTTACAGCGATCAGTGCTATAAAAATGCACTGATTACTGTAAAAATTACACTGGCAGTGCAGGGGTTAACCACTAGGGCCGCTAAAGGGGTTAAGTGTGCCTAATGGAGTGATTCTTACTGTGGGGGGAGGGGACTGACTGGGGGAGGTGACCGATGGTTGTCCCTATGTACAAGGGACACACCATTGGTCTCCTCTCCCTTACAGGACGTGGATCACTGTGTTTACACACAGAGATCCACGTCCCTGGCTCTGTAAATGTCGATTGCGGGTACCCGGCGGACATCGCGGCTGCTAGGCACGCGCATCGGCACCCGCGTGACGCGGCGGGCACAGAAGTTTCCCGATGCGCGCTCGGGGAACGAGGAAAGGGGAGGACGTCAATTGACGGCCTCCCGGCATTCTAGGTCAGCGCTGTAGCTGTCATTCGGCTATAGTGCGGTCCTCTAGTGGTTAAATAACAATACATGTCAATGTCATACTTGCCTCCACTGTGCAGTTCGTTTTGCACAGCTAGGCCCCGAACATCCTCTTCTGGGTTCCCACGGCGGTTCTCTCGGCTCGTCCCCGCATCTGATAACCCCTTAAGGGGGTTATCTTGCGGGCGCGCTCCCGTGTCCAGCATTCGGCGTCCGTAGCCGCCGAATGCAGGACTCGGCTCCGACCCCCGGAGTCCGCGTCATTGGATTTGATTGACAGCAGTGGGAGCCAATGGTTGTGCTGCTATCAATCTATCCAATAAAGAGCTGAGAACCCGTGAAGAGAGCAACGGCGGGATCGCGCCCACGGAAATTCGGGGCTCAGGTAGATATAACGGGGGGGCTGGACACTGCAAGGTGTTTTTTCACCATAATGCATAGGATGCATTAAGGTGAAAAAACACAAAGGTTTACAACCCCTTTAATCACATTTACATAGGCCTATGTGTGGGCTCTGTACTTGCTGTTGCTAATGATTAATCCTGTTTTGTTTGTATTACCTGCCTATGTATGTTTGAGAAGTACGTAATCACAAGGTCTTATGCAAACTGGACGACTTTTGTGCCGCTTCTATGCATTTGGCGTTTTTCTTTGCCTCTAAACACATTTTAGTCTATGTGTCCATACACACATAGGTGTTTAGAGGCAGAAAAGCTACATAGCTAGTGTGTCCAGAAGCATCAGTGTTTTGGCAGAAAAAAATACCGTGTTTAAGCGATAGGCCCATTTTTCTGGCCAATGAAATGAATTCATGCCCAAGCACATGACGCTCTTAAACGCATTACACAAGTTTACAAGCGTCAAGGTTTTTCTCTGCCAAAACTCTGCTACTAGGAGGAAAGGAGTCTAGGAGTGTTAGCAAAACATCATGTGAGGCCTTAAAGCTAAATGGCCATTTTACTTACCTAAAGAGGCAGACACTTGACACTGAAATCCCAAGCCTGCTTTTGCTTCTAAGGGGTCTATGTCACTACCTGTATGACATGGACATTTCCTTTTGGCTGTCCAGCAGAAGTGTTCTCTCAGTATCCAGAAGAGGAGTGACATCAGCATTAGGGGACAGTAGAGGACCAGTAGGCAATGAGCCATCTGTATCACTGGATTAGTAGTCCCCTGCACCTGCAAAATAGCAGTGATGGGGACCTGGACAGGATGCTTCGGTGAGTATATCTTGCTTCAGCAGGTAAGGAAAAAGTCCTTTGCAGTATTGATTAGAGGGGGTTGGAGTAGGGTCATATTTTGCCCAGAATGGGGCTTTGGGAATATATAAATAATTGAATATCTATAGTCTGGTCACTGATGCACAGGTGCACTTTAAAGAGAAACTAAGCTCTAGAAACTGCCCAAAGGTCTGATTTCTGACACCCTAGGTGAAACCTCATTTGGGCTTCACCCCTTTCTCCACCCCCTTTGCCCTGCCCATGTATACAGTGGAGGTGGCAGGATGAAGAGTACACAGACCCAGCTGATTCCTACACTCACCTATCTGACCACTACGCTGGCCTCCCTCACCACTACACTGACCTACCTGATCCCTACTAACACTGGCTGGAAAGTCCTGTACATCTCCAGCCCTCATTACAAGCCTGCACTGCTCACAGAACACCCCCCTCCCCCCCAGAGGTGGATCCTCCTCACCTCTCTGTGGCCTCCAGGCTCCATCAGCAGGCTATCTCCAGCACCAGATACACAGAGTACTTCCAGCCGCTCCTTGGTATCCCCGCTGGTCCACCAACAGCTACTGTACCTCCACACTCCACCACCTGCACAGTGCACCGCCCCTCCTCTCCCCGTATGCCGTTCTCACACAACAGGCCACACCAGACCAGAGGATCCCCAAGGCAGGGGGGAGGGGCAATAGGCTGCTGCGGAGGAATGCATGCGGAGAGGCCGGGTGAGTGGCGCCGGCCTATGGAGCAGCCCAGCTGCCTTGGGCCCCACAAATGCATGCAGCCCTGGCCCTGTCCTCCCCTGCTGGCGCCGCCCATGACTGAAGTACGCTCTAGGCCAGCGCCTACCTCACCTATGGGTAGCGCCAGGCCTGGTCACCATTATTCCCTGTGGTCTCCCTGCAGCTATTCTTTTTCCAATACTGACTTATGATGCCTTGTTCTGCAATGTTAGAGTGGAGGCAGCCATATTGGTAGAGGCAGGGTTTGCTTCCATATTTCAGAGCCTGGAGTACTGTGAGCAAGTACGGGAGTCACCAAATCTCCAAAGACAGCAGTGCCTTAGATTTCACACTGCAGATATACAGCTATATGCACAGAATTGCCAAGTCACACTCACATCCCAGGGCGTACAATGCTGTTTTTCAGGAGAACAAAATATACATTTTTAGGATCCTGTTTAGGCTTCATGTACACGGGACGTTTTTACAACCTCTCCTGAACAATTTAACTTGACAGATAGTAACCCACGTTTAAAACGTCAGTTTTGCCGCGTTTACATGCCGCGTTTACCGGAGTTTTGCCACATTTGCGTTTAGAAGCGTTTGAAAGAAAAAAAAATAGGCAAAAACGAAAAACGCCTATAAAAGAAACTCTGTTATACGCGTTTAGAAGTGTTTGGTGCTTGAAATGCCTCTAAACTCAGCGTCTAGACTAATTTTTTTGCTTTCCAAAAAAGCCTCTAAACTCAACTGCCTAGAAACGACTATAAACGACCCTGTCAGGGGCAGTTGAAGGGGCAGGGGCAGTTGAAAGAGCGTCCAACTGCCTCTGAACGTCCATTTAGCAGCAGCAGTGTACATCTACACAATCGACCATTTCTGCATTTCCTTATTACATAGCAGATCTTCATTTTTTGAGTTTAGTTCCGCTTTAGAAAATTCTATTAAGAGCTTTAAGCTGTTCAACATTACCAAGGAAACATTTAATCCCTCTTAAAACTAGCTGATGTAATAATAATTTATTATTAGTGAGAGGCCGTTTAGCTTTGCGCAATATACACAGACGGCCTGCGAGCGAGTGGCGAATATTTGTCTGTTTACTGCTGAGCGTCGGTATGTACATAGAGCAGCCTCAGTGTCTACAAATATTTACTGAAGGATCTTTCTCAGCACAGATTTGTGTTCCTGTTTACATGAATATTTGTCACCCGCGCTGTAAGTGAAAGTGAATGACAAAAGAGAAGAGGATGACTGCAGGATTAGAAAGGCGAATGTTCATGTGATTAACTCAGACGCATCACATGGTATCTGTCAGGGGATTTGAGGGGAACCAATGACAGTTGGTTGACTTTTGCTGTCAGCAGAAGCCATGAGACCTGTCCCGAGGCATTGGGTTAGCATTAGGCCTTGTGCATATGGACTGGGAGAGGTGGAAAATATGCCCAGCATATTACAGCTGCCATACAAGTGAATGGCTGTACACAGCTGTACTCATGTAAATGGCAATGCTTTGGTGCATCAGTGTTTACCTGCACATGTGTGTACAATGTATTTCCCAAATGTAAAACTTCAACGTTCACAGAAGCATGAGCAATAACATGAGTGTGGCCGAATGCAGCCATTCACAGTTCCATAGTTGCCAACATTGCAAAAAAAATAATTGAGGACACTTTTTTTGCATGGAGGCGGAGCCTTGCTATAATTAGGGGGCGGGGCATTCTTAGAGGGTGAACACATGAGGAGGAAGAACACTGCAAGTGCATCAGATGAAAAAATAATGAAAAAGCTGGTGGGGACCCCAGAAGAGGAAGATCAGGGCTACTCTGTGTGAAACCATTGCACAGAGCAGGGACCATCCGTATGCTGATGATATTTCCTGGCTCATCGTGTTGGATCTGGTACATTTCCCTGGAGAAATTAGACTGCTGATGTGCCCATTATTGCCTTACCTCTAGTAAGCGGGTTATATAATCGGTGGTGGACCACGGGTGTTGCATGATAATTGAGCTTCAATCCTCAGTTTCTCTGGCTTTTCATGGTTACCTTTCGCTTGGACTTTTATTCTATTGGACTCACACTTTTTCACCATATATGTTAATATTTTATTATAGCACTATTGTTATGTGCCCTCTCGATAAGGCCTTATAATTTACATGTTTATATGTAATATTGATGACTGGTTTATACCGGTCTTTTCACATTTAGCGCAATTGTTTTTGTTCTCCATGGATATTTTATACATAGTTACCTTGGTCCAGATTCTATATACGTACAATGCCTGGTCAATGTCTCTGGAAGCTGGAAATCATCCAAATAGACAACACCACTCCAGTGATCTCCACTTGTTTCCGGATCCCATGCTGAGAGACTGCCCTGGTGCATTGTGAACACCAGAGATTGGCTGCTTGAAACTGGCGTGTAGACTGAAGGGAGGCCAGGTGATGGGCACCCCCGAGGGAAGGAACAACACACATAGTGGTTGGAGTTGCAGGAATTGTATTGTCAAAAACGTTCTAACATACAGAAACAGAGTCTGTGCCACGACTTAGAACTGACGGCAACACTCACAGATATACAGTACCTGCGGCGAGCGATGCTCGAAGACTGACAGCACCTGGCACAGGAGGCAGCTGGTAGGCAGTAAGCAGCGAAGGACTAGTAGTATGAAAACTTCCCCACAGCAGCTATAGTGAACAGTCCCTATCCTGTCCCTCCTTCTCTGAAACCTCCTCTGTCCAGCGGGTTCCTGTCCCTGACCTAGCCACATGCAGAATGTATGTTAACTGCAGTGAGCCAGTGCCTTTTGTGGGCACTGTCCTCACTAAAGATGGCCATGGGAGTCATGCAGGTTAGCAGCGAGCAGCATCTAATCAGACAGCAACTCACTCAATGACACGTCTGGAGGCCTAGAGATATGTGCATTTCTCCAGCCCTCCCCTCTCCCTTCCATGTGGTTGCAACAGCGCAATCTGTGTAGTGAGGTCAACCTACAGGTGCCATTCAGAGAATATTTTGCATACCCTGAATTAATGCAAAGCGTTCTCTGATTGGACAAGGTGGAGAGGCTTTTACATCACACTTTCCACCTTGTCCAATCAGAGAACGCTTTGCATTCATTAAGAAAATGCAAAGTATTCTGTGAATTGCGCCTGTACCAAGCAGGTGACCTCCTGTGTTCAGAATGCATCAGGGCAGCAGCTCAGCATGGGATGCAGAAATAGTAGTGGTGTCTTTTTAAATACTGTAAGTATAATCAAATTTGATTATATAATGAATTGTATCATCAAATAATTTAAATTAATAATAATTGTATAATCAAATTATTTTATAATCAGATTTGACTTTTAAAATGCCAACAGAGCATATAGTGTGCATTGCGGGACCTACATATGCACCCTGGGCCACACAGGGGTCCTGGATATGACTTGACAGCTTAGCACACTAAAGTTCGACCTTGGCAGGTTAATTAACAATGTCCCCCGACAAATCGTCAGACTTGGAAACAAAAGAGAGAACTTGTCCGTTTCCTCCAGAAACCTCTTCACAGTTTGAGAGAGACGAAATGAAATATTTAATGGTCATTCAGTGAAAGTAATTGGGCAAATATACTTCTGCCAAGTGTCTGCAAATTTACACAGCGTGAAGGAAATTATTTGGTAGGCAATTAACATTCCCAGCTTCCTGCATTATTTTGTAGCTGCTCCATTCTTGGTTCTCATTGAGCAATCTCAAGAGCATCGTAATGCACACCAAGAATTTCTCCGCAGGGCGGTCAGACAGTCCCATGACTGCCATTCGGTGGTTGTAGACTAACTCCATGATGTTACGTTTTTTACAGCCCTGGTCTAGGCCAAGACATAAACAACTGATACATTCTTTAGGCTGGGCAGCAAAATGTTATATGGCGTGAAGTTGTCTATTTTCTCAGATAGATGAGTTCTTTTAAGTCTGCATATTCTTTGAATTCATATGCCTAAACATGACCTTGGTATACAATTGTCATCCTTTCCTTTCTTCTGTCAGGTTTTTATTGGTGTCCCACTGTAGAGATTCACCATCTCTCTATTTGTCCTGGTCACCAATATTACTGTTACCAAATGTGATGGGAATATATAATTTTACATTTGTCATTGGAACAGGAAGAGAAGGGGGACACCAGGTCTGGTCTCAACCTTCTAAAGCAGGGGTCTCCAACTGGCGGCCCTCCAGCTGTTACGAAACTACAAGTCCCATGAAGCATTGCAAGGCTGACAGTTACAAGCATGACTCCCACAGGCAGAGGCATGATGGGACTTGTAGTCTCGCAACAGCTGGAGGGCCGCCAGTTTGAGACCCCTGTTCTAAAGGGCTTGTTCACACTATGTGCAGTGACCTGCATTTCACTGCACTAGATCACTGCTGGGGCACATAGAAAGCTGTTGATTTCTATGTGCTCTGTTTACAGCACAACACTAGTGTGAGGTGAGGTGCATTGCAGTCCTGAAAAATGAGGCATGTCTGCATTCTTCTACACAGCACAGCAGCGCACTGCACCATCAAATAAAGTTCAAAAAAGAAAGGAAAAAACTCAAGCAGGACGATGCACTGGAATGCATATTGCATTGCTCTCTGCCAGAGATAACTATACATTTGGATTCAAAATAGTGCCTTAAAAAAGTATACCTACCCCTTGACATTTTCCACATTTTGTCATGTTACAACCAAAAACGTAAATGTATTTTATTGGGATTTTACAGACCAACACAAAGTGCACATAATTGTGAAGTGGAAGGAAAATTATAAATGTTTTTCAATTTTTTTTTACAAAACAATATCTGAAAAATGTGGTGTGTCTTTGTATTCAATACTTTGTAGAACCACATTTTGCTGCAATTATAGCTGCGTGTTTTTTTGGGGATGTCTCTACCAGCTTTGCACATCTACAGAGTGACATTTTTGCTCATTCTTTGCAAAATAGCTCAAGTTCTGTCAGATTGGATGGAGCGCATCTGGAAACAGCAATTTTCAAGTCTTGCCACAGATTCTCAATTGGATTTAGGTCTGGACTTTGACTGGGTCATTCCAACACATGAATATGATTTGATCTAAACCATTCCATTGTAGCTCTGGCTGTATGTTTAGGGTCGTTGTCCTGCTGGAAAGTGAACCTCCGCCCCAGTCTCAAGTCTTTTGCAGATTCTAACAGGTTTTCTTCTAAGATTGCTCTGTATTTGGCTCCATCCATCTTCTCATCAACTCTGACCAGCTTCCCTAAAGAAAAGCATCCCCACAACATTAATCTGCCACCACCATGTTTCACGTGGGGATGGTGTGTTCAGGGTGATGTGCCGTGTTAGTTTTCCACCACACATAGCGTTTTGCTTTTAGGCCAAAAAGTTCAATTTTGGTCTCATCTGACCAGAGCAACTTCTTCCACATGTTTGCTGCGTCCCCTACACAGCTTCTCACAAACTGCAAAGGGGACTTTTTATGACTTTCTTTCACCAATGGCTTTCTTCTTGCCACTCTTCCATAAAGGCCAGATTTGTGGAGTGCACAACTAATAGTTGCCCTGTGGACAGATTCTCCCACCTGAGCTGTGGATTTCTCCAGCTCCTCCAGAGTTCCCATGGGCCTCTTGGCTGCTTCTCTGATTAATGCTCTCATTGCCCGGCTTGTCAGTTTAGGTAAACAGACATGTCTTGGTAGGTTTGCAGTTGTGCCATTCACTTTCCATTTTCGGATGATAGACTGAACAGTGCTCCCATGAGATTTCAAAGCTTGGAATATTTTTTATAACCTAACCCCGCTTTAAACTTCTCCACAACTTTATCCCTGACCTGGGGGTTTTCATGTTGCTGTTTGTTATCTAAGGTTCTTTAACCACTTCAATACCATGCACTTATACACCTTCCTGCCCAAGTCAATTTTGAGCTTTCAGCGCTGTCGCAATTTGAATGACAATTGCGCGGTCATGCTACACTTTACTCAAACAAATTTTTTATCATTTTGTTCACACAAATAGAGCTTTCTTTCGGTGGAATTTGATCGCCTCTGCGATTTTTATTTTTTGCACAACAAATAAAAAAAGAGTGAAAATTTTGAAACAAAATACGTTTTTCTTTGTTTCTGTAAATTTTTTTTGTAAATAAGTACCTTTTCTACTTCAATGATGGACACTGATAAGGCGGCACTGAAGGGCACTGATAAGGCGACACTGATGGGCACCGATGAGGTGGCACCAATGAGGTGGCACTGATGAGGTGGCACTGATGGGCACTGATAGGCGGCACTGATAGGCGGCACTGATGGGCACTGATATGTGGCACTGATATGCGGCACTGATGGGCACTCATAGGTGGCACTGATTGGCACTCATAGGCGGCACTGATTGGCACTCATAGGCGGCACTGATGGGCACCCATAGGCGGCACTGATGGGCACTTATAGGCGGCACTGATGGGCACTTATGGGTGGCACTGATAGGTGGCACGGATAGGCACTGATAGGTGGGCACTTATGGGCACTGATAGGTGGCACTGATGGACACTAGTAGGTGGCACTGGTGACACTGATGCCCAGCAATGTCAGCCACCACACATTGTGGTCGTGCCATGATGGTTCCAGTCAGTGCCCATTTGTGGGCACTGATTGGCATATTTTTTTTATGTTTTACTACATGTGGATGGCCATGGGGGCCATCCACATACTTGGGGCTTCCCTGGTGGTCCTGGGCGGCATCCTGGTGGTCTAGTGTGGGTATCCGAGGGGGGGCTGCGCTGATAAACAATCAGCGTGAACCCCCCCTGTCAGGAGAGCCGCCGATCGGCTCTCCTCTACTCGCGTCTGTCAAACGCGAGTGAGGAAGAGCCGATCAACGGCTCTTCCTGTTTACATCGTGATTAGCCGTGATTGGACACGGCTGATCACGTGGTAAAAAGCCTCCGCCGGAGGCTCTTTACCGAGATCAGTGTAGCGGTGTGTCAGACTGACACACCGCTCCACCGATCGCCGCGATGCGTGCCCCCCCGGGCGCGTGGCGGCTGTTATCCTGCAGGACGTCAAATGACGTCCAGTGTGGATGTCAGAACCACTTCCCGGACGTCAATATGCTATTGACTGGGCGGGAAGTGGTTAACAAACCTCTGTGGACTTCACAGAACAGCTGTATTTATACTGAGAATAAATTACACATGTGGACTCTATTTACAAATTAGGTCAGTGACTTCTAAAGGCAATTGGTTCCACTACATTTTAGTTAGAGTTGTCAGAGTAAAGGGGACTGAATACAAATGAACGCCACACTTTTTATTTTCCTTCCACTTCACAATTACTGTATATACTCGAGTATAAGCCGAGTTTTTCAGCACATTTTTTTGTGCTGAAAATGCCCCCCTCGGCTTAAACTCGAGTCACCTTTTTGCGCCTGATTTCCCGGACTTTGAGGACCCAGTACCGGCCGGGCGTAGGTCCTCTGGACTTGGCACACACGTAGCCCCACTCTTCCTCTACAAGTGTGCAAAGTTTGTTGTCCGGGGGACTTACAGCCGGGAAGCACCGATTTTTCAAACCCGGGAACCCCTTCCATAGACTCCCATGTTAAACGGTCATTTCTCCAGTGACTTTGGGGACCCGGTACCAGCCAGTCGTAGGTCCTCTGGACCAGAAACTTGGTAAAAATATAGCCCCATTTCTCCTCTACAAGTGTGCAAAAATTTGTTGTCTGGGAGACCTACGGCCGGCCGTAGGTCCTCTGGACTTGGCACACATGTAGCCCCAATCTTCTTCTACAAGTGTGCAAAGTTTGTTGTCCGGGGGACTTACAGCCGGGGAGCACCGATTTTTCAAAGCCGGGAACCCCTTCCATAGACTCCCATGTTAAACGGTCATTTCTCCAGTGACTTTGGGGACCCGGTACCGGCCGGTCGTAGGTCCTCTGGACCCGAAACTTGGTAAAAATATAGCCCAATTTCTCCTCTACAAGTGTGCAAAGTTTTTTGTCTGGGAGACCTACAGCCGGCCATAGGTCCTCTGGACTTGGCACACATGTAGCCCCACTCTTCCTCTACAAGTGTGCAAAGTTTGTTGTCCGGGGGACCTACGGCCGGGGAGCACCGATTTTTCAAAGCCGGGAACCCCTTCCATAGACTCCCATGTTAAACGGTCATTTCTCCAGTGACTTTGGGGACCCGGTACCGGCCGGTCGTAGGTCCTCTGGACCCGAAACTTGGTAAAAATATAGCCCAATTTCTCCTCTACAAGTGTGCAAAGTTTTTTGTCTGGGAGACCTACAGCCGGCCATAGGTCCTCTGGACTTGGCACACATGTAGCCCCACTCTTCCTCTACAAGTGTGCAAAGTTTGTTGTCCGGGGGACCTACGGCCGGGGAGCACAGATTTTTCAAAGCCGGGCACCCATTCCTTAGACTCCCATGTTAAACGTCAGTCTAGTCATGGGCACAGTGAGGCATGGACACAGTGAGGCATGCACATGGACACAGTTAGGCACAGTGAGGCATGCAGATGGACACCCTAGGCTTATACTCGATTCAATACGTTTTCCCAGTTTTTTGTGGTAAAATTAGGTGCCTCGGCTTATATTCGGGCCGGCTTATACTCAAGTATATACAGTAACTAACAGTGTTTGGAGGAAAAAAAATGCTGACTATGACCCTAAGAACACCATAAGTCAGGGCTTGACAAATTTGCTTGGAATCTAGGAGGCCGGCTAAAAAAGTTAGGAGCCAGGAACGCGCCCTGTCCCGCCGAGCTTGCGTGCAGAAGCAAACGCATACGTGAGCAGCGCCCGCATATGAAAACGGTATTCAAACCACACATGTGAGGTATCGCCACGATCGGTAGAGCGAGAGCAATAATTCTAGCCCTAGACCTCCTCTGTAACTCAAAACATGCAACCTGTAGAATTTTTGAAACGTCGCCTATGGAGATTTTAAAGGGTAAAAGTTAGTCGCCATTCCACGAGCGGACGCAATTTTGAAGCGTGACATGTTGGGTATCAATTTACTCAGCGTAACATTATCTTTCACAATATAAAAAAAAACTGGGCTAACTTTACTGTTTTATTTTTTTATAAATTTTTTTTTATTTTTTCCCTAAAAAGTGCGCTTGTAAGACCGCTGCGCAAATACGGTGTGACAGAAAGTATTGCAACGACCGCCATTTTATTCTCTAGGGTGTTAGAATAAAAAATATATATAATGTTTGGGGGTTCTAATTAGAGGGAAGGAGATGGCAGGGAAAAAACAGACAGGGAAACTCCATTAGCATTGCTGGTTGCAATACCAACGGCCACCACAAGATGGCGCTAGACCACAGAAGGAAGCATAGGCCTGCAGAAGGCCGCAAAGCCGCGGCCTCAATTACCGGCCGGCGCGGCCCGACGCGATCCCGCGGCGCGGAGGGGGGGGGCACGGAGACACAGGATACCCCAGCTGTGCTGCCCTAGGTCGCTAATTCTAGTCGCAATGGCGACCTGGCGCCCGGGGTTTGTCGAGGCCTGCCATAAGTACAGTTTGGGGCTGTTTCTCTGCTAAAAGTACAGACCGACTTTGTCGCATTGAGGGACGGGGCCAATGTATTGTAAAATCTTGGATGAGAACCTTCTTTCCTCAGTCAGAACACTGAAGATGGGTCATGGATGGGTCTTCCAGCATGACAATGACTCAAAGCATACCACCAAGGCAACAAAGTAGAGCACATTAAGGTCGTGGAGTGGCCTAGCCAGACCTTAATCCTATAGAAAATTTATGGAGGGAGCTGAAACTTTGAGTTGCCAAGTGACAGCCAAGAAACCTTAAGGATTTAAAGAAGATCTGTAAAGAAGAGTGGACCAAAATCCCTCCTGAGATGTGTGCAAACCTGGTCACTAACTACAAGAAACTTCTTACCTCTGTACTTGCCAACAAGGGTTTCCCCACCAAGTACTAAGTCATGTTTTGTTTGGGGATCAAATACTTATTTTACTCACTGAACTGCAACTCAATTTATAACATTTGTTTGGATTTTTGGTTGATATTCTGTCTCTATCATTTAAAATACACCTATAATAAAAATTATAGACCCCTCATTTGTTTGTAAGTGGGCAAACTTACAAAATCTGTAGGGGATCAAATAATTATTTTCCCCACTTTATATATATTTATGTATTATTTAAATGAGTCTCAACACAAACAAATTTCTGTGAACATGTGGTAGCTGGTATGTATTGGGCATAATGTGTCTCAGCCCCGAACAGTATAATGATACACAGAACAACGATGCCCAAGGGACTTTGAGAGACGCAATGAAATTGATAAAAGATTGTTACAGTGCATCTTTGCTGAGTTGTTCAGTATTTTAGATTTGAATCTTTTTCAGCTATGTATCTTTAAAGTGGTTGTAAACCCACTTTTTCAACTTGCACCTACAGGTAAGCCTAGATTAAGGCTTACCTGTAGGTGCAAGAAATATCTCCTAAACTTACACGGTTTAGGAGATATTTACTAAAAAGACAGGCGCCGCTGTCTACAGCGCATGCGCGCCGTAGACAACGGCGCATTCATGGGGTTAATCCCATTCACAAAATCGGCTACTTCCCAGCAATCGCTGGGCGTAGCCGAATGAAAAGGCTCTCGCGCGCATGCGCAGAGTGACGTCTCCGCCGCTCCGGCCAATCACAGCGCCGGAGCGGCGATGTGATTGGCTGGTGCGGCGATACCCGGAAGTAACATTCCGGCTATCGCCGCAGTGATGTCTGCGGCTGGACAGAGGGACGCGGACTGCCTCGGGGGCCCCGATCTAAGGTAAGTGATGCATAATGTGCTATTATGCTAGTCATATTCACTCATTATGCCTTTCTCTTACAGGTTGGCCAAAAAGAAAAAAAAAAGTTAGTGGGTTTACAACCACTTTAATAATATGTAACAATCGTTTATCAATTTCAATGTGTCTCTCAAAGTCCCTTAGGCATCGTTGTTCTGTAAATCTTTGAACCCCTTTGGGTTGCTGTAGCACATGTGCCCTGTGTATGTGTGTGTGTAGGTACCTATGCACATCGTATTGCAGTAAAGCAAGCGGTAGTACACTAGGTGTTAACAGGCCCACAGAGCTTTGACCCAGAGCAGCGATATTTTTTCCGTGTTCAGTTTCCAGGCTGGCCGAGGAATGTGTCTTCTGACAAGAACAATATTTATTCGTAGTGACTTTATATGCAAGGATTTTGTTGTATTGTAACTTCTTTTTCACATGCACTTTCTTCCTTTTTAGGCCTTTTTACAATCCTACTTCGGGTTTGTAGCTGTGCCTTCTAATGCAGTGTGCCTGGCAATGCAGTCATGTTTGTACATACCATAGGGCACCAGTCCAAAGGCCATGGGGCATTTGCGTGTCTGTTTTTTTTTTCCCAGACAGGTTAGGCAAGCTTTTATTTAACAGTAATGAATTCATCCTGAATACTGTCTGCCAGTATTTGTAATGTTTGAACTGCCACTGCATGTGACACAGCACAGAAAGTAATATATGTTTAGGGTGAATTGAGATAAGATATAATAAGTACATTTCCTTGTCATTAGAGTTTGGCACTTCATCAAGTTGTATCTTTTAAATATTTTTTTTTCTTTTGCGCTTAGTGTAAAAAAGTGTGTTCAGAGCTCCACCCACCAAACATCCAAATACTAGAGGTTGCAACCAATAAATACGCATAATAAGTGTGCATCAACAAAAAATCCACAGTAAAATATAAGGGAAAAAAATATATACCGTATATCAGGGATATGCAATTAGTGGACCTCCAGCTGTTGAGAAACTACAAGTCCCATCATACCTCTGCCTCTGGGTGTCATGTTTGTGGCTGTCAGAGTCTCGCTATGCCTCATGGGATTTATAGTTCTGCAACAGCTGGAGGTCTGCTAATTGCATATCCCTGCCGTATATCAAAGTAGTGGGGTCCCCCAGGGTTCTGTGCTGGGACCAATCCTATTTAATTTGTTTATAAAACGACCTGGAGGATGGGGTAAACAGTTCAATCTCTGTATTTGCAGACGATAATAAGCTAGGCAGGGCAATAACCTCTCCGCAGGATGTGGAAACCTTGCAAAAAGATCTGAACAAATTAATGGGGTGGGCAACTACATGGCAAATGAGGTTCAATGTAGAAAAATTTAAAATAATGTATTTGGGTGGCAAAAATACAAATGCAACTTATACACTGGGGGGAGAACCTCTGGGGGAATCTAGGATGGAAAAGGACATGGGGGTCCAAGTAGATGATAGGCTCAGCAATGGCATGCAATGCTAACAAAGCAAACAGAATATTGACATGCTTTCAAAAGGGGATTAGCTCCAGAGATAAAACAATAATTCTTCCGCTCTACAAGACTCTGGTCCGGCCGCACCTGGAGTATGCTGTCCAGTTCTGGGCACCAGTCCTCAGGAAGGATGTACTGGAAATGGAGAGAGTGCAAAGAAGGGCAACAAAGCTAATAAAGGGTCTGGAGGATATTAGTTATGAGGAAAGGTTACGAGCACTGAACTTATTCTCTCTGGAGAAGAGACGCTTGAGAGGGGATATGATTTCAATTTACAAATACCATACTGGTGACCCCACAATAGGGATAAAACTTTTTTGCAGAATGGAGTTTAACAAGACACGTGGCCACTCATTAAAATTAGATGAAAAGAGTTTAACCTTAAACTACGTAGAGGGTTCTTTACTGTAAGAGCGGCAAGGATGTGGAAATCCCTTGCACAGGCGGTTGTCTCAGCGGGGGGCATCGATGGTTTCCAGAAACTATTAGATAAGCACCTGAACGACCACAACATACAGGGATATACAAGGTAATACTGACATATAATCACACACATAGGTTGGACTTGATGGACTTGTGTCTTTTTTTAACCTCACCTACTATGTAACTATGTAAAGTCCAATGATGTGAAAATCTTCCGCATGCTTGAAGAAAGAACTAAGAAAGTCCAATTGAAATAGAGCATTCAGCCATTCACCAATCGAGTGAATATTTCTTGAAAAGATGACCAAACACCTTGTGCCCTCCACTACAGGTAACAATGGCCTCTTACCAGATAAAATTGATCCCTATGACAGAGATCAAACAAGCATGTTGGCAACCAGCCTCAAGATATCTGACAATAATCACAGCAAACCACCAACTTTATAGAAAGGTGGTTTATATATAACTTTATAGAAAGGAATAGAGGCTGCACATAGTGTAAAACCGCTATGTTAACTTTGATTAAAAACGAACAGGTACTTACAGAGGTAAATCAAAAAGCAGCATGTTAAAGCATGTAACAGTTCATTACCAGCATCACTCGGCAGGCGTGATGACGTCACTCGTCAAAGCCTGGCCAGCGTGTTTCACCATCAAACAGCGTTGTCAGGGGAACAGGATGCTGATCTATTGGATGAGTGAGAGAGGTTTAAAGTTGGTAGTTTGCTATGATTATTGCCGGGTATCTGGAGGCTTGATACCAACATGCTTGCTTGATCTCTGTCATAGGCAGGGTTGGCCTAAGACATTGTGCTGCCTGGGCCCAAGAATGAAATGCTGCCCCCCCCCCCAAAAAAATCTTATGCCCATCCAGCAAAAGAGACGTTTCCATAAAGCAAAGAGACAGCCCAATATATTCAGCAAGAGACATCCCATATATTCAGCAAAGAGACATGCCCCTTCTAGGGTGACCACGTGTCCCGGATTGCCCGGGACAGTCCTGCATTTTGCAGGTCTGTCCCGGGCACCTTCATTCCAGGACAATACAGTGTCCTGGAATGAAACTGACACAGCCACCCCCCCCGGGCCAATCTGTTGCCCCCAAAAAAGGCCGCCACATCACCGCTTTACTCACTGACAGTTCTTGTCCTGTCCAGGAATGCCTGGAGGAGCACAATCCCCGCCCCCTGCTTGTGATTGGAGAAATCATAAATCCCACCTCTTGTGTCCAATCACTGTGCTGTGATTCGTTACAGCACAAGCTGATTTTTGGGAAGGGGGGGGGGGTCCCTGAATGGTAGTTTAAAAATGTGGTCACCCTAGCCCCTTCCTGCAAAGAGTATTGTGTAGCACCACAAAAGCTCCCCCCTTTCTCTCCACTGCCACCGACCAGCTACGCTCTGGTTCCAGCTCAGTGATGCAACATGCTGCAACAACAGCGCTGCAGTGGCGGCTAGGGTGATCATATTTCCAAAGTGCCATTCAGGGATACCCCCCTTCCTTCCCAAAAAAAGATGAGGGGGGGGGTGTAGTCTCGCTGACAAGGAATTTGGCAGCGGGTGATTTGTCGGGCGAATGGCTGGTGTTAGCACTTAAATCATCCTAACATTATGATTGATATGGTGTCAGGATGATCAAATCACATTATTTCTATTACTACATTGTAATATATAATGAAATAGTTTAACTCACCATAATGCAGAATCAGTGGAAGCCCTAAGCTTGTCATTTGCCACCGTTGCCTGCCACCAGATGCAGCTGTGCCACTTGCCACCCATAGCCTGCCACAACATGCAGCGTGTCACTTGTCAACATTGCCTGTCCCCAGTCACCATTGCCTGTCACCAGATGCAGCCTGTCACTTGTCACCATTGCCTGTCACCAGATGCAGCCTGTCACTAGATGCAGCCTGTCACTTGTCACCAATGCCTGTCACCAGATCCAGCCTGTCACTTGTCACCAATGCCTGTCACCAGATGCAGCCTGTCACTTGTCATCAATGCCTGTCACTTGTCACCAATGCCTGTCACCAGATGCAGCCTGTCACTTGTCACCATTGCCTGTCACCAGATGCAGCCTGTCACTAGATGCAGCCTGTCACTTGTCACCAATGCCTGTCACCAGATGCAGTCTGTCACTTGTCACCATTGCCTGTCACCAGATGCAGCCTGTCACTTGTCACCATTGCCTGTCACCAGATGCAGCCTGTCACTTGTCACCATTGCCTGTCACCAGATGCTGCCTGTCACTTGTCACCATTGCCTGTCACCAGATGCAGCCTGTCACTTGTCACCATTGCCTGTCACCAGATGCAGCCTGTCACTTGTCACCGATGCCTGTCACCAGATGCAGCCTGTCACTTGTCACCGATGCCTGTCACCAGATGCAGCCTGTCACTCAGCCTGGCTCTCTCTCCATCCCCTTCAGCTGGGCATGCTGGGGGCTGCAGTCCCCCCCCCCCCTAGAATGGCAATGGGCCAACCATTTGCACTACATATCCCATAATCCTCTTTTCTCCTTTTTTTTCCCCTGGCCAATGGGAGGAAAAGGGGGAAGAAACATAGCGGTGGCTGTCCTGGGAACAGCAGCATGAGGAGGAGAAGGAGGGGGGAGATGAGCCCACAGCTGCTCTCTCTCCACACACACAGCCGCTCCGAGATAGTGGGGCCTCGAGGGAAGAGGAGGCAGGCAGCACTGATCCTCGGACCGCTCGCCGCTCCTAACTTGCTGAGAGGAACACATACAGGGAGGAGGTGGGTGGAGCTAGCGGAGGAGGAGGAAGTTAAATCCTCCTCCGCAATGAATGGTGGGTCTCTCTCTCCTTCTCTCCTGACGTCACTGGTTGCTAGAAACAAAGCGGTCCGCGGCTAGCAACCAGTTTGGGCAGGGAAGCAGGGGCCGCTGGTGAGACCCTTGAAGTGGGTCTTGCCACTGCGGCCAGTGACAGCGGCGCCGGCGATGCAGTACAAGTATGACACTGCACACTAGATGGAGGGAAACCCAGGTCCTCAGGCAGTGCGCCCCTGTTGCCGCCCCTCTTAAAGTGCCGCCTGGGACCATGGTCCCACCGGGTCCCATGGTAGGGCCGGCCCTGGTCATAGGGATCCTTTTTATCTGGTAAGAAACAATTGTTTCCTGTGGTGGAGGGCACAAGGTGTTTTGCCATCTTTTCAAGATATATTCACTCACTTGGTGAATGGCTAAATGCTCTATTTTATAACTTTCTTTGTTTTTTCTTCATTACGCTGAACTTGATATATATATATATTTTTTTCACTTATATTTTACTGTGGACTTTGGTTGTTTTAAGCTGTATCTTTTGCATTGCATAAATGCCAGCTGTCCTGGAATTTTTTTGGACGGTCCCACGTCTAGGTGTTCTGTCCCGATGATTCTGTGTCCCGGGCTGCATCCCAAGATCACAGTATCACTTTTATTTCAGTTACTGAATATGTACAGTAACTCAAAAAATGGTATTTACTGAAGGGATCAGGGCCGCAAATGGCATCCCACATAATTAGAGATGGGGCATTCCTAAAAATGTGATCTGGGTAGGACTATCCTGAGGGTTGAGCAGGATTGACAGTGTCACGGGGACTGAGATGAATATGTAAAAAATAACAATTATACTCCTCATTATCTTTAAGTGTACAGTGTGATTAGCGATTATATGAATAAAGTATACTCTTACAATTGCTCTTTTCTATAATTTCAGATATTTATGTAAAGTACAAAAGTGCTTGTTGGCCAAATGTTGCGACCATTGTTCTTGTTAATTGCATTCTCACAATAAAATATAATATATAAAAAAAAGTACAAAAGTGTTCCTTAAAATGGAACTAAGCTCTCCTATCCTTTTCAGCCCAGTTGGTCGTTGAACTAGCACTGATAAAGCAAATCCATTATTTTTAGGGTTGTGGTTAAGATTAGGTAGGTTTTAATTAAGTTAACAATTAGATTTAAGGTCATATATATAATATAAGGCCTCATGCCCACGGACGTTTTTACAGCTGCGTTTTTGAGCGTTTTTTACAGCTTAAAAATGCCTGTCCATGTTAGTCTATAGCTTCATGCCCACCTAGGCGTTTTTGAGCTGCAAATAGCATAGACGTTTTTAAGCTGTAAAAAAAACCCATGACCAGAGCGTTCCTCAGTGTCAGAATTAGGCAGAAAAAAACGCAAGCGTCAAAAAACGCGCAAAAACGCGCACTAACGTCGCGGTCGCGTTTTTCAGCTCCGACTTTTTATTTTATTTTTTTCATTTTTTATTTTTTTCAAAAAAAAAAAAAAAAAAATTATACAATAACATGCACAGGCGTTTTTAAGCTGTAAAAAAACGCAGCTGTAAAAACGTCCGTGGGCATGAGGCCTAATAATTCGGGATGGGGTTAGGGGCATGAGTGCTCAACCTGTGGCCCTCCAGCTGTTGCGGAACTACAAGTCCCATGAGGCATTGCAAGCCACTGACATACAAGCTTGACTCCCAAAGGCAGAGGCATAATGGGAATTGTAGTTTTGCAACAGCTGGAGGGCCGCACCCATGGGTTAAGGCAGGGATCCTCAAAGCCCTCCTGCTGTTGTGGAACTACAAATCCCATGAGGCATTGTAAAACTCTGACATTCACAGACATGACTAGGCATGATGGGAATTGTAGTT
Organism: Rana muscosa; assembly: GCA_029206835.1. Taxonomy (NCBI): domain Eukaryota; kingdom Metazoa; phylum Chordata; class Amphibia; order Anura; family Ranidae; genus Rana; species Rana muscosa. The sequence goes on from CM055125.1 coordinate 200,259,169, forward strand.
CCTGAACACCTAGAGGGCCGTAGTTTGAAGACCCCTGGGTTAGGGTGTTAATTATTAAAGTGGTTGTAAACCCCGTTACACTTTTTATAATTTACACATATCATGGTGCTCTATATCATGCTGATGCTTGTGCAATGTCTTATTTCTAAAAACGATGCCCGCAAATAGCCGCAAATACTTTTTTTGTTTCTTGTCTTTTCTATGCATTTCCGGGTATCCAAATCCCCATTGATACTCCTGTTGTTAGAAGCTAATACTGACGTCACTTCCGCCCTTACTTGGTCGCTGGTTCGAAATCTCGCGTATGCGCCAAAATGCACACACTCTACTAACCTATTGCCTTTGAGGTGTGATGCTTTTCTCTGCTCTGAGGAGAATACGACTTGCTTCCTTTTGTTGATTTTTGTCTCAGGCTTTTTCACACCCCTTTTGTGACGTCTGCTCTAGTCACAAGGGGTAGTACAAGGAAGTGCTGCTGGTTTATATTAGCGCGAGACTTCTCCTCTGTGTCTGACAGAGGGGAAGTTCATGCATACTAATTCTCCGGAAATGTCATGAATGAAAAACGGCTAGCAATACTAGCCGGTTTTCACGCGGTCATCTGCGCATGCGCGGTGACGTCATCGAAAAAGAAAAATGTAATTTTACGAGAAAGTATAGCGGTGAGTACAGTGACATAGGCAGCGATCAGCTGCCTGTGTTATGTGTAATATAATTAGGCAATGTTGTTAATGAGGGTTTACAACCACTTTAAGATTAGAATAAAGGTTAATTTTAGAAGGGGAGGTTAAATGTCAAAAATGTAACATGGGTGGTTAGGTTAGGCTTCACAGTTGAGGTAAGGAATGAAATGGGTGTTAGGGTCAGTCTAAGGATTAAGTCCCAACTTTTTGGCATTAAACCCCTTTATGCCAACCTTTGCCAGGCTTCTCTTTTACAAAGAATGTTAGTAAAGGTTTCATAAGCACGCTAAAGATTTATACATGGAAGTTAAGCAGTATAATGTTATCTCAATGACATCATTTGGTGTTTTATTAGGTAAGGGAGTATGGGTGGTTGGGGTTGGGAAAGGGAGGACATTTACAGCCTCAGGGTGGGTTTTTTGTTGATGGCTGGAGTTTATTTTTTGTAGAGGCTGAAAGAAAAGAAGGTGCAATAAAGAGTAGATGGGTATGGGGAGGTGTGTACTGTAGTTGGGGAGAGTTAATTGGGAATATTGGGTGTGAAGGTGCCATCTCAGTGTTGAATTCTACCATACTGAGAAAAAGTATTTCCCAAAGTCCTTTTCCTAAAACTATGGAACGCAGGAGCAGATGTCCTCTTGTTCTCACGGCCTATCCAGGGATGGTCCATGTTCTACAGCCTCTGGCACAGCTGTTCTGCCATGAGCATCCTGTGCCCAGGATGCTCGCCATTCATAATGGCCAGACTCTGGGCATGTGCGTCATTTTAGAGCAACCCCAGAAAGTCACAGGTTATACACATTGCCCAGTACTGGACAGGTTGCAGCGGTGTGGTTGGTATTTCGATGGTTACTTGGAAGAGGAAATTTTGCTTTTTTATAGGTACAATTGCCTTTTTAAATGTGAATGAATTTTAGAGTACAGATCCAGTCCTTTACTGGAGTCATCACTTGCAGTCCTACTAGAAGTTTAAAATGTTAAAGTATCAGCCGACCCAGCAGATGGATAGCCAGGATTATCGGCTTGCCACCTGCCTCACCCTGATGCCCCTGTCATCTGCTCCATACAGGCTGGCACATTAGCCCTGCTTTCTCATTACTTCTGCAAAGCTCGCTGCCTGGTGGTTTACCTAACACCTGACATACGCTGAGGCCTACTTTATTGTGCAAAAACAAAAGTTGATTCTTTATTCTTGTATAGTGTAAGAGCATTGAAAATCTTCATAGCTGTACATATTACCAGATCCTATGATCTTGCACAGTGACGGAATGTGTGTTGTAATGTCTCTTGCCAGGAACTGAGCTGTTACAATTCATTCATTAGTGTCTGTTTGATGGTGATTTTGCAAATAGCTAACAGGCTTGAGGTTTCCCTTATTGTACTTCTTGGACCATATTGAGTGTCATGAATCATTTCAAGAAACGACTTTGCGGTCTTCACATAAGGATACAGCTTAATGTAAGTTCCGGGGGTCGGTTTAACGGTAAAGGAAAGAAGGAAATCTTGAGATGTGTACAGAATGCACAGCCCACTTATGTTGCCTCGTGTTTACATCCAAGCATTGCTGTCGTGCTCCAGTCTACCCCAATGTTTTGGTGTTAAGCCTCATGCACAGGGCTGTTTTGGCCTGTGAGCACCAATTCGGATCGTTTCGGTTCCCAGGGAGGCTCAGGTACAGCGTCCGGCCATGACAAGTTGAAATATGCAGCAGCTGGACATGGCTGGATGCTGTACCGAATGATACTCTGTGTTTAGGGCGTGTGTGTTTTAGGTATCCCTGGAACAGAGGAATTCTGCATACAGAATACCTTCATGCATACGGCCATGAACGCAAATACTGATTGGTAAGTCGTCCAGCTGCCGCGTATTTCAGCTTGTTATAGATTTTAATAGGCTGCTGAGAACGCCGGGATTGAATGCATAGGGGCTAAAATGCCTGTTTGCATGTAGCCTTAAAATAGAAGTAAACTCCCATACATGATTTTTACCTATACAGTAGGTAAGCCTAAAATAAGGCTTACCTATAGGTACTATAGATATCTCATAAACGTTCACCGTTTAGGAGATATTTACTGTAGATGCAGCCGGTGACGACACTGGCGCATGCGCTCTGAAGGAACAGCATACCTATGCCGTTCCTTCAGAGTCCTGTGTCGTAAATGGTGGCTCCCACATGCATGCATGGGAGTGATGTCATTGTGGCTTCAGCCACTCACACAGCTGGAATCTGCAAACCCGGAAGGAAGACCGGGTGAAGATAGAAGCGCTGTCAATGCTTAAAGCGGAGTTCCACCCAAAAGTGGAACTTCCGCTTAAACCACTCCTCGCCCCCTTACATGCCACATTTGGCATGTAATTTTTTTTTGGGGGGGAGTGGGGGCTTCAGTAGGAATGAGACTACCTGTCCCACTTCCTCCTTCCGCCCTGGGACCGCTTAGGCGACTCGTCATATCGCCTTTTTGGCGGCCCCTCCCTGTAGGCGATCACCTGGGACACGTGACGGGTCCCAGGCGATCGCCTGTCCACTCAGATTGCGCAGCGCCGCTCGCGCATGCGCAGTGAGTGACCGACCGTGAAGCCGAAAGCTGTCACGGCCGGGTGCCCACAGTTAAAATGGAGGCTCCGGCGGAGAGGGAGGGGGGAGAGGAGCGAAGCTCCGTTTGGCCGCGTCGCTGGACAGTGGAACAGGTAAGTGTCTGTTTATTAAAAACCAGCAGCTACACTTTTTGTAGCTGCTGACTTTTAATAAACATAAAAAAAGCTGGAACTCCCCTTTAATTGAACAAGCTGAGGCTAGAAGCTGATTGGCTACCATGCACAGCTGCACCAGATTCTGTATGTTCCAGTTTTAGTAAATCTACCCCAAAGTGTGATACTTGCACAATGTCTGTGTCTTACTGATCCTCTCATTTAGTCCCAAGGCTTGTCTGATTGACTCTCTAGTTTTAAATGGTGTGAAATGCCCACAATGTTCTGAGCAGTCAATGACCGTGTTCTGTTCATTTATATCAAGTGTGAATTTTTAGGAAAGGGTCGTTTTAAACTTCTTTTATCTGTTCCTTCCTCAGGATAATCCGGGTCTTTGTGCGCACTATGAAATATGTTTTTGGGTTGCGCTTCGAGGTGAAAGGATTGGAAAACTTTCAGGTTGATGGCCCTTGTGTCATTATCTCCAACCACCAGAGTATCCTGGATATGATGGGTAAGGATGATTATAGATGGCTGGATATGTCACTGAGGCAGGTAGGTAGCCAGATGTGTGTTTATCCTCTGGGCTTTCTTCCTAAATGGGGCAGTCAATGGTATGCATATTATAATGGCTTTGTTCTCTCTTATGTATAGAAAAGTGAGTAATTGGTGGTTGTTCAAGACTCCAACATGGAAGACCTATTCCATGTGTGATAACAGTCCCATGTAAGGACTGATCTCTGCATAGGTTCCTAGTCACAAGCATAGTCTCCAACTGTCCCAGATTTCGAGGGACTGTCCCTGATTCAGAGCAATGTCCCTCTGTCCCTCTTAATTCCTCATTTGTCCCTCATTTTGGTCTGATCTATAGAGTTGTATATAAAATACACTTTTTATCTTTCAAAAAGTGTTTCCCGGTGCTAAACTTTTCATCCAATTGCTAAATTACTGCATTTGTAAACTGCAAAAGTCAATATAAATAAATAGTAGTGGTTAAAAAAAGCACTTGTGGGTTTAACTAATATTTTTTTTTATAATTTTCCTTTAAGGGGGCGTGGCAGGGGGTGTGTCCTATGCCTAAATACTTTTGCTAATAGGTGTCCCTGGTTCCAATCTCAGAAAGTTGGGAGGTATGGTCACAAGCACTCCTTAAATTGTCTGTATTCAGCCCAAAGTGACCGGATTGGGAAACGATCACCTGTCTGTGGACAATTTGTGGATATTTGAGGAAGCCCCTGGCTTAGTTTATGGGTGAGTCAGATATTCCTTGATGATTGCTGTCTCCAGAGATGAGACCAGGCCCAGATGTATGTGCTCAGTGCATAAACATGAACGATCTGCCATACCATCATGCTTGGGTTTTACTGTAATAAAAGTGATTTTTTTTTTTGTTGCTATTGCACATTGGACTAGCCATAAGCTCTAAGCGAACTCTCTAATATGTAGCAAAGTACCCTCTGATATGTCACTTACCCTCCTCTTCTCCAGTCTGCCTCCTGTTCCACACTATAGACCTGGAGAAGATCCTAGGAATGGATCACACATGGACCATCCTTGCCACCAAAGTACAGTCCCATCATTTATAGGTGTCAAGGTAGCTGGGTGGTTAAATCCACCTAAAGTTTCTTGTATAGTTGAGTTTTAAACTTGAGTTCTGCTTTTGCAAATTATAAAGGATGATCGCCATAAGTGTGCGCAGCCTATTGCATTAGGGTGTGCACCCCAAAGCTCAAGCACACTGAAGCATGGTAAATTGTGTTTACCATGCTTCAGTTTGTGAATGAACACAGTGAGTGAGTGTGTTCACTGTGTTCATTTAGAAAAGGAAGGGGTCAACACAGAGGAAAGCCAGGGCAGTAGTGGGACCACACAGAGTGATTAGGGTGTGCCCAGGCACACCTGGCACACCCCCTGCACACGCCTATGATTATCACTATCCCTGCTAGTTCTCTGCTTTTTTTTATTTATTATTGAACCTACAACCAGCACACATGGCATAAAGAAAGAAAGCCAGGAACCAAGGCAGGCATGACTGCACCTGAAACCAAAATATCCTTTTTTGTGTATTGACCTCATAATGTAAAAAAATATTCCAGATATGCATATTTTATACATCGTTACATGGTCCAGCTTGGACCCTTATAAATACACATGCCATACCTGTGGGATCCCTCTAGAACGGTGATATCCAAACTGCATGCCTTTGCTTGCTTTTATCTGGCCCTTGGGGCACAATTCCTCCCACTGACACCAACGATGTGGCAGAATTTCTTCTACTGACACCAACGATGGGGCAGAATTTCTTCTACTGACACCAACGATGGGGCAGAATTTCTTCTACTGACACCAACGATGGGGCAGAATTTCTTCTACTGACACCAACGATGGGGCAGAATTTCTTCTACTGACACCAACAATGGGGCAGAATTTCTTCTACTGACACCAACGATGGGGCAGAATTTCTTCTACTGACACCAACGATGGGGCAGAATTTCTTCTACTGACACCAACGATGGGGCAGAATTTCTTCTACTGACACCAACGAAGGGGCAGAATTTCTTCCACTGACACCAACGATGGGGCAGAATTTCTTCTACTGACACCAACGATGGGGCAGAATTTCTTCTACTGACACCAACAATGGGGCAGAATTTCTTCTACTGACACCAACGATGGGGCAGAATTTCTTCTACTGACACCAACGATGGGGCAGAATTTATTTTACTGACACCAATGATGGGGCACTATTCCTCCCACTGGCACCAACGATGGGGCAGAATTTCTTCCACTGACAACAATGATGTGGCACTATTCCTCCCACGGACACTTTCTACTTTCACTGGCCTTAGTCCGGCCCCCCTAAAGTCTTAAGGACAGTAAACTGGCCCTTTGATTAGAAAGTTTGGAGACCCCTGTCCTAGAAGCTGGAATCCACTGTAGGAGACACCATTAGTCCAGTGACCTCCACTTGCTTGTGCAGGATTCAGGGAATACTTTGCATCTTCTGAATGATTGCAAACTGTTCTCTGATTGATCTAGGTGGAGGGGCAGGGCGGTGAATGGTGCCCGTGCTGAACGACCAACCTCCTGTGTTCAGCAGCAGGGCAGCAGCTTGGCACAGGACCCAGAAGCTCATGGAGATCACTGGAGTAGTGGTGTCTACTTCTGTGATTTCCAGCTTCCAGGGGCATTGGCCAGGTATGGTACTTGCATAGTTACATTGGTCCAAGCTGGTGCAGGTATAAAAAACGCCTGGTATTCTCTTTAAATGCTTGTGATTTTCCACTGCTGATCCCTCAACAACAGCAGCATGTAGAATAGATGTCTACATTGTTTCAGGTTGATTTTGCTTCACACAGTTCAGCAGGCAGGGTGACAGGAGAAAATAAACCAGACTTACATTTATCTTGGAAATGAAAATGTTTTATTTCACCCTCCTGCAAATGTTGCGAATGTCTTCTTCTAATTCCGAATGTGAGGCTGAGCGGCTTCAGCCGGTCTCCTATTCCCCAATCCAATAAGCAGCCCAGTGCTTCCTTCTCTCACCTATAACTCATATACAACACATATATTATCGCCTCGCCTTCCGCTGAACATTTCCCTCTACCTTTATTAGATTGGGAGGATTCATACGGTCAGCTCAAGCAGTTAAAATATTAACCGTCCAGCAGATTAAAATAGATGAGCCTCGGGAGTGCGATGCCGCTGTCTCATCTCCGCCGCTGCGTACAGAAACTATTGATTTTTCTGGACTCAGAACGGTGTTTTGTTTTTATTAAGAAGACCCGAAAAATTCACCGCCGGGCAGAGTCTAATATTAGCCGATTAAAAAATCATTTTGCTTTCTTGTAAAAAAGACCCCCCTCCCCCATATCCTTGTCTTACCGTTGCCAGCGACAATAAGAAGAAGATCACAGTGGGGAGCGATTGAGCGCGCTGGCGGCTGTGCTTAGCAGAAGATATTTTAATTTGTGTCTCATTATGGAGATAAAGATGAGTGGAGTTTGGATGGAGTCGGCTGGTAGGAGCAGTTTTTTGTCCGGGTGAAAAGCTGCTCTAAGGGTTTCAACATGGCCATAATGTGATCACATCTGAATGACTTTAGAAGACCTTATCAGTGCGGCCTGTGTGCTCAGTACAGATTCATACAATCGGGAATGCAGAACACGCATACCCTATATTGTCAAAAGTATTGGGACACCTGCCTTTACATGCACATGAATTTTAATGGCATCCCAGTCTTCGTCCGTAGGGTTCAATATTGCGTTGGCCCACCCTTTGCAGCTTTAACAGCTTCAACTCTTTTGAGAAGGCTGTCTACAAGGTTTAGGAGTGTGTCTATGGGAATGCTTGACCATTCTTCCAGAAGCACATTTGTGAGGTCAGGCACTGATGTTGGACGAGAAGGCCTGGCTCACAATCCCCACTCTAATTCATCCTAAAGGTGTTCTATGGGGTTGAGGTCAGGACTCTGTGCAGGCCAGTCAAGTTCATCCACCCCAAACTCGGTCATCCATGTCTTTATGGACCTTGATTTGTGCACACAGTCATGTTGGAACAGGAAGGGGCCTTACCCAAACTGTTCCCACAAAGTTGGGAGCATGAAATTGTCCAAAATGTCTTGGTATGCTGACGCCTTAAGACTTCCCTTCACTGGAACTAAAGGGCCAAGCCCAACCCCTGAACAACAACCCCACACCATAATTTCCCCTCCAAGGAAGGGTGACCCAATACTTTCGGCAATATAGTATGGCTGAGCGAATTTGGGATGGAGGAACTTGACTGGTCTGCACAAAGTCCTGACCTCAACCCAATAGAACACCTTTGGGATGAATTAGAGCGGAGTTCTGGTGTGATGTTATGCTGAATAGCTGTACATTCAGAAAACCAAAAAACTGGTTTTCTAAATGTACAGCTATTCAGCATAACATCACACCAGAACTTTTCCCAGCTACCCGGATTGTGCGAGGAGCCTGTGGGACGCATTAGAACTGCTAGAACTACATACCGTGTCTCTCGGTACCAAAGGGTCCACTGTGGCTTGCTGAATTAATCCAAAAGAGTGGTCATTCCAGAACCAAGATATTCATATCAAATGGGGGCTCGTACCGAGCTAAAATAATCATATGTCATTCGGTTCAATTATCTTTCTTGAGTTACAGAAGAGTTCCATCTTGGTATTTCCAGCGGAGGATCCTACCCTAACAGGGATACATGATACAGCTTGAGTTGACCCCGTAGACGTACGTTTACTTGGGTCCACTCATTCCGGTAAGCCTCTTTTGATTCGGTGGTGGTCATCCTATACTCACCTTGTCAAGACTGATTGGACAATTCTATCAATCATCATTTTTTCATAATTTTTTCTCATTTTGGATTGTTTGTTTCATCTACCAATATATTCACATTAGAGACTTTTGCACATTCACATATCATGTGTTGAATTTTTGATTGATATTTATTTCATTCATTCACTTGGGTGTTATGCATTTGCTATTTCATTAGTAATAGCGCTACAATTTTTTGTTCAACTCAATATTGAACCCTACAGACTAAGACAGGGATGCCATTAAAGTTCATCTGCGTGTTAAGGCAGGTGTCCCAATACTTTTGACAATATAGTGTATGTTTTATTCCGCATTCGTGTGTGGCAAATTTTCCAAAAGGTATATACAATTGTGCTCAAAATAAACGTGTAGAAGGACCACCATCTATGTGTATACCACACCTCCGTGCTCACAGTCCACTCACCTTCCTTATGTCACCCAAAAAACAATTCAGGTCATATAGCACTTAATAGTTGAAATTAATCAGTTATTGGTCTCCCGACTTCACCAGGCCTTCTGCCAGTATTAACAGATATATGCAGTATCTGGCCCTTTAGGACTCGGGACCTCTCCACAGGGTTAGCCTGTGCACAGTCAGATAACATAGCAAGATGACAAGAGAACTGCCATGGTGTAGTAAATAAAATCACCTTCATTTATTTAAAAAAAGCAGCACTTAGTCGCATAAAATATAAACACGCATAACAGCAGGTAGTATATCTTTAAGAATACCAGCTCTGGACCGCACTTCCGGTTATAGGCAATGACATCACCCGCCTCCTCCCTACGCGTTACGTCACAGTACACATGACTTTAGTTTGTCCATGCTTTTTCTAAAAAATACCAGTTTGAGTTTGCTTTGGCCACTCCACTCCGAGGTTTCGTTCACATCTGTGCGGTGTATTACCATTGAACTCTATATGACATGCATTTTGATGAAAGCACATCAAAGTGCAGTAAGTAGGATTTTTTTTAACGCACTGCACCTAAAATGCACCTAAAAATGCGCAAATGTGAACAGGGCCTGAGAGGTAGCGGGGGGAGACAGCCATGAGCTGGCACCCCTTTTAATACATGCTCCATACTTACTGTTATAGAGAAGTATCTGAAGATCACTGTCCCCATGAAAATTACTTCTCTCCATAACCAGAACTTTTTCCAACAAATTCTCCCCTAATCAAGTCCTGAATTTGTTCAGTCTACTCTTGAAATCTTGTGCCATTGTACTCTTTTGTATAAGATTTTCTCTTATAATCTAAGCGGTGCTTCAGCAACACTTTTATACCATAGCGCCGTCTTGGAGAGTTATTCAGGCCTGTCTCCGGCACCTCTAATTAATCACCCCTCTCCCCGTTCTGAGACTCGTGGCTCGACAGCCGTTGGCTTTGTTCAATAGATTTCCTCTCCGCCGATGTACATTCCACTTGTAATAGAAGGGTTTGCGTCTTTAGATGGCAAATGGATCCGAGTGAGCTTGTTAAAAATGCATTACAAACGCCTAATAATAATCCAATTTTTTTTTTTTTAATGGTTCTGCTTAACCCTTTTACACAGACAAAGAATAGAACTGTATTGCATAGCCTATGTGTATAATCAGAGATGACTGATCATTATGTCCATAAAAAAGGTTAACGCGCCTTAAATGCTAAAACAAATTAAACACATTTAAAAAAAAATCATATATATGCTTTTCTGTATCCTTATTTTGTCAATCAAACTCCCATTTCCTGTATGAAATTATCTAAAGCTAATCTATGCACTAGCAACAGTTTGGCTGCCCGTGTTTCCTTCTCTCACACACCATCGCACAAATCTGACATGCCCACTTAGTTGTGGCTTTGTTGGCTTTCTCTCCAGTTTTCCCAATAAAGTCATATAACCACTTAAAGTGGTTGTAAACCCTGAAAAAAAAAAAAAAAACCCTGCAAGACAAAGGCACAATGAGCTAGTATGCATAGCATACTAGCTCATTATAAATTACTTACTTGAGATCGAAGCCCCCGCAGTGCTCCTCCTACCCCACTCCAGCCAGCGACATCGCTTCCGGAGTCACTACCGGTTATCGCGGGCTCCGGCGCCGTGATTGGCTGGAGCCGCAATGACGTCATGCGCATGTGGGAGACGCCGGTAACGGCACACTCACTTCAGTGCGCATGTGCCGTTGTCATTGGCACATGCAGATACAGGGGGATATCTCCTAAACAATGTAGGTTTAGGAGATATCTGGGGTAGCTACAGGTAAGCCTTCTTATAGGCTTACCTGTAGCAAAAAGTGGTTGTAATGGGTTTACAACTACTTAAGGACCAAGACTATTTTTTACACTTGGTGTTTACAAGTTAAAATCTTTTTTTTGCTAGAAATTACTTAGAACCCCCAAACATTATATAACTTTTTTTCAGACACCCTACAGAATAAAATGGTGGTTGTTGCAAACTTTGTCACACTGTATTTGCGCAGGGGTCTTACAAATGCAATTTTATTGGAAAATATTAGGGCTGTTACTGATTAAAATTTTCGTGTTCGATTAATCGTTTTTTTTTTTTAATCGATTAATCTACTAATTTCGATTAATTATAACGCACATACAGTTTTTTTACAATTTTCCACATCTCCCCCCATACCGTAATATCCACATCTCCCCCATACTGTAATGTCCACATCTCCCCCCCCCCCATACTGTAATGTCCACATCTCCCCCATACTGTAATGTCCACATCTCCCCCCATACTGTAATGTCCACATCTCCCCCATACTGTAATGTCCACATCTCCCCCCCCCCATACTGTAATGTCCACATCTCCCCCATACTGTAATGTCCACATCTCCCCCCATACTGTAATGTCCACATCTCCCCCATACTGTAATGTCCACATCTCCCCCCCCCATACTGTAATGTCCACATCTCCCCCACACTGTAATGTCCACATCTCCCCCATACTGTAATGTCCACATCTCCCCTCATACTGTAATGTCCACATCTCCCCCATACTGTAATGTCCACATCTCCCCCCCCCCCATACTGTAATGTCCACATCTCCCCCATACTGTAATGTCCACATCTCCCCTCATACTGTAATGTCCACATCTCCCCCCATACTGTAATGTCCACATCTCCCCCATACTGTAATGTCCACATCTCCCCCATACTGTAATGTCCACATCTCCCCCATACTGTAATGTCCACATCTCCCCCCATACTGTAATGTCCACATCTCCCCCCCATACTGTAATGTCCACATCTCTCCCATACTGTAATGTCCACATCTCCCCCCCATACTGTAATGTCCACATCTCCCCCATACTGTAATGTCCACATCTCCCCCCCCCATACTGTAATGTCCACATCTCCCCCATACTGTAATGTCCACATCTCCCCCACACTGTAATGTCCACATCTCCCCCATACTGTAATGTCCACATCTCTCCCATACTGTAATGTCCACATCTCCCCCCCCCCCCCCGTACTGTAATGTCCACATCTCCCCCATACTGTAATGTCCACATCTCCCCCCCCCCATACTGTAATGTCCACATCTCCCCCATACTGTAATGTCCACATCTCCCCCCATACTGTAATGTCCACATCTCCCCCATACTGTAATGTCCACATCTCCCCCCCCCATACTGTAATGTCCACATCTCCCCCACACTGTAATGTCCACATCTCCCCCATACTGTAATGTCCACATCTCCCCTCATACTGTAATGTCCACATCTCCCCCATACTGTAATGTCCACATCTCCCCCCCCCCCATACTGTAATGTCCACATCTCCCCCATACTGTAATGTCCACATCTCCCCTCATACTGTAATGTCCACATCTCCCCCCATACTGTAATGTCCACATCTCCCCCATACTGTAATGTCCACATCTCCCCCATACTGTAATGTCCACATCTCCCCCATACTGTAATGTCCACATCTCCCCCCATACTGTAATGTCCACATCTCCCCCCCATACTGTAATGTCCACATCTCTCCCATACTGTAATGTCCACATCTCCCCCCCATACTGTAATGTCCACATCTCCCCCATACTGTAATGTCCACATCTCCCCCCCCCATACTGTAATGTCCACATCTCCCCCATACTGTAATGTCCACATCTCCCCCACACTGTAATGTCCACATCTCCCCCATACTGTAATGTCCACATCTCTCCCATACTGTAATGTCCACATCTCCCCCCCCCCCCCCGTACTGTAATGTCCACATCTCCCCCATACTGTAATGTCCACATCTCCCCCCCCCCATACTGTAATGTCCACATCTCCCCCATACTGTAATGTCCACATCTCCCCCCATACTGTAATGTCCACATCTCCCCCATACTGTAATGTCCACATCTCCCCCCCCATACTGTAATGTCCACATCTCCCCCATACTGTAATGTCCACATCTCCCCCATACTGTAATGTCCACATCTCCCCTCATACTGTAATGTCCACATCTCCCCCATACTGTAATGTCCACATCTCCCCCCCCCATACTGTAATGTCCACATCTCCCCCATACTGTAATGTCCACATCTCCCCTCATACTGTAATGTCCACATCTCCCCCCATACTGTAATGTCCACATCTCCCCCATACTGTAATGTCCACATCTCCCCCATACTGTAATGTCCACATCTCCCCCATACTGTAATGTCCACATCTCCCCCATACTGTAATGTCCACATCTCCCCCCATACTGTAATGTCCACATCTCCCCCCCATACTGTAATGTCCACATCTCTCCCATACTGTAATGTCCACATCTCCCCCCCATACTGTAATGTCCACATCTCCCCCATACTGTAATGTCCACATCTCCCCCCCCCCCATACTGTAATGTCCACATCTCCCCCATACTGTAATGTCCACATCTCCCCCATACTGTAATGTCCACATCTCCCCCATACTGTAATGTCCACATCTCTCCCATACTGTAATGTCCACATCTCCCCCCCCCCATACTGTAATGTCCACATCTCCCCCATACTGTAATGTCCACATCTCCCCCATACTGTAATGTCCACATCTCCCCTCATACTGTAATGTCCACATCTCCCCCATACTGTAATGTCCACATCTCCCCCATACTGTAATGTCCACATCCCCCCCCCCATACTGTAATGTCCACATCTCCCCCCCATACTGTAATGTCCACATCTCCCCCCATACTGTAATGTCCACATCTCCCCCATACTGTAATGTCCACATCTCCCCCCCCCATACTGTAATGTCCACATCTCCCCCATACTGTAATGTCCACATCTCCCCCCCCCCCCATACTGTAATGTCCACATCTCCCCCATACTGTAATGTCCACATCTCCCCCCATACTGTAATGTCCACATCTCCCCTCATACTGTAATGTCCACATCTCCCCCCATACTGTAATGTCCACATCTCCCCCATACTGTAATGTCCACATCTCCCCCCCCCCATACTGTAATGTCCACATCTCCCCCATACTGTAATGTCCACATCTCCCCCCCCCCATACTGTAATGTCCACATCTCCCCCATACTGTAATGTCCACATCTCCCCCCATACTGTAATGTCCACATCTCCCCCCATACTGTAATGTCCACATCTCCCCCATAATGTAATGTCCACATCTCCCCCATACTGTAATGTCCACATCTCCCCCATACTGTAATGTCCCCATCTCCCCCATAATGTAATGTCCACATCTCCCCCATACTGTAATGTCCACATCTCTCCCATACTGTAATGTCCACATCTCCCCCATAATGTAATGTCCACATCTCCCCCCCATACTGTAATGTCCACATCTCTCCCATACTGTAATGTCCACATCTCCCCCATACTGTAATGTCCATGTGACAGGGGGTCACTTTGGAGCACAGGGTGAGCAAGGAAATAATGGACATTGAGAATATGTATGGGATTGTTTTAAAATGGGTCTGTAACATTATTCCCCAATATTGCCCAGGGTCTGTAAATAGTTATTCTGTTGGTGCTGAACTCAACAGGTTAAATTAAGAGAGGCTGATGTGTCTCCTGTCTCCTTGTGTAATGCTAATGAGCCTTACCTATGCTACAGGCCCTTTCATTGTGATGATGTAGATTGGAGCTTGGTAGACTGGCTGGCTCCATATTATGGGATGTTGAAGTGTCTCCTGTGAGGAGGGGGGGGGGGAATCACCCCTCCAGCCTAAGACTGTTTATCAAAGGAGAAGTTTGAACACACCTGACCTGTATCACCATTGTCATTGGACAGTTTAACCCGCCCTGTTCACCAAGGATGGGAGGGAAGGGTTTTGAAGAGAAATGTGTTACCATGTGTTTTGAAAATAAAGTCTTTCCCTGTTTTGGAACTTGAATACAGAGCGTTGTCTCGTATCTGGGGGGAGAATCATTCGTATGGGGTCTTATTCGGCTGGTTGGAGTGTCTGGTGGCTTTCGTGTGGCTGGAAAGGGAATATCCTAACGGTGTTAACCCCTTTCATACTTGGGGTGCCGTTAAAATTGTTGGCAAGCAGTGGGATGATTCCACAGCCTATAAGGACAGCTACAAGGGGACACAGGACAATGGAAGCACAGTAGGGATGGCTAAAGCTCTCTTCCCTCAAGGACTTACTGGAGAACCGGGGCAGACCGGCTAACAACCTTAAAAAGAGGGACATTAATCGCAGAACGAGTCGAAATGGATGGAGCTGAAAGACCCAACATAACAGAAAGGCCCAGCGTAACAGACAGGACACCCGAAGAGGCAAGTTTTGATCGGGCTGTTAACATAAGACTGGCACATTATGGTCCTAACCCTACAGCGGCGATCATAGACCGAGTTATAGCGGCTGTGGATGCAAATTGGCTACAGAAAAGAGGTGCTGCAGCAGCAGAAGTCAGAGCAGCACCAACTGAAAGGAGAAAGATACATTTTGCTGCTTTTAAAAATTTCATTGAAACTGAAGGGGAGATTGATGGGTACCTTGCCGATTTTGAACGGCAATGTGCCCTACACCGGGTGCCCACAGAGGAATGGGTTACCATTTTGTCTGGGAAACTGTCCGGCCGGGCCAGTGAAGCGTTCAGGGCCATCCCAGACGAGGATATTATGAACTATGGACTGGTAAAAGAAGCACTTTTGGCCAGGTATGCTGTCACACCGGAGGCATATCGGAGGCGGTTCCGAGAGGCGAGCAAGCAGACTGGAGACTCGTATACCGAGTGGGCATGCCGCCTACACCGCACTGCATCCCACTGGGTCGCTGGATGCCAAGCAGAATCCGGGGAAGAGGTGCTGCAGGTGTTCCTACTGGAGCACTTCTTTGACAAACTGTCCCTGGAAGTCAGAGAGTGGGTCCGGGACCGAAAACCTTTCACCTTGCCTGAAGCAGCTCGCCTGGCGGACGAATACACAGATGCCCGCAAACTGGATAACCCTGTGGTCAAGACAACAGCTCAGGTGGATTATCGATCAGCGGCACCCCCTCCGGCTATCGCCTACCAACCACAGTCGTACCGCCCTACAGCACCACCTCCAGCGGCCACTTATCCTCAGCAGCCCAGGTTCAACTCCCAGGGCTACTCACAACCCATCAGGTGTTTCGGGTGTAAACAGCTAGGGCACAAAAAGCCAGACTGTCCATTGAATCCAGCCAGACAGTCCCAGTCATGGAGACAGCCAGCAAGGGGGAGCCCCCGCACATCCATGCCTGCGGTCCACTGCGTTGAGGAGGAAGAACATTGGGGTGTCCTGCACGAGGCTGATCCAATACAAGCAGCTAACCGGGACAACCGGCAGCAACACAGGCAGACTGTCTGGGTCAATGGAAAGGTAGCCAATGGCCTACGTGATACTGGTGCCACCCTGACCCTACTACAGAAGAACCTCATCCCAGAGAGCCAACACACCGGAGACACTGTAGCCGTAAGAGTAGCGGGAGGCACCGTCTTCCGGCTACCCGTTGCCCGTGTTCACCTGGATTGGGGGGTTGGTTCGGGACACGTGAATGTGGGGGTGATGAAGGATTTGCCAGCGGATGTACTACTGGGGAATGATTTGGCCCCCCTCGTTTCTGCTTACGCCCCGATGGGCCCCGCTG
This sequence comes from Rana muscosa, assembly GCA_029206835.1. NCBI lineage: Eukaryota > Metazoa > Chordata > Amphibia > Anura > Ranidae > Rana > Rana muscosa. The sequence goes on from CM055125.1 coordinate 200,275,928, forward strand.
AAGCCAACCCCGTGACTACCTGTGCCCAGACCCATGCTGCTGGAACCGGCCTGCTTGCGGCTGAGAACTGGGTAAGACTATCTTCCCCGACATGTACCTTAGATCAGGCTCAATATCACAGTCTAGAATTGGAATGTGACAAGTTAGCCAGGGAGAAATCGGAGATGCAACGACACTACGTCATGTATTATGAGATGTCCCATGGCTTGAACATTGAAATGCACAAACAGGCTGAAATTGTCAAAAGGTTAAATGGGATTTGCGCCCAGTTTTTACCTTACCTCTCCCAAGAGCATCAGCAACAAGTTTTGGGAGCCATTGAGAGGGCAAAGCAAGTGACTGTTCCAGAACTGAATTCCATTATTCGCCCTGCAACCTTACAACGTCACCATCAGCTACTGACCCGGTAAGCAAAATGGCCATGCTGATGGGTTGTCCAGGCATTAGAGGAATGGAACTATGGACTAACTTCGGAGTCAACCCGTCTGGGCTCCCCTCCTCTGTTAGTCTCCTGCCGAAAGGGGAGATGTGTGACAGGGGGTCACTTTGGAGCACAGGGTGAGCAAGGAAATAATGGACATTGAGAATATGTATGGGATTGTTTTAAAATGGGTCTGTAACATTATTCCCCAATATTGCCCAGGATCTGTAAATAGTTATTCTGTTGGTGCTGAACTCAACAGGTTAAATTAAGAGAGGCTGATGTGTCTCCTGTCTCCTTGTGTAATGCTAATGAGCCTCACCTATGCTACAGGCCCTTTCATTGTGATGATGTAGATTGGAGCTTGGTAGACCGGCTGGCTCCATATTATGGGATGTTGAAGTGTCTCCTGTGAGGAGGGGGGGGGGAATCACCCCTCCTGCCTAAGACTGTTTATCAAAGGAGAAGTTTGAACACACCTGACCTGTATCACCATTGTCATTGGACAGTTTAACCCGCCCTGTTCCCCTAACGGTGTTAACCCCTTTCATACTTGGGGTGCCATTACAGTCCACATCTCCCCCATACTGTAATGTCCACATCTCTCCCATACTGTAATGTCCACATCTCCCCCCCATACTGTAATGTCCACATCTCCCCCCCATACTGTAATGTCCACATCTCTCCCATACTGTAATGTCCACATCTCCCCCCCATACTGTAATGTCCACATCTCCCCCCACACTGTAATGTCCACATCTCCCCCCATACTGTAATGTCCACATCTCCCCCATACTGTAATGTCCACATCTCCCCCATACTGTAATGTCCACATCTCTCCCATACTGTAATGTCCACATCTCCCCCCATACTGTAATGTCCACATCTCCCCCCCATACTGTAATGTCCACATCTCCCCCATACTGTAATGTCCACATCTCCCCCCATACTGTAATGTCCACATCTCCCCCATACTGTAATGTCCACATCTCCCCCCATACTGTAATGTCCACATCTCCCCCATACTGTAATGTCCACATCTCCCCCCATACTGTAATGTCCACATCTCCCCCCATACTGTAATGTCCACATCTCCCCCGTAATGTAATGTCCACATCTCCCCCCATACTGTAATGTCCACATCTCCCCCCATACTGTAATGTCCACATCTCCCCCGTAATGTAATGTCCACATCTCCCCCCATACTGTAATGTCCACATCTCCCCCCATACTGTAATGTCCACATCTCCCCAATACTGTAATGTCCACATCTCCCCCATACTGTAATGTCCACATCTCCCCAATACTGTAATGTCCACATCTCCCCCATACTGTAATGTCCACATCTCCCCCATACTGTAATGTCCACATCTCCCCCCACACTGTAATGTCCACATCTCCCCCCATACTGTAATGTCCACATCTCCCCCATACTGTAATGTCCACATCTCCCCCGTAATGTCCACATCTCCCCCGTAATGTCCACATCTCCCCCCCATACCGTAAAATCCAGGCAGAACTCGCAGAGTAGACTCCACAAGCAGGCGGCTGATGATGACGTCAGCGTGCCGCTACAAGGCCGCCGCCTGGTGGACCAAGATGGCCGCGGCTCTGGAGCTAGGCCAAAGCCGCGGCCTTTCCTATGGACGAGACCGCGGAGCTCACTCCGCGGATCGTCCTCGATCAAAATTATTTTGATCGATCAAAGAAATTAACGATTAATCAAACAATTAATCGTTAATTTCCGCAGCCCTAGAAAATATACAATTGTTTGAATAAAAAAATAAGAAATCAGTAAAGTTAGCCCAATTTTTTTCTATATTCTGAAAGATGATATTACGTTAGGTAAATTGATACCCAACATGTCATGCTTTAAAATTGCGCCCGCTCGTGGAATGGCGAAAAACTTTGACCCTTAAAAATCTCTATAGGTGACGTTTTTTTACAGGATACCAGTTTTGAGTTACAGAGCAGGATTTTTGCTAGAATTATTGCACTTACTGCAACGATCGCGGCGATACCTCACATGTGTGGTTTGAACACTGTTTACATATGCAGGCACGACTTATGTATACGTTCGCTTCTGTGAAAGCACGGAGGGGCGGGGTGCTTTAAAAAATGTTTTTTAAATATATTTAATTTGTGATTAACTTTTCAATACTTTGTACCATTGCTGAAGCTGAAGTGTAAAAGTAAAAGTAAAGGGGGGATTAAGAGAGGCAGTTCTGATGAGCGTGAGTGCAATGTTAAATGTGACGCGATACAGCTTGAAGCAAGTACTGGTGTCTGTCAACGCAAAATGGATTTTGCCGCATTATTTTCACAATGTGAAATGAAAAGAGGATTTGCCACGTGCAACTGAATAAGTAGGAAAATCTGTGTAAAGCAATATTTAGCATGAAAACCTGTCCAAATAGAACAGGATCCTTGTGTGGATCGTGCTTTCAGGATTATACCGAGCCCTGAGTCTGCTGTAATGTGGTCAGACCAGAAAACATTTCCCAGTCAGTGACACCGTCCCCGTTTCCAGTGGCGGGCCGTCCATAGAGGGTGCACGGATGCCACCACCCCTATCCATGCATCCGGCCCCCCATAATCTACATATCAGTGGTGCCGGACCATTGGTTCCAATGCGGGGGGTGTTTTTTTTTAAATCACCTGATTGAAGCCAGAGGCTCTAATAGGCTTCAAAAAAGGATGAGCTCGGAGCGCAGAGCATTGCGCTCTGAGCCCACCCAGTTTTGTGACCATAGCGAATACATTTTTGCTATTTTTACACTAAAGTTCCTCCCTGCCAATGAGAAGGCCTGTTTCCCAATTGGCCAAAGCATCAGGCGATCCTATTGGATGCCTAGCCCTTTGGTGGAAGACACATGGCGGAGGAAGCTAGAGGAGCGGACACCGGAGCCGCTGCCGGCACTCCAGGACAGGACACCACAGCGCCGCCACATTAAAGGGTAAGTGCCGGGCCGGACCGTTGTTTGTTTGCCGCCCCTCCCAAAGAAGAACCCACCAGCCGCCACTGCCCATCCTTAATATTAGAAGAGCAGAAACACACCCCCTTGCACCCCCTTGCTAACCAAAAAAAAAGCAACAGATTTCTTTTATCCAGACTACACAGCTTGGATAGACACATCTTCTGCTGTGGCTATTGTATTTTGACTGCCAGCTGTCAAAGTACCCAAGCAGTGCCTACAACTGATTGGAAGCGGGCGATGTTCGGACGACAAATTTTGTGCCCAGTTCCTTCAAATTTTAAGGAATGTGTAAACTCAGAATTTCTTATTCCTGATATGTGCCTGCTTTACCGTGTACTTGTATGAAGGAGTACCCTGTTCTCTTTGTATTGCTTCCTTTATGTGATATCCCTGGTGTTCCTGCCAATCCCTCTGCTTTCCTATTAAAAACTGATCAGACTAGGCAGGAGAACATGGCGTGGTCAGTTCTCTAGCTATGCTGGGAACTCAGCCTCTTCCCCTCCAATAATCAGACTTGTCCTGACACCCCCCCTACACAGCCATCCACTGGGAAGACCAGTGAGCTGCTGTTTCTCCTTCACTAGCTTTCTGAGCTCCTTATGCAGCTGAGAACAGAGATTGTGATCCCTTCTAAAAAAAAAAAAAAGGGGGGGGGGAAAGTTACTTATTATGTTTTTATATCTATACACAAATGCTTTGCCTTCTAATTTCAATTTTAAACTGAATGGGTTGTTTTACAAGGTGAGGTTTTTCATATACCTTGGCAAGTTGGGTAGGAGGTGGCAGACACGATCACCCACTGAGCTAATCAGGAACCAACAGAAATTCGGAAAGTGTATGGCCAACTTAAAGCGGTTGTACTCTGCTGAACATTTTTTTTCTCTCCTGCAAGGTAAAGTCATAATGTGCCAGTCATCGCATACTAGCACATTATGTGAAACTTACCTTAAAACGAAGCTGTTCCAGCACAGCTATGTCAGCGCTGCAGGGGCTCCCATCTCCATCCGTCTTGCTTCCGAGTTCACAGACTCTGGCTCTGTGACTGGCCACGATGACGTCACTCCCGCGCATGCGCACGGGAACCACCATTCATGGCACAGGGCTGTGAAGGAACGGCACAGGTGGCTGTTCCTTTCAACGCGCATGCACCAGTGATGTCACTGATGCATGTAATGTAAATATCTCCTAAATAGTGGATGTTTAGGAGATATTTCCACTACCTATAGGTAAGCCTTATTATAGGTTTACTTATAGGTAAAAGTTAGTAAAGGAAGTTTACTTCCTCTTTAAATTAGCGGGTCTGCTCTGTTCTATCACAGTGAAAATAAAATGATTTTCTCATTTTGCGATGAGGGACAGGTTTCAGATCAGCGCGTCCCTTGTAAGCACTTTTCCACCATTATTTTTCTTACTATCCAGCCACTGTCAGGGGCACCTTGTTCCTCTTAGATCCATTAACAGTAATTGGACATAGGACAGAGACGTGTCGCTCTGACTGTGAATTCATCGCCCCAGCTGCCCGCTAGCTCCAGCCACAGCGTGAACGTGTTTTTTTTTGGATATCTGCCTTCCCAGACTTTTCATATCTTATCATTTTACTGCCATTTCTCGGTGCCGCTTTTAGAAAGCCTATTCCTTTCTCCAGTACATTTGGCTTCCAAAGAGCTATAAAATATAATACTCTTCGGATATATGGCACACTTCGGATGTGAGTGCTTCCTGAACACCCTCTAGCAGAATGTGATGGATTAACCCATATTTTTTTCACTGGGGATTAAACTGTAGCTATAAAGTCTATACAGCGTTTTCCCCCCAAAAATATTTTTAAAACCCCAGTTTAGCTATAAATAAAATCATACTTCAAAAGGGCAAATCATATATATATATATATATATATATATATATATATATATATTTATGGTCGGAGCCCTCTGTCTGAAGAGATATGGATCACATAAACACGTCACAAGACTAACAACACAAATAAGACCTGAAGTGTGGCCTGCCTGCTGGACGGTATGCCAAGAAAAGGGGCCATACCTTAAGATAGATATAATGGATAATTCTGTTGAGAATTGTTTAGAGAGGAATGCCCTAAAAAAGGGGATATGGGTGGGTGGGTACCGCGCACTAGAGCCAACACTGACCGTGGTGGATGGTCTGCTTAAGTACCGCTCGAACTCCTCCCATAATTTCAGGCCAGCATACTGGCCTTCCTATATATATATATATATATATATATATAATGTTTTATATATATATATATATATATATATATATATATAACCTGCTCACCACACCTACCCAAAACTCCTATATGTAACAGTGGGAAGAAGATCTCCCTACATCTATGGATATCCAGGACTGGCAAGAAGTCGCAAGAGCAACCAGTCCCAAGTGTCAGTTAAAGCGGAGCTCCACCCTAAAGTGGAACTTACGCTCATCGGATTCCTCCCCCCCTCCTGTGCCACAATTGGCACTTTTCGGGGGGAGGGGGACCAGGATACCTGTCAAAGACAGGTATCCTTTCCCACTTCCTGTAGTCCGGCCGCGTCCGTGACGTGTCCGTGACGTCACCACGGGGCTCACTCCTCCTCCTTCCCTGGCCGCTGGGCTAATAGGAGAGAGGAACAGGGCCTCGCGCATGCTGGGTTCCCGGCGCAAAGCCGAAAGGCTTCACTGCCGGGTTCCCTTACCCGCAATGGTGACGGCTGCACCCGACAGCTGATGTGAAGCTGTGGTGCCGACATCGAGGGACACCAGGACAGGTAAGTCTCCATTTATTAAAAGCCAGCAGCTGCAGTATGTGTAGTTGCTGGCTTTTAATTATTTTTTTTTGCCCGGGGTTGCCTGGAACACCCCTTTAACAACCCCGTTGGTAGAATGTAATTATAAAATATTGATGAGATGGTACATGGTCCCTACTAGAATAATAAACTACGCCCGCAGGCCTCACTTTAATGGCATCCCAGTCTTAGTCCGTAGGGTTCAATATTGCATTGGCCCACCCTTTCCAGCTATAACAGCTTCAACTCTTCTGGGAAAGCTGTCCACAAGGTTTAGGAGTGTCTATGGGAATGTTTGACCTTCTTCCAGAAGTGCATTTGTGAGGTCAGGCACTGATGTTGGATGAGAAGGCCTGGCTCGCAGTCTCCTCTCTAATTTAACCCAAAGGTGTTCTCTCGTGTTGAACCCTACAGACCAAGACTGGGATGCCATTAAAGTCCATGTGCGTGTAAAGGTAGGTGTCTTAATACTTTTGACAATATAGTGTATGTACAATAGGGAAAGCGGCTTACTGGGTACCATGTACCATATATGGGGGCTGTGTCCCAAAATATGTACATTTTGGATTAGAATATATTATTATTATTATTATACACATTTTATATATATAGAGAGAGAGAGAGAGAATATATAATCTGATATACTCAAAAACTCAAGTTAATTTACCTAAATAATCTTAAACTGCCCTGGTCCATGAATTTGATAGGGAAATCCCTAAATGTACAAAATCACTGGTGACATACATATTATTGGCTCCAGAATAGAGACGGCAAAAAGCAGGAAATTCTCTACTAATTTCTATAGATTCACAAGCTAAATCAGGTTATGGCCAATTACATATTCAGGAGCATTCTACATAATACCTGAGACCCGGGAAGGCCGGCTCCTTTCTTTTATTATCTTCTTCTCCCACCAAGTTCATGCTTTCCCGTTATCTTTTCTATTCCACCTGGCTGACCTCTCTTCTGAGTCAGGCAGAGCTTTTTCTTTTCTTTCTCCTACTATTCATTAAGATATTGGAATGGTATGTCTATCTAAATCCCATTTCAACTTGAACTAACCATGAGAAATATATCACGTAACATTTTCTTTGGCGTTAGTGATATGAACTTGTGTAACTGGGAAGATGTATTCTCAAAACACAGTACTGAACAAATTGATTCTATATCATTGGACATCTCTGGTGGTTGTACATTTCCTGTACAAAAACAATAAACAGGTTGAAATATGGATATAAATAAAATTATAGAATATACATTTCCCCATTTCTTAAGGGTTTCTGTGCTCCTCTGCATCAGATTTCCATCTTTTTGAATAGCAGCTTAATGTAAAGCCACAGGTTTTTCTGAGTTAAAAGATTTCTAAGCATCACTTTAATAAATGCTAGAGTTAAAAAACAAAATGAAAAAAAAGTCTTGCCTTTAATCATTAAAAAGCTGCCCTTGAGCTTGAGCTCATAATGCCTTGTACACACGATCGGGCTTTTTTCCCAGCCAAATTATATCGGAATTCCTACAGAGTTCCATCGGAGAAAAATAGAACATGTTCTATATCTAAACTCCGACGGAATTCCTCGGAATTTGCGATGAAAAAACTCCGATGGGGCTACACAAGGTAGGAATTTCCGATGGAAAAAGTCAGTCGGACTTATTCCATTGGAAATTCCTATCGTGTGTACAAGGCATAAGATGATGTTGTCAGTCTGCCATAGGTAGAAGGAAGCATTTCTTCTTCCATGCCCCTTTGCCATTTCTTTTTTTTTTATATATAACTGTTTATTTAAAGAACATTTTTCCAAATGATACATAAAAAAACCCAGAAAAAATCTACCTAAAGTAACAGAAATCACTGCAATATAACATACAGGTGACCAAGGCTTTTGCCGCGTACACACTCTTGGAATTTCCGCCAACAAATGTTCGATGGGAGCTTGTTCAGACCGTGTGTAGGCTCCATCGGACATTTGCTTTCGGAATTTCCGACAACCAAAATTTGAGAGCTGGTTCTCAAATTATCCGACAACAAAACTTGTTGTCGGAAATTCCAAGCATGTGTACACAATTCCGACGCACAAAATTCCACGCATGCTCGGAATCAAGCAGAAGAGCCGCACTGGCTATTGAACTTCATTTTTCTCGGCTCGTCGTACGTGTTGTACGTCCCCGCGTTCTTGATGTTCGCAATTTCCAACAACATTTGTGTGACCGTGTGTATGCAACACAAGTTTGAGCCAACATCCGTCGTAAAAAAAATCCACGGTTTTGTTGTCGGAATGTCCAATCGTGTGTACGCGGCATTAGAGTAGCTGAACATTACAAAAAAAAGAAGAAAAAAAAACACCCCCGTAAAGCACGATATCAAAACAATGCAGTAACATGGTAGACAGGAAAGATAAAATATTGCAAGATCATTGTTGGAGAATAGATAAAGGAGATGAGGTACCGGACCCCAAGGAGAGAGGAGAAGAGAAGCCATTCAGTGTGCCATAGCCCTAAATGATAAAGGAGCAATTATTCCCCCTTCACAGTTTCTAACCCAGGATGATGCCTGAACAAAGATGGCTCCACTCTTCTGGACAGAAAAGCAAATGACTGCATTGTCAGATGATGTACTGGTTTTTGTGTGAGATGTAATAAATACCTAGAAGTGTGGCAAACATGAAGAAATACAGTTCTGCTCATAAGTTTACACACCCTGAATTTATGATTTCTTGGCCATTTTTCAGAGAATATGAATGATAACACAAAAACTTTTCTTTCACTGATGGTTAGTGTTTGGCTGAAGCCATTTATTGTCAATCAACTGTGTTTACTCTTTTTAAGTCATAATCACAACAGAAACTACCCAAATGACCCTGATCAAAAGTTTACATACCCTGGTGATATTGGTCTGATAACATGCACACAAGTTAACACAAAGGGGTTTTAATGGCTATTAAAGGTAACCATCCTCACCTGTGATCTGTTTGCTTGTTATTAGTGTGTGTGTATAAAAGGTCAATGAGTTTCTGGACTCCTGACAGACCCTTGGTGGCAACTTAGGCCCCTTTCACACTGGGGCGGGAGGTGCGCTGTGGGTATAGCGGCGCTATTTTTTAGCGCCCCTATACCTTCGTTTTTACTGCTGTATGCGGCTGCTAGCGGGGTGAATTTAACCCCCGCTAGCGTCCGAAAAAGGGGTTAATACCGCGGTCTCCCATTGCTTTCAATGGGCAGCAGCGGTAAAGGAGCGGTGAACACACCGCTCCTTCACCGCTGTAAAGATACGGCTAGCAGGACTTTTGGAGCGGTCCTGCTAGCGCACCGCTTCAGTGTGAAAGCCTTTGGGCTTTCACACTGAAGACTGCAGGGCACGATTTTTTCAGGCGGTATAGCAGCGCTATTATTAGCGCTAAATCGGCTGAAAAACGTGTCAGTGTGAAAGTGGCCTAAGAGGGGATTAAACATGATGTTCTTCTAACTTTCTGGTGTCTTTCTGGGACAAGAAATGCAAGGAAACCACCCATGTGGGGATACAGATAAAAGTTTACGCTTTACAAATACTTAAACATCAGTTGCAGCAATACCTGCTTAAATAATTTCTGTTGAAACCTATTTTTTTTATTTTATTTCCTTTACTAGGTCTGATGGAGATCCTACCCGATCGATGCGTGCAGATCGCCAAGAAAGAATTGATGTTTGCCGGTTCCGTGGGACTCATCACCTATCTTGGAGGTGTCATCTACATCAACCGCAAACGCACAAGTGATGCCAAGTCTATTATGGCATTAGTAGCACATGCTATGACAGATGACAATGTAAGTAGTGGCACTTGGGCAAAATCTCGGCGGAGGGTCTAATAATGCAAAACAAAAGATCGAGTCTTCTGGACAGCAGCACTCCAATAAAAGCCTTTATTATGTAAAAATATTCAAAATCCAAATAACACACAGCAAGTTACAAAGTCCAGGTCAAAGCTGACGCGTTTCACACTTTCTTAGTGTTTAATCAGTCTTTTGTTTTGCATGAAATTGCATTGCCTGCACCCTTGGCTGTTGGGAGGAGATCATCACTTGGAGAACATCCACACCTGAGCGGTTTTTGTTGTTTTCCGGAGAATCTCCTAGAAAATGCTGACTTAGTGGCTCTCGGACGTGGTACAGCAGGTGGAGGGTTCCCACAGAATGATGAATTATTACACTTATTAATAATGGGCCACTGAGTATGACATTGCTTTTTAAATATACTTATAATTTGTGTTATGGAAAGACAAATGAATTTGGAAAGCACATTTATTGCAGCAGGTTATGTCAAGGAAATTTGAAAGTGTGATTTATTCGCCTTTTCGGCTGAGATTCAGTGTCGCTTTTGAGCACTGAGAAGAGAAGAAAAAAAAAAAGTTGTCATTATTATTGTTGGTCACGATGGTTCCATTAATAATGAGTATTGGCGAGATAGTAAAACTAAAAATGTCAAGGGTCAATTTAAGAGTTATCTTCAGAGCCCATTCACATTCATCTGTTACAGTCAGGCCCCTTTCACACTGAGGCGCTTTGCAGGCGCTATTGCGCTAAAAATAGCGCCTGCAATGCGCCCCAAAAAAGCCGCTCAATAGTATCCAATGTGAAAGCCCGAGGGCTTTCACACTGGAGCATTGCGCTTGCAGGAGGGTCAAAAAACTCCTGCAAGCCGCATCTTTGAGGCACAATAGGAGCGCTAAAAATACCGCTTCTATAGCGCCCCGCCCCTGTCCATTGAAATCAATGGGGTAGCGCCTCAAACGCCCGCAAAACGCTGCAAAGAGGTGTTATTGCGGGCGTTTTTAACCGTTTTTCGGCCACAAGCGGGGGTTAAAATACCCCCGCTAGCGCCGGCAAAAAAACGTTATAGCGGCGCTAAAAATAGCGCCGCTATACCGCCAGCGCATCCAGCGCCTCAGTGTGAAAGTAGCCTAACACGTAGTTGAATGCACATTCGAATGGCAACCCACAACCCTAGTAGACTAGCGGGCAATGCATCTGCAGTATACCCCCAACGCACCTGCTGCAATGCTAAGAAATGGGCCCTTCGAGTTCAGCATTACGTTTTGGGATCTCCTACAACTATTACACAAATGGTGTTAATCTGAAAACCATAATACTATTATATTGGTGACTTAAATGTAAAGTACAAATTTTAGAATTACATTCTGGAGAGAATGTATTAGAACTAATTTTACATTTTTGGGAGCTTCTTTTCTGATGATTGTAACTTTATTGAAATTCAGTGAAATGCCGCGTACACACGATCGGAAATTCCGACAGAATAAGTCCGATGTGAGCTTTTGGTCGGAAATTCCGACCGCGTGTATGCTCCATCGGACTTTTGCTGTCAAAATTTCCGCCAGCAAAAGATTGAGAGCAGGTTCTCTACGGAATTTCCGTTTGTCTGTATGCAATTCCGATGAGCAAAATTCCTACGCATGCTCGGAAACAATTTGACGCATGCTCTGAAGCATTGAACTTCATTTTCTCTCCTCGTCGTAGTCTTGACAGTCGAAAGTTCAGAGAACTTTTGTGTGACCGTGTGTATGCAAGCAATGCTTGAGCGGAATTCCGTCGGAAAAAACATCGAAGGTTTTTCCGGCGGAAATTCTGATCGTGTGTACGTGGCATTAGAGGGCACCTGCTCTAAGGCAGCAGGTCTATCTACGTAAGGAGCATCAAATGGAAGCTACCACATTCCAGGGTTGCATACTAGCTCCAAGGTATTAAAAGTGAACCTGTTCATTACCTTGAAAATAGCATTTAGCTTGGGACTCAGGTGTTTTGGTTTCCTTCAAATCTCTGTTTGATTGCTACACCTAGGTCAAGGATTTGGTGTTGACCTCACCTTCCTTGACTTAGGTGTCTAAAGCAATGATAGGAAAAACAAAGTCAGGGATCTGAATGACTCAGAGACCCCCTACTGGGGTCAGAAGTATTGGCTTTTGGCTCCTTAGCATGATATTCTGTTCTTGGCAGTGGGGTCCGGTTTAAAGCTTATAAGTCATGACTGAGGCATCCAGAATTTGGCTCACAATATTGGGCTTAGAAATATAGTTTAAGCTTCATAAAAATAGCATGGGGGTCTAGTTCTAGATTATGAAGACCAGTTTGGAGATCTAGTACTGAGCAGTAGGTTTTTGATCTCAAAGTCAAATCCATAAGATTCTGAGTCTAGTAGTTTAAGCCTAAGGAAAGTGGCCGTGGATCCAAACGAGAACTTTGATAACATTTAGAAATTTGGAGCCAATTGGTTTTAAACACTAATGCTGGGTACACACAATCGGATTTTCCGTCAGAAAAACCTTGGATGGTTTTTCCGACGGAATTCCGCTCAAGCGTGGCTTGCATACACGCGGTTACACAAAAGTTCTCTGAACTTTGGACCGTCAAGAACGCAGTGACGTACAACACTACGACGAGCCGAGAAAATTAAGTTCAATGCTTCCGAGCATGCGTCAAATTGTTTCCAAGCATGCGTCGGAATTTTGCACGTCGGAATTCCTACAGACGATCGGATTTTGCGATAGGATTTCTTTCCGTCTGAAAATTTGAGAACCAGCTCTCAATCTCTTGTTGGCGGGAACTCCGACAGAAAAAGTCCGATGGAGCATACACACGGCCGGAATTTCCGTTCAAAAGCTCACATCGGACTTTTGCTGTCAGAAAATCCGATCGTGTGTACGTGCCATAAGTGATCCAGTATCCTGCTAACAAGATATTGTTCTAGGTTTCAGTGTCAGGCTTACTAGACAAGGGCTCCATCACACTATATTATCTAATATCTTTAACGTTTGCTCAGAGATCTAAAGATCAACTACCAGCTTAATTTAGAATCCACCCAGGATCCAGTTCTGATATTATTACAAGCAGGTTGAAATACAGCATTGCTAGAAATGGCTTCAAATTGAGATCTAGTTTTCAGCTCATTAGACCACTTTCACACTGAGGTGCTTTTCAGGCGCTTTCACGCTAAAAAAAGCGCCTGAAAACGTATTTCCATTAAAATCAATGAATCCTTTCACACTGGGGCAGTGCGCTGAAAAAACGCCCCTCTCCATTGAAATTAATTGAAAGCGCTTCAAAAGCGCTTCAAAAGCGCTCAGTGTTTTACTGGCAGTTTTTCAAGCGCCTCAGTGTGAAAGTGGCCTTAGATGCTGCATGGAGATCCAGTGGTAAGTTCACTGGGTCAGTTCTGATCTCAGGGACTGTCAGTGATCACAAGCTTTCTTTCCAGTTGAAGGTCTGGATTTATCCTGAGGGGACTCGGAACAACACTGGCGACTTACTTCCTTTCAAGAAAGGAGCATTCCATCTGGCACTGCAGGCGCAGGTAATAATCCAGCTTAATGCCGCTGATGGTAATTTTGTCATTTTCATGTCTAGTTTGTAGAATTCAGAGAACCGACTCTTGGGAACAATTTGCATATTAAAATACCGAGCACAAAAACACAGATGTTCCTTCATCAATTGTGCCTGTTCCATGTCCTTCCGGCAAGACAAGGAACGCCTGAACAGCTCAGACTGCTGCTGAGAAAATGTATTTCATCCATTTATAACATTTATTTCATCTATTTATTTAGTGCCAGAAAAATCGACAGCACCGCACAAAGAACACCAAGCCATTCACGATAGTTTATATACCATAGGAGCTGGCACTCTAATCATGTTCACTATCATAGTCGCACTATTATATATCTTTATGTCTCTGACATATTCTGTAGAGCTGTACAGAAACATCTGAGCCAGTCACTACAGTTGCATACTATTTATGTTCATTTACAGTATGATTCACTGAGAGCACTATCTCTAGGACTTTCAGCACTTGTCCACAAAGAATACTGACTGCACAACCTGATGCAAAGATCGGCACTAGAGGGCTAGCTTATTCCGTACAGTGTTCATTTTGGCAGCAAATTTCGATTTCGTTTTAGTCGTAGTCTTAGGACTAAAATTGCATTTTAGTTTTAGTCTTCTGCAATTGTTTTAGTTGTAGTCCTAGTCTTTGACTAAAATGCAATTTTAGTTTTAGTCCCATTTTAGTCATCGTATTTTAGTCGACTTGAATCTCCGTACATTTTAGTCAAATAAAATAATTTTAGTCAACTAAAATCAAATGTGTTTAGTTAAATTGTAATGCATTATTTAAGCATTTCTCTAGAATTTCCAAACTCATTATATACTCCTGGAGTAAAAAAATCTAATATCATGTTATTATTTATGGTATTAAGATTTGAACAAACTCACAGATACAGATTTAGCCGCTCTGGGCGGTCTGAGGAGGCCTGTATTGCTGGAGAGTGCTCTGGACGGTGGTCTGAGGAGGCCTGTATTGCTGCAGAGTGCTCTGGACGGTGATCCGAGGAGGCCTGTAATGCTGCAGAGTGCTCTGGACGGTGGTCTGAGGAGGCCTGTATTGCTGGAGAGTGCTCTGGATGGTGATCCGAGGAGGCCTGTAATGCTGCAGAGTGCTCTGGACGGTGATCCAAGGAGGCCTGTAATGCTGCAGAGTGCTCTGGACGGTGGTCTGAGGAGGCCTGTATTGCTGGAGAGTGCTCTGGACGGTGATCCGAGGAGGCCTGTAATGCTGCAGAGTACTCTGGACAGTGATCCGATGAGGCCTGTAATGCTGCAGAGTGCCCTGGACGGTGGTCTGAGGAGGCCTGTAATGCTGGAGAGTGCTCTGGACGGTGGTCAGAGGAGGCCTGTATTGCTGGAGAGTGCTCTGGACGGTGATCAGAGGAGGCCTGTAATGCTGCAGAGTGCTCTGGACGATGATCCGATGAGGCCTGTAATGCTGCAGAGTACTCTGGACAGTGATCCGATGAGGCCTGTAATGCTGCAGAGTACTCTGGACAGTGATCCGATGAGGCCTGTAATGCTGCAGAGTGCTCTGGACGGTGGTCAGAGGAGGCCTGTATTGCTGCAGTGCTCTGGACAGTGATCCGATGAGGCCTGTAATGCTGCAGAGTACTCTGGACAGTGATCCGATGAGGCCTGTAATGCTGCAGAGTACTCTGGACAGTGATCCGATGAGGCCTGTAATGCTGCAGAGTGCTCTGGACGGTTATCCGAGAAGGCCTGTAATGCTGCAGTGCTCTGGACGGTGATCCGATGAGGCCTGTAATGCTGCAGAGTACTCTGGACAGTGATCCGATGAGGCCTGTAATGCTGCAGAGTGCTCTGGACGGTGGTCCGATGAGGCCTGTAATGCTGCAGAGTGCTCTGGATGGTGGTCCGATGAGGCCTGTAATGCTGCAGCGTACTCTGGACGGTGATCCGAGAAGGCCTGTAATGCTGCAGAGTGCTCTGGATGGTGGTCAGAGGAGGCCTGTATTGCTGCAGTGCTCTGGACGGTGATCCGATGAGGCCTGTAATGCTGCAGAGTACTCTGGACAGTGATCCGATGAGGCCTGTAATGCTGCAGAGTACTCTGGACAGTGATCCGATGAGGCCTGTAATGCTGCAGAGTGCTCTGGACGGTGATCCGAGAAGGCCTGTAATGCTGCAGTGCTCTGGACGGTGATCCGATGAGGCCTGTAATGCTGCAGAGTACTCTGGACAGTGATCCGATGAGGCCTGTAATGCTGCAGAGTGCTCTGGACGGTGGTCCGATGAGGCCTGTAATGCTGCAGAGTGCTCTGGATGGTGGTCCGATGAGGCCTGTAATGCTGCAGCGTACTCTGGACGGTGATCCGAGAAGGCCTGTAATGCTGCAGAGTGCTCTGGATGGTGGTCAGAGGATGCCTGTAATGCTGCAGAGTGCTCTGGATGGTGGTCAGAGGATGCCTGTAATGCTGCAGAGTGCTCTGGACGGTGGTCCGAGGAGGCCTGTAATGCTGCAGAGTGCTCTGGATGGTGGTCCGATGAGGCCTGTAATGCTGCAGAGTGCTCTGGATGGTGGTCAGAGGATGCCTGTAATGCTGCAGAGTGCTCT
The DNA here is from genome assembly GCA_029206835.1 of Rana muscosa. Taxonomy (NCBI): domain Eukaryota; kingdom Metazoa; phylum Chordata; class Amphibia; order Anura; family Ranidae; genus Rana; species Rana muscosa. Next base: position 200,292,052 of record CM055125.1, read on the forward strand.
GGATGGTGGTCTGAGGAGGCCTGTATTGCTGCAGAGTGCTCTGGACGGTGATCCGAGAAGGCCTGTGATGCTGCAGAGTACTCTGGACGGTGGTCAGATGAGACCTGTAATGCTGCAGAGTACTCTGGACGGTGGTAACAGTCTACTGTCTTCTTTGGACGTGGGTGTCTGGCGGTCATCTCGTGAGTCAGGACTCGGGAGTGGGACTCTCGTCGGGACTCGAGAGGCCTGCCTCTAATGCACAGTTCTGCTCTGGTCTATGGCAGTCATCGCGGACGGTGCACACAGTCGATTCAACTCTCTTGCTTGCTGGGAGCGGAAGCAGGCGGAGCTGCGTGAAAACGGGAAGTTAGTTCACAAGGGTAAACGTCCCTGGCTCACATTTCCATCCAGTTTTCGTTCATTAACAAAAAACGGATCTGATTTTCGTAATAGTTTTCTTCAGTGGATGAAAATATGCTGTACTTTTTTGTTTTCGTCACTGTAAGAGTGACTGACGAAAACTTTGCTGAAACCGTTTTCGTTGACAAAATTAACACTGATTCCATACATATGAAATATGCTATTATGGTCACCCTTAACAGCTGTTCAGCACTGATGCAGACTGCTCTGTCTGACCTACAAATAACCAGTAGATGTGCAGCTATAGAAATGCAGTATTTATGACATTTTAAATATGGCTCAGCAAAAAAAAAGTAAAAATGCAAAACTTGTAGAGACAGGCTGCAGCTTCCCAAAAGTTAAATTAATTGTTGCCATTATTGGTGCTTATGGCCACCTTATTATTGATTTAAATGTACAGTTGTCATGAAGTGCAGAGAGTCCACAAGACAGGTAGATGCTTCATCCTGGAGTAATGCCAGTGTTGCCATTTTCAAATAAAGATGTATCCTCTCCGTGCAATTCAGAGTAAGAGCCCATTCACACAGGGGCGTCTTTGGATCCGACTCCAAATCGCCCCAGGTCGTCCCTAGTCGCCTCAGGTCGCGCTGGCTGAAGAAATCAATGTAAGTTAATGGAGCCGTCCTTATGCACACTACTGCAGTCGCTCCGACTTCAAAAAAGGTCCCTGTACTACTTCAATCCGACTCCTAGGCGACCTGTAACCATTCATTTCAATGGGAGTCGCCTCTCACTGTTTTAATAGGAGCAACTCTCCAGGAAGAAAACATACATTTCTCCTGCAAACCTCTCCCTCCCCCTCCCTCCCACAGAGCTGATTCTTGTTTGATTGGCCACTGGAATGTCTCCTGTCCTGCAGGCAACTTGGAGTTGCCTTGTAAATAGCTCCAGGTCGTGCTGTGATTCATACTCAAGTCGTGTCTGAGTTGCCTCATAAAATCGCGCTGGAAGTCGTGTTGCCCCTGTGTGAATGGGCTCTAAGAGCCCATTCACACAGGGGCGTCTTTGGATCCGACTCCAAATCGCCCCAGGTCACCCCTAGTCGCCTCAGGTCGCGCTGGCTGAAGAAATCAATGTAAGTTAATGGAGCCGTCCTTATGCACACTACTGCAGTCGCTCCGACTTCAAAAAAGGTCCCTGTACTACTTCAATCCGACTTCTAGGCGACCTGTAACCATTCATTTCAATGGGAGTCGCCTATCACTGTCTTAATAGGAGCGACTCTCCAGGAAGATAACACACATTTATCAGGCAAAGCTCTCCCTCCCCCCTCCCTCCCACAGAGCTGATTCTTGTTTGATTGGCCACTGGAATGTCTCCTGTCCTGCAGGCAACTTGGAGTTGCCTTGTAAATAGCTCCAGGTCGCGCTGAGTTGCCTCATAAAATCGTGTCTGATTGCCTAATAAAATCGCGCTGGAAGTCGTGTTGCCCCAGTGTGAATGGGCTCTAAAGGTGGCTTCCTCTGTTTGCTTTTTTCATTCATCCTGAAAGTGTGACAGGGAGGGAGCCATCTTTTCTTGTTGACAGTGAGCTCCAGGTAGATATAAAGAACACAAAATAATACAGCTCCATAAACAGTAATGCATGCTTAAATGTTATTTTAAATGCAAGCAGTGTAAGTACTCAGAAGAAGATGCAGCCTGTAATGTTGCTTTGGGCACTGGTTCCTGCATGGGTGCTCACCTTGGTATGTGGTGCAATGCATTGAGTTAGCTGCGGGGTGCTATACAGGTCCAGGGCCATGGTCCATCATTCGGTTGAACCCTGTGTCTGAACAAACCCCTATGGGGTATGCCCACCAGGAGGGCAAAAGATCTGGATGCCACTTGTCCGTAACATCTAGCCTTTAACTACTGAGAGGACCGAAGGCTGCAGTAAGTTAGGGCACTGTATTGGTAGCCCAGCGTGAAATTGCTTTGGTCACTATGGCATTTACAGAGGAGTGCAGACTGCAAAAAAATTTACGAGTGATTTGTGGACAAGAGAGCAGGAGTGACCGGTTATTACTTTCAGTACATTTGCAAAGGATTATTTGGCTCAGGTGTTGGTCTATAGAGCTTTCCTGTAAGAAGAATATTGTGCAGATGCTTTTTTAAAAGGCAATGCCTATTTCTTTCTCGTACATCACGGGACACAGAGCGACATAGTCATTACTAATGGGTTATATAGATACCGTCAGGTGCTGGCACTGGCAACTTCCAAAACCGGAAGTACCCTCCCCTATATAAGCCCCTCCCATCCGGGAGCACCTCAGTTTTTTGCCAGTGTCTAAGGTGTTGGCCAAGAAGAAACATGTGTTTTTCACTGAGCTTGCGTACAGGTTCTTTTGGGCCTCAGTAAGCTATTCCGGATCCGACCAAAAAAGCTTCATAGCTAAACGGTCGGTACCCGGGCCTTGCAGAGAAGAGCAAGGTTTTGCCTGTAATGCTTCTCTTAGGAGAGCTGGACCCTGGGATCCAGAGCTCTGGTCATACCCACGACCAAGATGTTTTCTGTGCAGGGTGCTATACAGGTCCAGGGGAGTGGAATCCTTGGGAACCCGGTCCCTGAAGGTTTGATTACAATGCCTGCCGTGATAGGTGAAGTTTGGGCTTTTGTGGACCAAACAAAGTCCTGCGGCGGGGAACAGGTAAGTGGGGGCCCCCAGGAACTTGGTTCTATTGGGGGACCCCCAAGCCTAATTTGTCTTTCTGTCTGTTACCTAATGGTATTCCCGCAAAATTCTGTGCATGCCTGTAACTACTAAAAAAATGTAATAATTTTTAATGGTGGTCAAGAAAAAAAAAAAAAAAAAAAATTTTTTTTATATATATTTAAGATATTAGACTGCGGTACCTGTGTTTGTCCACTAGAGGCCGCTGTGGAATGTTTTCTTGTCATGTGGACTAGTTTCTTCTCAGCAGAGCAAGTCCAGGCAGATGGTGAGTTCTCTTATGGGAAACTGCTTCCTCTGCCATGTTGCAATGCTCGTCCATCCCCCGGCATGCGGCAAAGAGGGGCCCTGGCTCTTGTCCCTAGTCTCCATTTTTCAAAATTAGCGCCGAAGGCGCACGTGGCCGCGCGCGTGCGCGTGCACGCGCCTCTATATATAGAGGTGAGCCAGGAAAGGGGGCGGAGCCTGGGGGATGACGCTCTGTGTGCGCCGCAGCGCTTCTGCGCATGTGCGGGCGTCCCAGCATGTAAAAACCACAGTTTTGTGTGGTGAGCTTGAAGTACAGAGACAGAGCTGGCAACATTTAAAAAAAGGGCATACAGCAAGCGGTTGATACAGGCATCCCCTAGAAAGGCACATTAGTAGACACCAACTGTGATATAGCAGCAATTGTGCTAGACTATTCTCAGTAAAAGTGGTGTATTACGGCTGGAATACCTCAGCTTTAGGCTTAGGAATATGCCGTCCAGAAGCTCCGGAACTGAATCTTCCAGGAAGCGAAGGGGGTCTCATCGGGCTCGGAGGATCTTGGGCATACTTCTGCTGCACCAGTCTCCCCTGAAGTTCAGAGGTAAGTGACCGTAGAGACCCCGCAGGGGTACTTGGTACTGTGGCTGTCCTCAGTTCACCTGCTCCTGTGTATGTAACAGAGGAGGTTTTTTCCTCAGCTCTGGGAGGATTAGAGAGAGATTGTCAACATTTATCGCTGCCTCCCTGTCAGGGAAAGCACGCCGATCTCCGTCTCCTCCTTCAGAGTGCCTGTTAGCAGAGCAACAGTCCCATACAGGGATCGACCTGCCTGAAGGGGATCAGGATGAGGTTGATTCTGTTATAGAGGAATCAACAGTGGGGGAACCTTTTCTCAGCATCTCAAGCTGAAAGATTATGGGTTCAGTCTCTGACTAACATGGTCCGATCAGCATTTAAAAATGCACCTTGCGGAACCATCAACCACTTCTGTCTCCTCGTTGGGGTCGCTAGAAGCCCCCAGACTGTTTGTTCTTTTCCACTTCACCCTTTACTGAAAGGGCTCATTTACCAGGATTGGGAACGTCCTGAGAAAATATTTATTCCCCCAAGAGATTTCCGGTGGTCTATCCCATGGAGGATAAGTTCATCAAAAAAAAAAAAAAAAAAAAATGGAAGGTCCCTACAGTGGACGCAGCCATCTCTTGTATGTATAAATCACTGACATGTCCAGTGGATAATGTCCAAATGTTCAAGAACCCAATAGATAAAAGATTGGAGTCCTTATGAAAATCTGCTTGGTGATACAACCAGCAGTAGCAGCTATTGGGGTCTGCTAAGCAGTGAAGGATCAGTTGAAACAGGTCTTGAGGGACTTGACAGATCAGCAGGCTTTGCCCTAGCTGATCTACCTAGAGCCTTAGGCTTTGCGGTTGACGCCATAAAGGATTCAGTCCATCAGGCCTCCCGCCTTACGCTGTCTATAGTACATATGCGTAGGCTCCTATGGCTCAAAAACTGGTCTGCTGAAGCTCCCTGTAAAGAATGGCTGGTTAGCGTCCCATTTCATGGTGAACGCTTATTCAGGGAAAACCTGGACAAATATATCCAGAAAATTTCCAGCGGTAAAAATACGCTCTTGCCGGTTAAAAACAGAGTTAGAGGTCCCTCTTTAAGAGGCCTGCTTCTCCAGTCCCTGGGGCATCGGCTGTGTAACAGTTCCGACGGCCTCCTCGGTCAAATCCCGGGGGTAAAAAACAGGGACAGTAGCAGGGTAATGAGAAACCCTGGGTCAGGGGAGGTACAAAACCTCCCCCAAAGTTAAATTCATTGAAGCCCCCACTCAGTCGGGTGGGGGGAGGACTCCAGTTGTTCGCAAGAGACCTGGCGGGACACGATCAAGACAGATAGGTGCTCTCCGCAGTAGGTTTGGGATACAGTTTGGAGTTAAAAGACTCTCCTCCTTCCCATTTTTGAGGTCAAACGTGCCAAGGGATCCCCGGAAGAGAGAGTCCCTCCTGTTGGCACTAGAACAACTATTGCTCCAAGGAGTAATTATGGAGGTTCCCCTGGAAGAATGAGGGTTCGGGTTTTACTCAAACCTCTTTACAGTCCCGAAGCAAACGCGGACGGGAGGCCCATATTAATTCTAAAAGGGCTATACAAATTCCTGTATATCAGGACTTTCCGATGGAGTCGATCCGATCGGTGGCCACTGCCCTACAAGGGGAGGATTGGTTAGCCGCGATCGACATCAAAGATGCTTATTTGCACATTCCCATCTTTCCAGTCCACCAAAAATTTCTACGCTTTGCAGTAGAAGGGCGCCATTTTCAGTTCAGAGCCTTACCCTTCGGTTTGGCCACAGCACCACGAGTGTTTACAAAAATTCTGGCCCTTTATTGGCCAATCTAAGAACACAAGGTGTAATGATAATGGCATATCTGGATGACTTGTTGCTGATAGACCACTCAGTGAAAAAACTAGACGTGGTCGTTCACAAGACAATCAAGTATCTGGAATCTCACGGTTGGATTATCAACCGAGACAAGTCAGCCCTAAAAACCAGTCAAAAGTCTGGAATACTGGGGGCTAAGGTTGGATTCAGGCCAGAGAAAAATATTCTTGCCTCGAGGAAAGGTGTTGTCTTTGAAAGATTTGATCCACTTAGTGGGTACAAAAAAGACAGCCGTCCATACGCCTGTATATGAGGCTGCTGGGAAAAATGGTGGCATCATTCGAAGCAGTACCCTACGGTCAATTCCATTCAAGGAATTTGCAAGGGGCCATACTGTCAGCCTGGAACAAAAAAGTTCAGGCCCTAGACTTACAATGTCCTTGTCCCCTTCCGTTCGCAAGAGCCTCCGTTGGTGGTTGGTTCCCCAGAATCTGGAAAAAAGGAAATCCTTCAGTCCGATTTCTTGGAAGGTGGTCACTACAGATGCCAGCCTTATAGGCTGGGGAACAGTACTGGAGCAATAGTCTCTCCAGGGCAGATGGTCGGATGCAGAAAAGGCCCTGCCCATCAATCTCTTAGAGATACGAGCAGCCCGGTATGCCCTAGTAGCATGGACATCCAAACTCCAAGGGTCCCCTGTCAGAATTCAATCAGACAATGCCACAGCAGTGGCATATATCAATCATCAGGGGGGCACCAGGAGTCGTGCAGCCCAGAGGGAAGTAAATTACATCCTGAAATGGGCAGAAAAATATGTCCCAGCCATATCTGCGGTATTCATTCCAGGAGTGGAGAATTGGAAGGCGGACTTTCTAAGTCGCCAGCAATTAGGCCCAGAGGAAGGGTCCCTTCACCCCGAGGTTTTCTGGACAATATGTCAGCGGTGGGGAACATCGGATGTAGATCTTCTAGCATCCAGATTCAACGCAAAGGGGGACAGGTTTGTCTCTCGGACAAGGGATCCCCTAGCTTGCGGCTCGGATGCCCTAGTGTTCCCTTGGGATCAGTTCAAGCTGATATATGCATTCACACCGCCACAATGGTTACCTCGATTACTCCACAGAATCAGGGTAGAAAAGAAACCAGTGATTCCGGTGGCTCCAGCGTGGCCCCGAAGAGCGTGGTACGCGGAGATTGTAAAATTTCAGTGGGGAGTCCTTGGACTCTCCCACGTCGTCCGGACCTGCTTTCGCAAGGACCGATATACCACCCTTCCTTACCAGCCCTAGGTTTGACGGCCTGGCTATTGAAGCCCACATTCTAAAAAAGAGAGGGCTCTCTAATGCTGTGGTATCTACCATGATCAATGCCAGGAAGCCGGTATCCAGGCAGATCTACTATAGAATCTGGAAGGCGTACATCGCGTGGTGTGAGGCCAAGAAATGGCATCCACATAAGTACGTAATAGGTAGGATTCTGGACTTCCTACAGTGGGCTGTAGATAGGAAGCTTGCCTTGAGTACTATCAAGGGTCAGATTTCGGCCTTGTCAATATTTTTTCAAAGGCCCCTGGCTTCACATTCACTAGTCAAAGCCTGTATACAAGGAGTGATGCGTATTAGTCCTCCGGTTAATATTCCCATATGTCCATGGGATCTAAACTTGGTTCTGTCGGTTCTACAGAAACAACCATTTGAACCATTACAGCATATTTCCTTGGTGCTTCTCACCAGGAAATTGATTTTTCTAGTAGCCATTTGTTCGGCTAAAAGAGTATCGGAATTAGCAGCTATGTCCTGTAAGGAGCCATATCTGGTTATCCATAAGGACAGAGTAGTGTTACGTCCTCATCCAGCCTTTCTTCCTAAGGTGGTATCGAGGTTTCATTTGAACCAAGATGTGGTTCTTCCTTCTTTTTTCCCCAAACCTACTTCGGTAGAGGAAAAGTTATTGCATTCTTTGGATGTAGTAAGAGCAGTTAAAGCTTATCTAAAAGCCACTGCTCAGATTCGCAGAACGGATACTTTGTTTATTCTGCCGGAAGGCCCCAGAAAGGGTCAGGCAGCGTCAAAATCTACTTTAGCCAAGTGGATTCGACAGGTCATTATGCAAGCTTATGGCTTGAGAAGGAGACCGCCTCCGTTCAAAGTTAGAGCGCACTCCACGAGAGCAGTTGGAACTTCATGGGCAGTGCATCACCAGGCCTCCCTGGCTCAAATCTGTAAGGCCGCAACATGGTCTTCAGTTCACACGTTTACTAGGTTCTACCAGGTGGACGTTAGAAGTCAGGAGGATGTCGCCTTTGGGCGCAGGGTGTTGCAGGCCGCAAAAGATCCTCATGTCTGATAGCGCTCAGCTTATATATGGTGTATCCCCCCCCCTCATTTGGCATTGCTTTAGGACATCCCATTAGTAATGACTATGTCGCTCTGTGTCCCGTGATGTACGAGAAAGAAAATAGGATTTTTATAACAGCTTACCTGTAAAATCCTTTTCTTGGAGCACATCACGGGACACAGAGCTCCCGCCCCTCTTTGGGGACACTTATTGCTTTGCTACAAAACTGAGGTGCTCCCGGATGGGAGGGGCTTATATAGGGGAGGGTACTTCCGGTTTTGGAAGTTGCCAGTGCCAGCACCTGACGGTATCTATATAACCCATTAGTAATGACTATGTCGCTCTGTGTCCCGTGATGTACTCCAAGAAAAGGATTTTACAGGTAAGCTGTTATAAAAATCCTATTTTGCTGACTTCTTGGACATTTATATCAAGAAAGTCAGGGAGGAAAATGGGTATTATTATTCCGCTCATAAGAGCTTACAATCTAATAGAGTGGGAAAGTGGTACAAAAGGTAATATTAGTGAGGGATGAGCGGCTGGAACAATTAAAAGTTCACTTATTAGGTGGAGGTGGGATAGGCTTTCCCGAATAGATGAGTTTTCAGGTATTGCCTAAAGGTGGCCAGAGTAGAAAATAGCCTGGCAGATTAAGGTAGAGCATACCAGAGGCTGGAAGAGGCTCTAGAGAAGTCCTGGAGACGAGCATGGGAGGAGCAAACGAGAGCTAGAAAGCGGGAGGTCCTGGGAGGAGCAGAGAGGATGATTTGGGTGATATTTAGTTGTGAGTGGCTTTCCACTTACCCTGAAAAAAGAAGGCAAAAGCCCCTACAAGCAAACCTTTGGTTCCTGAGAAAAAGAAGAGTTAATTTCCTTCTTACAGAATCTGCTCAGTCAGTCATTGATTCATATTAGCCAGGCTATATTCTGGCCTCTGTGGTCATCAAAGATGCCTACTTACACATCCTCCTCTCCCCCTGCATCAACACTACCTGTGCTTTGCAACATTACCAGTTTGTTGCCTTTGCCTTTGGCCTGTCAACTGTACCTTGGGACTTCACCAAGATATCTGCTCCCATCCTAGCTCTGCTGCACTGTCCGGGTATTCCCATTATAGAATACCTGGACTAGCTCTTCCTAAAGTTCGTCCAGGACGTGTCAGCCAAAGTTCATAGGATGTTGCAGGCCTTGTATAGGTTTGAGTGGATCCTAAATCTCAAGAGGTCAGCGCTGAAATCAACCCACCATCTTCCTATTGGCCCAACCAGCAAGAACCAAGCTTGCCATAGTGTGGTGGATTTTACAGTGCGGTACTGGAATAGCAGTGATTTCTAAACCCGGATGCCCTCTCCTGTTCAGGGGACTTAGTCGTTGGCTGAATCCTGCTCCTGATCAAAGTCTTGGAACTGGGGATGATTCAAGGGTTTCTTGCAACGCAACCTAATCAAGATTGTCAGACAGTGCCACGGCATTGACTCATGTCAGTGTTTCTCAACCGTTTTTCAGTCAAGGCACCCTTAAAAAACGAATAGTTTTACATATTGCAGCGGCATCCACGCGTTAGACACTAACATTAGAGGTGACTTATTCCTTCAATGCAAACACACTTTTGCACACTGGTACTGACTAGTATTCCAGCATTTCTTCTTCCTTGTTTTCTCTCCCCCACCCAGCTAACGTGACCCCAATGCTAACAGAGAGGGGTGAGGGATTAAATGAGGATGCTTTTCAAGTGGCCAATGTCCTCCTTATCAACCAATGATATCCGTGGCTGTTAGGATGCTGGTGGCTGGCCTGCACGGTGCCCAAGGCTGTCATGTTGCACAATGAAAACCTGTGGCTTTATGTAACAAAATGGCAGACTTGATCCATCCACTAATTCTACACAGTTTTTGGGCAATTCGGGCCATTTTTTATGTATTTTTCCAAGGCACCCCTGAAGAACCCAAAAGGTCGCCTAGAATGCCTAGGCACCCTGGTTGAAAAAGGCTGGCTTACATTAACCATCAAGGGGGCACAAGAAGTCGCGCAGCTCCCAGAGAAGTGACCCTCATTCTAGCTTGAGTAGAATGCCACCTTTTGGCCCCGTCCACAGCATAAAGGCATGGAAAATTGGTAGGCTGACTTTCTTAGTCATCAGTGCCTGATTCCAGGGAAATGGTATCTTCATCCAGAAGTATTTCTAGAACTCTGTTGCAGGTGGGGGACACCAGATGAGGATCTTTTGGCATCCAAATTCAACAGCAAGCTGGAAAGATCTGTTGCACGGACCAGGGACCCTTGAGCCTAAGCAGTGGATGCCCTGGTGTCTCATGTGTTACATTTACTAAAACTGGAGCACTCAGCTTCTAACTTCAGCTTGTTCAATTAAACTTTGACAATAAAACTGGGAAGCTGATTGATTTCTGTGCAGAGCTAGCTGCACCAGATTTTGCAAGCTCCAGTATTAGTAAATCTCTCCAATGGGATTCGTTCACCTTGATCTATGTCTTTACGCCTCTAAAGCTTCTTTCTCGCCTGCTTCCCAACATCAAGAGGGTGGGCGTTCCAGTGATCCTCATTGCACTGAGCTTGCCCAGGAGTACAAGATACTCAGACTCCTGGCAGACTCCGTGGGCCCTCCCAGTTTGTCAAGATCTTCTGTTGCAGGGGCTGGTACATCATCCTGCCTCTCAGTCACTGGCCTGAATGGCATGGCTGTTGTAGCTCAAGTAATGAGGGGCAGGGGCCTATCAGACTTGGTCATTCATATGTTACTGAAAGCTAGGAAATCGATTTCCCACAAAGTCTATCGTTACACCTGAAAGGCCTACTTTGCATGGTGCAAAGCGGGGAAATTCCTCACCAAGAAGTACTCTGTGGGATAAATCCCATCTTTACTCTTGCTGAGTCTGGATCAGTCTTTGGTCTTAAGTACCCTCAAAAATTACATTTTGTCCCTAGATATTCTTTTTTTTTTTTTAAAGACTGCTTGTTTTTTGAATGCCATTGTGCAGGGTGTCACTCACATTGTTGGCGTTTGTGTGCTGTGTAACTCACCCCTCAGATGCATTAATTTCGACCTCTCATGGTCTAAGACTAATGCCACGTACACACGATCGGAAATTTCGACAAGAAAAGTCCGATGTGAGCTTTTGGTCGGAAATTCCGACCGTGTGTATGCTCCATCGGATTTGTCCTGTCGGAATTTCCGCCAGCAAAAATTTGAGAGCTGGTTTTCAAATTTTCCGACGTAAAAAATTCCAATCGGAGATTCCGATCGTCTGTAGCAATTCCGACGTGCAAAATTTGCATGCTCGGAAACAATTTGACTTCATTTTCTCGGCTTGTCGTAGTGTTGTACATCACCGCGTCCTTGACGGTCGAAAGTTAAGAGAACTTTTGTGTGACCGTATGTATGCAAGCCAAGCTTGAGTGGAATTCCTTCGGAAAAACCATCCATGGTTTTTCCGACGGAAAATCTGATCGTGTGTACGCGGCATAAGATCATGTGTCTGTTATGTACAATTAAGAAAATAGGATTTTTGACTTGCTTGTAAAATCCTTTTCTTTAAAAAACATTACAAGACACAGATCCCTCCACTATGTTCCTTTTGATTCACTCTTTATTGTTTGCTACTAAAGCTAGGCTACCGTACAGCTTTGTTTGAATTTGTGTCCAGTCAACTGAAGGTAGCTACAGAACCATGGACAGGTAATGTAGATTAGATGCTTGTGTGAATGGAAAAATGAATTGCATTTGCGGACCTTCTTTATAAATGAATCGGATCTTTTGCACATCTTGAGGGATGTTGGCGATGCTGTTCTGTAGTGGGGATTCTTCTGACATCCACTCAGATCCCTGGTTTCATTCACTGTCCAATCCTTTTAGTAAAAGAAGAACAAATCAGGACCTACTGGGTAAATGAAATCAAAGTATATTGTTTTGCTTGTTTCTTTATTCCTTAATTTATTATTCCCTGGTCTGGAATCTGGATTTTAGACCTCTAGAGTTCCTTTTTGTTTTTTATAACTTTAGAGAACTGTTAATTTTGTCTATGGTAATGGTATACTGTCTCTCTGTTGTCAGGTTCCTATCATCCCAGTGGTGTACTCCTCATTTACCAGCTTCTATGACCGTAGGAAGAACCTGTTTACTGGTGGTAGGTAGACACAGACAGCTTTGCAGATCAGACAAGCTGTGCTCAGCGCCTTAATCCAGCGTGATGGGTGACATCTGCTGTCCAGCTCTTTGCTTTATTTTGGAAGAACGTTATCGGCTTCCCGGGGATGTGAGAGCTCTTTAAGCCGCTGGAGGGACGTGCAGAGAATTATTCTTCATGCAGAATTGGCAGATTGGACCAGATCTGCAGAATATTTGGGGACTCCGGTGGAGGATAATGACAGCTGTGTGCTCTGCTGCCACCTAATGGACACACATGTGCTTGCCTGTTCCTGTTTTTCTGTAGATCTGTGCTGACAAAAATACAGAGGCTTCCACTGCAGACCTCCTCCTGAAAATACTAGTTGCTGGGCTGTCCCTGGCTCCTGAGTCACTAACTCAGAACAAGCGTTGAGAGCAAGGATCTTAAAACATTCTAAATAAAGTGACAGTTAATTGTCCTTCAGACTTTAGGAAGCTGGACAGTGACCAGTGGGGAGTAGAATATGCATCGGTATCATTGGGAGTAAACAATGGGATTGATTTATTAAAACTGAAGAGTGCAAAATCTGGTGCAGATCTGCATAGAAACCAATCAGCTTCCAGTTTTTTTTTTGTCAAGGCTTAACTGAACAAGCTGAGGCTAGAAGCTGATTGGCTACCATGCACAGCTCGATAAGATTTTGCACTAGTTTTAGTAAATCAATCCCAACTACTCAAGCTTGGTGGTAAGTTAAAAAAATGATATAGAACCTGTGGTCAGTAGGAGGAGTAGTGCCCCATCCTTGGTGTCAGTGGGAGGTATAATGCCCCACTGTTGCTGTCAGTGGAAGAAATGGTGTCTCATCTTTGGTGTCAGTGGGAGGATTAGTACCCCATCATTGGTGTCAGTGGGAAGAATAGTACCCCATCTTTGGTGTCAGTGGGAGGATATGTACCCCATCATTGGTGTCAGTGGGAGGATTAGTACCCCAAGGTCAGATAAAGGCAAGCAAAATGACCACATCTGGGATGCATGCTGCATGTTTGAGGTCCAACTTGGAAACTCTGATGGAGATCACATCACTGAAGTCCTCAAGTTATATAAGAAGCCAGCAAGCCAATAAGCTTGCCAGCAACCACGCACAGCTGAAATATTGGTCTTTAATCAATATCTATGACTTAATTGCTTTAGAAAATGTCATCATATGAATAGGTGGTGAGCAGAGTGGTGCAAGGCTGCAGATAACATTGTTTGCACTTTTTTAAATATACCAATAGTCACATATAATGTATTCAGTCTATATTTTCCTTAACTTCCAGGAACCATCAAAGTTGAGATTCTTCCAAAAATCGATATCGCTGACTTGAAAGAACAGGACATTTCAGAATTGACAGAAAAATGTTTCCACACCATGCGCAAAGTGTTCTTTCGGCTCTCCGGCAAGCCGCTCCCAGCTGGTGGACAGGCCGTTTCTAATAAATAGGAGCTACTGGACTTACAGACATCAGACCCAGAGACTAACTTGTAAGGGGCAGAGCACTGCGAGTCAGACACATGCTAATCAAACACTGGACTTAACAGATAGCACTGGAGACTAAACCGTAACTTACCAAAGACCACACTGCTTGTGGATTTAATATTGGACACTAGTAATACGCAAAACGGACTAGTGTTGGTAGAATTACAGACATTTCTGGAAAATTTGCTATTTTGTTGAAATGCAATTGCATTTATTTCGCTGCTATGGGTTATTGTTTTTTGTTTTTTTTTGGTGTATTTTATTTTTTGACTTTCTTGGCAGCAAAAAAAAAAATGGTGAAAAAGTAAAAAAATGGTAAGTAATGGTAAACAATAATTTAAGTATTGTTGTTTTTTTTTAGTTTTTTTTTTTATATATAGCTTTTTTTCTTTCTGTGCATAAAATGTCAAATATTAAAATACACCAAAAAATCCATGAGCATTTTACAAAGCAACAATGAAACGTTTTTTTTTTTTTGTTTATATATTTTATTTTCAAGCAATTTTTACCTAAGCAGAATTAATAGTGAACCTGGGGGCCAAAGGAGAATTTGCTAATTTTGCAGAATTCACTCCGCTCATTGCTGTTGGAAATATTGGGATAAAGGACTTTACAATGAATACATAGCACACCAGCAAACAGTGTAACATAGAGAGCTGCCTTTACCATAAAGGTAACAGGTAACTAATATGCTCCATGTCCAATGGACCGTTTTCAGAAGCTAGAAACTATACTTTATTGACAGCAAATGAAACCTTTTCCTTGGACATTGGTAACTTGACTCCTGGCCGGTGTATCGTAAAATGTTTTATGGGACTGGATAGGACCATGTAGTGGTCTGCAAATCTTACACCTTGTCAGAAGCAGTATTGACCCAACTGAATAGGGCTGCTACCATACAAGCCAGGATTGTTTGGTGTGTGGTCAAGTTATACAGTTTTTGGTTAATTTAAAGGTGATCATATAGAGGTTTGACAAATGAACTTCAGTATATGACCTGCTTAAAACAGTAAGGAAAAAAAGCTTATTAGTTGGTAAGGGAATTGTAGCCCACATATTACTTCTTACCTTATAAATGAAAGGAGAAGTAGGGCCAAAGCTCTTTTGGCCCTACTTCTTCTATGAATCACAGAAGTGCACTCAGTTCTGCGCTCCTGTTACCCGTTTTCAGCTGACGTCACTCAGGCGTTCCAGGCTTTGGAAAGATCCCAGCTTTAATGTTGGGTTTCACCCAGATCCCTGACTGGCAGCTGGCTCAGCCTCTCAGCATATACCGCTGAGAGCCTGGGCCATCTGCTCCCGCCCCCTTCACAGCCTAGTGCTTCAGTGAGCGCTGGAGGTGCAGAGCAGAGTCAGTCACCGGCTCTCTGCAGACTGAAGACCAAAAACGGAGTCATCAGCGGTCTTTGATTGTTCAGTTCTGGGTCTTAGAGGCGGTTAAGGACACCTGCAGCGTTCATTCCAATGCTGCATCCTCCCAGGTGAGTATGACTGTTTTCTTTTTTCCCCAAACTTCTCTTTTAAGGTTTGTCCTCTTGCATCTCTCCCATATTTAATGCAAAAATAGAAGTTGGCCAGATTTTCCCTGTCACCTTTTCCCTGCCCAAAATCTTACTGATATAATTAACTTTGATTTTAAAACTGTCTTTACCTTTTCTTTGTCTCCTGCAATATGTTGAGATTTCTGACACTGTCTCGTGTAAAGGATGGCCAGTTCCAAAGTTTTGGGGTCACTGGTGTCAAGGTTTGAAGTTCTTTATGGGAGGCAAAAGCATAGTCTTCCGTGTCCCCTCTGTTCCCTATGCAAGCACAAATTACGGTAATTCTATGTGCTGGCTTTATGCTGGTTTTCAGGTGAGTAAAGTATTTACCCCCAAATCTACCAGATCAATTGCATTTCAATCACTCAGTTCTCCAGAAGCGAAGGCTAAAAAAAGCCTCAAGACTTAGCTGTTTTATTTTGCTAGTTTCCCATTAATTCCATGCATTTTGCTAAATGTGTATATATAATACAGCACTATGAAGCGGCCCTTCAGACATCATTTCTTATCCATCTTATGTCTTGTAGTGTTGTGTCCAGTGGAATATGAGATTTTGCAGCTTTCCACAGGTGAACTGTAAACACGTGGAATGCCCTGTCCATGGGAGCCCTCTGAAAACAACTGGATGCATTATGGAAATGAGTTGGATAATAAATATTTTCTGTCCTGCTGCTCTGTCCCAAATAATAAAGTCCATAATCAACAAGTGGAGTCAGAGAGGCCATTAAAAGTTAAAGCGGAACTTCAACTAAAAAGGGAAGTTCTGCTTTTCCTCCTCCCCTCCACTACCACCACTTTTGGAAACTTTTTATTTTTTTAATTTTTTCTATAGTTTTAACAAGTACCCACTCCCACTTTGAGTCAGATCACCTAGGCGATGCAAGTGGAAGTTGGCACCTCTTATTGAAACCTCCTAGAACATGTCACAGATCCCAGGAGGCTGCGGGTTCATTCACAAAGTGCAATGTGACTTGCGCATCTACAGTGGGAAGTCAGCTTCCCACAAGCAAGATGGTGGTGCCAAGGACCCAAAGACAGTACTGGATCCTAGACTGGTAAGTGTGTGTTTATTACAAGTCAGCAACTACAGTATTTGTAGCTGCTGACATTAAATTATTTTTAGAAACGACTGTAGCTCCTCTGATGTAGTGTACACAGGTAATTTTCCTAAATAAACCACCAGTCAATGAGTGTTTCTATGACAACACTGGCACTACTTTGTTCAGGAACTTTCTGCATATGTAGTGCCCATAGCGCAATTGTTTTTGCCTGCTACAGTGAAGGGAGCGCAAATTCGCAATACTAGATCTAGGAAGACTCACAAAGAGACTGCACTAAAATTTCTGTGATGCACTTATTTGTACATATTGCATTGTAAATTATACAGGAGAGAAAAATGCACAAATGCACCTGTTTTTGCCATGTCCATCAGTAGCACAGTGCGGAAATAACGTGCAAAAAAAGTGCTGGAAATGCCCAAATCAGCCAACAATATAGGTTTTTGTGCCTTTTCCATTCTCTGTTTTGATTTGACAGCTGATGATGGCTGAGTTTATTAATAATGATTTTTGTGTTTTGTTGTGTTTCTTCCATTGTTTCTCTTGTTTTCTTGTTGTTGTGTATAATCACAACTTGCACTGGACTAATGACTGCTGCTTTTATGTTTATTGTTGCCAAAGTAATCTATGAGACTCTAATTCCAGTGTATGACACTCTATAGAAGTATTAGAGGTGTAATTAATTACAGCCTGCCATTCAAATAATATATTTCCTATTTTTATTATCAGAGGGTAAAAATGTTTTACTTTAAAAGTGACAAAATTCCTTAGCGTTTTATCTTATTTTTATGTTAATGTAATTGTTTATTAAGTAGAACTGTTTTTCTTTGTTCATTGTGCCAAACCAGAAAACATGGTGGTCGGCCTTGTGGCAGATTGTAAAAAAATACAGGGATTGATTCACTTAATCTGGTGCAGCTCTGCATAGAAACCAATCAGCTTCCAGAATGTATTGTCAAAGCTTAATTGAACAAGTTGAGGATAGAAGCTGATTGGCTACCACCAGATTTTGCACTGTCCAGTTTTAGTAAATCAACCCCACAGTCTTCCACAGTTAACATTTATAAACAGTTTCTATGTGTTTTTCCCATGTGTGTATGTACGTGACTATGGGCGGATCTTGCATTTATGCCACAACGGTTGTAAAACGCATGGTTCTCTTGCATAACTCTCTGCCCAATTTCCAGTGCTTTTGCTATCCATTTTCTTATTTGTGGATTATGAAGGTGATGGCGGATGGCATTTGGAAGATGGAGATCTCTTGATCATTAGCACAGAGGAAACACAAGCTAAACTTAATTATTTGAGACCTTCCTACCCCTGAGTGAGACTTCTGTTCCTCATGGTGTTGTAGTTTATCATTAAAGTTGGTCATACATGGAGCGAATTTCAGCTGATTTCAGATGAACCCAACAAAATTTAAGTGGGTGACCTTGTCTGCTGCCACCTGCCCGAGATCCCTCAATTGAAAAATGAAAGGAGCCAGCCAGAAAATTGTTACAGAAGAAGGCACTGTGAAGGGAGATTTACTAAAACTGAAGATTGTAAAATCTGGTGCAGCTCTACATAGAAACCAATTAGCTTCCAGGTTTTATTGTAAAAGCTTAATTGAACAAGCTGAAGTTAGAAGCTGATTGGCTACCATGCACAGCTGCACCAGATTCTGAGTGCACCAGTTTTAGTAAATCTCCCCCAGTGCTCGGGTATTCGAACAACTGGTGGGGCTGGCTGTCAAATTACAATAGAGTTTTGTCCATCCGCACTGTGAAGTGTGGATGGAAGAATCAGTTGGATCTATATGTCTATGTGATCTATAAGTGTGTTGTCAGCTTCAAAATCCACTTGAGATCTTTGAACAGTACAACTGAAAATCAAAACTGCACCTTCCAGTTTATATTAGTAGGAAACAACAGAGGGAAGTTATTAAAACTGGAGCAGACAAAATTTGGAGCAGCTGTGTGTGGCAACCAATTGGCTTCTAACTTCATTTAGTTCCGTAAGGCCCCTTTCACACGGACGTTCCATATGTCCGTTTTTCATCCATCCGTTTTCAGATGAAGAACGGACATACATGTATCCCTATGGGATAGCGGATGTCAGCGGATGAACATCCGATGACATCAGTCTCCGCTATGGTCTGTTTAGCATGATGGAGGAAAATCCTGTTTTTCCATCTGTCTCCGGATCGGATGAAAACGGACAGACGGTCCGTTTTCATCCGATCCCCCCATAGAAGAGAGCGGCGATCTGACCGGTCCATTTCTGCACAGTGTGCAGAGACGGACAAGTCACCCGCCGGTTTAGCGGGGATCAACGGAGCGATCCCCGCTGATCAAGCGGATGTTCACGGGGCGGATCATCACGGGATCCGCCCGTGTGAAAGAGCGCTTAAGGTTCAAAAATGAAAGATAGAATCTGATTGGCTGCCATGCACAGCTGCTCCAGAATCTAGCCACTCAAGTTTTGATAACTTCCCCTCAATGCGTTCAATCAGGGGCCTAATTGTATGTGTTTCTATTTGTCATTCCCCAGTGTAATCTGATTGGGTGGCAATATTGTACAACTGTTGCATATACTGTGATTGTTCATGTTAAAAGGTCCCTCAAAGACATCACAGCGGGTTGGCTGAAAACAAGTTTGGTGGAAATCAGCCCATACAGCCTGTCAAATATATTTTCTTACAGATGAATATTTTACTTGAGATTATTTGTATGAAAAGCCAAGGTGCCTTTATTTCAAAACAAGCCAAAGATTTTTGTCACTGTTTTAGAATGTGTTGTGTAAATGTTATACAGCTATAAAAGAATGAAAACCCTTGTTTCTTCTGGTTATTGAAGTGCAGCGATCGTGTCCCTAGGCTTAGACAACCTATACTTTTTTTAGTACCTTATATGCACACCACAGCACTTCCTTTCTGGTTTGAACGGCCCTCCACACACTTGAATGTAATTGTTGTTAATGAATTAGTCTCACAGGTTGGGTGCTTTGTTTTTCATCTGCAGATGGATCAGGACCGATTTTAATGTGTGACCATGTGCTTGCTGGGAAATAGACATACCCCAATGTGTGAAGATAGACCGCATACAAAGTCCCAAGAAAATCACATTAGGGGCCCAGCATGTTTCTGGGTACATTTTGCACTCTCAAATTTTCTCCCCCCTTGAATACATTGCCAAAACCATCCTCTGATTAGCAGATGACCAGAGCTATTGTAAAATGTGACACTGCATCTCCCACTGACTGTAATAATGCCCAGGCCACAGCCCAAACACTATGGGAGTCAATGGGAGATGTTGTGTTGGTCAGCATTGGCAGCTATGCCATGCTAAGGAAAAGGTGTCCGTCATTCCTGTGTGTGGCAGTTACAGGGCTAAAATTACTTTACAGTAGAACTGCACTCAAATGTTAATTTAAAGGAACAGGAACAGTCTTTCTTGTTGGGAATGATAATTAAACAGTAACTAAAGGAGAAAATGCTGCTCCCAGCTCCATTGCATGTTGCACGCATGAAGGCCTGGATGTTTGGTCATATGATCGTTGTTAAAGAGGAGGGTGCCAATTCACACTGGAAGATCCCAACCAAGTGTCCATGCCTTCAGATGTATAACCAGCACCAGAAGGAGCCAGGAATAGCACTTTCTCCATGTAGCACCCCAGATGCATGGTGGTACCTCCAGAGACAGGGGTGGGCCAGCATATTACCCCAGGGCTGAATCCATGGCTAAAAGTTGGGCTAAAAGAACATTGGGTGCCAGTCACTTTCTGTCTTTTTTTTAAAGGTTTTATTTTTCACCACACAAGGATTAGGGATCCCAGATACGCAAAGTAACACTCACAGACTCTTCCAGATCCATGTCCGGCTTCACAGTGTCAGAACCTTTTAGCCAACCTGGAAACACTGTAGGAAATTTCTTAAGCTGATCAGAATTCTCTCTCTCTGTGCTAGTTCCAACAAACTCTGTTCACAATTTCCTATCCTTCCATTAATCCTATCCAAGATCCAGGCCTCTGCGAGAAAACAAGGTTGTCTTCCTGGGTCCCGATTTCGGCACAGCTTCCCCAAACGACAGCAGGATAACTTCCAGGACCACTTCAGGCCTATCTCCACATCCAGGGTACGTGTTAGGCCCTACTCAGGCTATGGGTTCAGTTCAGCATCACATCCCTAGGCCACAGCCCGGGGGTGGGGGGGGGGGGAGAGCTCACCTGGCCTGCTTTAAATAGTAATATTCTCCCCCCAGCATGCCCCAGTGCTAAAGTACCTCCTACTGGTTAGCGAAAGGAAATATAAATATTCATAATGCATTACTGTGGAATCCAATATTATTGCCAGACATACCGGTGCCACCTATGGGAAGCAGAGAGAAACAGCAGCTCCACTGTGTTTAGACCAAATGAAGAAATCAACTACAAATTCCGCTAGGGCTGACCCCCACCCAGCAAGCCTAAATTTAGGTAGTAGTGTTTAGGACAGAGTGCTACATCCAGAAGTCGGCCCTTTTGAAATATGGGAGCTGCCGTGGCTGGATTTTTTTTTTTTTTTAAGGTATGTACGTGTAAGTGTCATGTTTATCCTTTAACACCGACACAGTTACTAACTTGTCTGTTCTAAATCTGTATTTTAGAATCATAAAGGAGGAATAATGTTGGCAGCCTTAAGGCATAAATCTTTAAATGAGAATTGGCAATGATGTTTCTTATATACTATTCTGCAACATTCCTTTTCATTCCTCCTAATACATACCAACAACACGCCGCAGATCTATCCAGTCTGAGAAATAACACCAGGCAGAGGGAAATGGCATTTGTGGAAATCATTTTTATTATACAAAAAGCAAACCACACAATAAAATTGTAAAATACAGATCTTGCATACAAACGAGTGTGTACCATTAAGAGGAAAGTGAAACTTTCAGGAATCTTTACATTAAGCAGCATGATAGAAAATACCTAAGTTCTGTGTACATAACACATATGATCTGCACAAATCCAGACCATGACATGCAGCCCGATATATAAAATTGATTCTTATGAAAAGGAATTTAATACATTTTTTTTTCTGTGTGACTTGGAAAATGATCAAAATGTACAACTGATCTCATAAGAAAATAATACAATGGTGAGCATACTGGTGTGCTGGTTGGCTACAACACAACTTTTCATGTTCAGCCCCTAGGTGGCGCTGCATCCATAATCACTGCAAGATTGCCCTCTGTATAGGCACTATTAGACATAAGTAAGAATGTAAAATGAATTCACTGTTCAGTTTTGGGTGAATGTTGGCAGTTGAAATGACCTCTACATCAAAGCTTACATCTTGGGAAGACTTGGCTGATCATATCGCCCCACTGACATTATTAGCAGTGATCTCTAAAGCCTTGGAGTCTCACTCATCCTGTTGTATTCTTTGTAAAGTAAAATAAATTATGTCACCGGGGGAATGTGTGATTGCCTTGAAATGGCTGCAACAAGTGGGCAGAGCTGAGAAGTCAGGTACAGTGATCTAACTGCTGGAGCTCCCTAGAGAGATCAAAGGTGATTCATTTACCTGGCATCTGCCCAAAATGGAGGTATCTGCTTTAGAGGCGGACTTACCCTTTACCTTCAGAAACCAGATTTCATTGTTTATTTTCTTATCACAGAAGGAGAAGAAAAATCGGAAAACTAGAATTACTTAAGGCACCCAAGTACATAATATGATTGTATAATATGGTCAGCTATGGCATCAATCAAATGACTGTGTCATTTTTATTGTGAAAATAGCATTATGGTAAGTCAGAATAGCTATGTGATCTCTGTGCTGACCTCTGTCCCAGTTAATTACAGCACAGTGTGAAAAAGCAGCACTCTGGGCCAGGATCAATGTGTGTTTAAAGGGAACCTGTCAGTACAACAAAGAAGAGAGCAGACCTGTGCCCTCCCTGGAACTAGCAATGGTAGGCTCCAGAGTTCTATGGGAGCCTTTTTAGCATTCTAAAAAAAAAACGTTCCACCATGTGATCCTTGACCCGCTGCAACCTCCCAGCTAAGGGCAGCACACAGCCTAACCATCCTGCCCAGTACATCTATCTAGCTTATTAGTGTACATATTGTACTCTTTAATTTGTGCCACCATGTACTTCTCGCACACACAAAACATAAACGGTCACTATGCTGCACAGACCGGCTGCACCAGCTCAGTGTTTGACACTTTATATGTAAGAACAGTTCAGTCTGCAATGAGGTACTATTGTCTTTAAGGAGAACCTGTCACATCCTACATAAATGCTGTACACTATAGCTGATGTGCTTTGTATATTGTGCCATGTTCTCCCCACTTTCCCAGGGCAGGGAATACAAGGTTTTGGTACAGGTGACTTTGCACCCTTCCCGAAGGTCATGATGGTACAAGTTTTCTGCACACCTTGGCTAGAAGGGTCATATAGAGACTTTGCACCTTCCACGAAGGTCATGATGGTACAAGTTTTCTGCACACCTTGGCTAGAAGGGTCATATAGGGACTTTGCATCCTCCCGAAGGTCATGATGGTACAAGTTTTCTGCACACCTTGGCTAGAAGGGTCATATAGAGACTTTGCACCCTCCCGAAGTTCATGATGGTACAAGTTTTCTGCACACCTTGGCTAGAAGGGTCATATAGAGACTTTGCACCCTTCCCGAAGGTCATGATGGTACAAGTTTTCTGCACACCTTGGCTAGAAGGGTCATATAGAGACTTTGCACCTTCCACGAAGGTCATGATGGTACAAGTTTTCTGCACACCTTGGCTAGAAGGGTCATATAGGGACTTTGCATCCTCCCGAAGGTCATGATGGTACAAGTTTTCTGCACACCTTGGCTAGAAGGGTCATATAGAGACTTTGCACCCTCCCGAAGGTCATGATGGTACAAGTTTTCTGCACACCTTGGCTGGAAGGGTCATATAGAGACTTTGCACCCTCCCGAAGGTCATGATGGTACAAGTTTTCTGCACACCTTGGCTAGAAGGGTCATATAGAGACTTTGCACCTTCCACGAAGGTCATGATGGTACAAGTTTTCTGCACACCTTGGCTAGAAGGGTCATATAGGGACTTTGCATCCTCCCGAAGGTCATGATGGTACAAGATTTCTGCACACCTTGGCTAGAAGGGTCATATAGAGCTATGTTCTCTTCTGAAATATACAACACGCTGTGTACTACTGCTACTGTGTAGGGCAGTGGTTCTCAACCTCAGTCCTCAAGTACCCCCAATGGGCCATGTTTTGGGAACCTCCCTTAGATAAAATAGCTCTTATCAATACCATGTCATTGATATTGATTTAAAGCAGCTGTGCAAAGTAAAGGAACACCTGAAAACATGGCCCGTTGGAGGTACTTGAGGACTGAGGTTGAGAACCAGTGGTGTAGGGCATGACAGGTTCTCTTTAACAAATGCGTTTCACGCTTGTCACTGATAGAAATAAGCGGCCACTGACGGTTTGTATGGAAAGTTTTGTAAAATATTTACAAGAAATGTATAAATATTACTGAGCATTTACCAGATTGATTACATACAGATAGCCGAGCCGCTGGCGGTAGCGTCTCCCAGTCGCCAGACAATTATTTTTTTTCCATCAAATTCAGATTCATAGAAGTAAATAAAATGTATTCTAGTTGGTGTTTTTCAAACTATTGCTGCCCATAAAGCTACCTTTCTGGAAGTTCAGTTCTGGCTGGATTAGAACCAGCGCCGGGCAATGTATATACATCCCCAGTCGGCACAAAGAATACCGAGCCTTGCTGTTCAAATGGTGTGCAGGAAGGACAGGTTGTTCTGCGCCTAGCGACCAATCAGATTCTTCCCTTCAGTTTACAAGAGCAGCATAGGAGAATGAAGGGAAGCCTCTGATTGCTATGAGTAGCACAGACAGTTCTTCTTGCAGACATCATAAATAAACAGGCAATATTACAGTTTTTGTATCGTGTAGTGGCCACAAGTCTTGCAGGTCGGGGGGCCTTTGGCGTTCGTATTTTGTGTGCCATGGAGGTCAAAGTTCGTTCTTACAGGAGCCTGAAAGGCAAAAGAAGAGTCATTATACTTTCATGAATTTGGGTTAAGCACCAATATTTGTTCTTTAATTTCCAAAAAAATCGTCTGTGTTAAAGTTCCTATTCATAATAATATATATAATATTTAGCTATCGTTAGGAATTATTTCTCAGAATTTCCGTATTATTTAATCCTCAGCTGAAATGGGTTCATATTCTGCTCTCCTCTATAGACATTCTACTGAACGTCGTGTTAATCTTCCCCACCAGACGCTAGCGGCATTTTAAGGCAAAAAAACTCACAATACTATTTAGTAACAAACTCATACTAGGAAAACAAATAATATAATGAGAACATAGAGTAACATGTGCAGTAAGCAATCCTGACCCCTGGGATAAGAAAAATTCTGAAGAATTGGGTCTTTGATTGTAAAATGTTGTAACTAACCCCATACAGAATATACAGTTACATACTTGTGTTATGTTCAAATTAGACACATGTCCAATGAGTTCAGCCAAAATGCACCTTGAAACCTAAACCCACTGTTTAGCTAGAGAAAGTCATAAAAACCCTAAGGGCTTGTTTATGCCAGTGTCACCCTTTGAAGAGCGATGGATCACTTTTCAAAGCGGTGCAGGCACGGCTGACAGGCATTTAGGATGTGTTGCCACCCCCTCAATGCCTTTTTTTTCTTTGACAACCAACAAATGTTTTGATTGAGAACACCCCATCTCCACCTAAATGGGCTAAATTCTGCGACAATCCTGCCTGCTGAACGTGACAGGAGAATTTGTGCCACGCGGCAAAGCAAAGCACTGTGGTATGTGTTCAACCTCAACCAGCTGCCTTTGTAGCTTAAGAGGGGTGGGAAAAACGCTTTCCTTAACCACCTATTTTTACCGACCTCTGATCAAAAGTGTAAAATAAACCTTAAAATGCAGGCTTCAGTTAGCCCCAACAGGGAAATAAAATCTGTCCCAATCCCCAAAGGCAATTGGTCACTCCCTGGATCAATATCCTAAATTTTTTAATCAGGAAGGCAAGCAACTCGGATGCTCTTAAATAAAAGTACTTTATTTGTTACATGGGTATACATTGTACAGGCTTAATAGGCTATATCCTAAGTGCCGGTTCACACAGGGGCAACACGACTTCCAGCGCGACTTTACAAGGCAACTTGGAGACGACTTCAGCGCGACTTCAGCGCTACTTGGAGCGACTTACAACGCGACTTCAAGTTGCCTCCAGGACAGGCGACTTTGCCAGTGGCCAATCACATAATAATCTGCTCTGTGGAAGGGAGGGGTTTGCCTTAGAAAACTATTTTCACTTCCTGGAAAGTTGCTTCAGTTAAGACGGGGGATCCGACTTGGAGGCGACTTCCATTGAAATCAATGGGTACAAGTCGCCTAGAAGTCGCCTTGGAGTAGTACAGGAACCTTTTCTGAAGTCGGAGCGACTGCAGTAGTGTGCATTAAGACGGCTCTCATTGACTAACATGTAATTTCTCATGTCGCGCAACTTGGGGCGACACAAGTCGGATCCCAAGTCGCGGTAGTGTGAACCGGCACTAAATGTTATTGTTTATAATTATTGGTAGTTATTTACAGTATATTTTGTTTATTTACATCCACCTTTTATTTATTTTTTAAGCCTTCTATGGATTTGGCTACAACCAGCTCCTGTGGAAGACTATTTCTCAGCTCTTACTGGAAAGAATCCTTTCTACCTGCACAAGTTAAACTTGTTTTCCTCGCAAAGAATGCCGCCTTGTCTTTTGTGGTTAAAATGACCAACTTTCCACTAAGTATATGGGTTATATACTGTATATTCAAGGTGATCATACCCCCCTTAGGCTGGCCATACATTATACAATTTTATTATTTAATTTCCTTTAGATTTACCTTAAACTATGTAGTGTATGAGCCTGACCCATTGTATACAAATACAAAGTGTTTAGGTGTGTCCTCATATTATATGGTTTTGGTAAAGCTAAAGCAAAATTGTACCAGAAAGTTGTATAATGTATGGCCAGCCTTAATCACATCTTTTTAAGGGAGAATAAACTCAGTTCAGCATAAGATTACATTGTCAATTGCGTATATATACTGTATATATCTATCTATATATATCCATCTATATATATATCTACATAGACCTAGATAGATAGATAGATAGATAGATATTACAAACAAGGTAAAAGGATTTATTTGTACGATAACTTTCTATATGTGAGCTCTATGTAAAGCAGCTTAGTGTCGTTTCTGCGTAATTAAGCTTTGCTCGGCTGCAGGTCTCCCTAAGGGTGTAAATTTATTGTAAATGTGTTATCCCGTCGTTTGCATCCTCGACTCTGTGCAGGGAATTATTCAATGATTGTTGCAAGCTAATGGGATGTTTAAACTCATCCTATTCGTGAACGCCGCTTCCTTTTACAGGGCGACAGTCAGGCGGCTCGTTAGCTGAGGCAAGATTTGGACCAAGATCAAGGACAGATTGAGATTTCCGATTTATTGGACGAAGGCCTAATAAGATCTGAAACCTGACCGGTCTGCTAATGTGCAGCAAATAAGCCTTGAACAAATGCGCGCCTGCAAAGCGAAAATCGGGACACGATCAGAAATACTGTTTATTTAATCAGTCCTAATTATTGAGCAAATGAACGTTCCCAGAACGGAGCGCAGTGTGTTTATTATCTTTCTAAACGATGGTTCTGCCAGGTTGGTTTCGCCACCGCAAATGGACACTTTTTGGAGGTTTTCATGCCAACTCTTGAATTTTTTAATACCCAGCCAATTAGGCTGAACACATTTTACTTTATTAACAGAAAAAAATAATATTATGTTATACAAATAAGATGTAATCACAAAAAAGTGCTGACTGCACTGCTTGACATGAAACTAGGGTGCCTCACACTGCCCGCTGCAGTTTGGCGGTAGCACAGTGTACCCGTGGTTTTCGTACGGGTGACCTGTGCTTTGCCATAGACTTCTATTAGATTGGGCGTTTTTCATGCGTTTTCTGAAAGTGCACCAAAGATGCAGCATGAATAAAAAACACAAAAATGGCCGCGCAGTGGCCAAACAGTGTGAAAGTACCCTTAAAGAGGGAATCTATAAATTAACACCCAAATCACAGTGCTGAAAATATACAGTATAACAGCAAACAAGTAGAAGTTTGAAAGTCACATCAGAACTGAATTTTAATCTATATTCTGTTTTAATTACCTGTCAGCACAGGCATGGGAGCTGTCATTGCTGACTTGTTTGTGAAGATGCATTCCAGCGCTGTCATACTGATTCTGCACTTACTACCTAATAAAACTCCAATCTGAACAATCATGTGCATAGCAAGTGCTCAGTAGATCACTTGATAGTAAGCAAAGAATTGGGATGGAGCCTGCACCTTACAAAACAAGCCTGACCGTCTCACTTTAAATTGCAAAACTTTTGGAAAATGTAGAAGATTGTGACTTTCACACTTGTACATGTGTGTTCATTTTTTAGACTTTTGTCTGCGTATACACCTGTACCTGTACGGCTTTCAAATTGTGATCCGCTGCTGTGTCCTTGTAACCACTGCATCTCAATAGACCTGAATGGGACTGCCTGAATGCAGAGTCATGGAACAAGGATGGCCCTTAATACAGATAGGTATGCCCATGTGAATGAGTGGGACTGCCTGCATGCAGAGTCATGGAACAAGGATGGCCCTTAATACGGATAGGTATGCCCATGTGAATGAGTGGGACTGCCTGCATTCAGAGGGATAGAACATGGATGGCCCTTAATACGGATAGGTATGCCCATGTGAATGAATGGGACTGCCTGCACAGTGTTGCCAACCGTCAGTATGTTTACTGGCAGTCAGTAAAAAACAGGCATTTTTTCCCTGCCAGTAAATGCCAGTAAAAGGAAAAGGTTGCCAGTAAAAAATATGGCTGTGACGCTCAACTCGGACCGGAGCTGGCTGAGACCACTCGAGTGCCTGCTACAGTGCCTGAGCATGTGTTGTGATCTCATGGTGCAAGGGAGCCAAGCAGAGCGGCCAGAGCCTTGTGTGTGGGTCGGGAACAAGGCAGGCCGGGAGCAGAACTGTCAGTGCTGTTTAGACTGGCGTGGACTGGAGGGAGAACCTGGCTTGGAGAGAGACTGTCACTGTGACTCAGGAGGGGACGTGTCGTGTCGGTGATCTGTGCTGCTGCACACTGCTGTCATTGTGAGAGTCAGTTTTATGTGTGTGCCTGACCCAATCTAATTTCTTACCCTCCTGAGTCCTGTCCCTGAGCTACTTACTTACTATATCGAAAATAAAATAAGAAATATGTTTTTTTCCTTATTATCTACCTAAATCATATTGCTAATTGTATATTGTACTTGTTTGTAGCCTAAATAATGAAATTTGCACTTAAAACAGTATTTTTTTAACTTTTGGAAATGGCAGTAAAAACGTGGCTATGCCAGTAAATTTTGGGTATTGTGTCAGTAAATTTTAATCTGGTAGGTTGGCAACTAGGGATGGGCCCGGTGTTCGATTCGAACCCACGTTCGAATCGAACATCGGGCGTTCGCCCACTCGGCGAGCCCAGAACTATTTGGGCCGTTCGCATCACATTCGTGTGATGCGAGCGGCCCGCAATGCATTGCGCCAGTCGCAGTGCATTGCTGGCTGATGATTGGCCAAGCATGCACTGTGACCCCGCATGCTTGGCCAATCACAGCGCCGGCAGCGAGGAGAGCAATAATTGGCTACAGGCAGGACGCCTGTAGCCAATTATAGCTCAGGGGCTTTAGTACACGCCCCACTGTATAAAAGGCCGCCGCGCCGTCGGCCTAGTGCACTGTGTTCCGGCTTGATTCTGATATAGGCAGACTGCTGATGCTGATGCTGATTCATTATCATTACTACTGAATACTGATCATTTGATTGCATCACTGATTCATTCTGCTGATTGCACTGCTGCTGAGTGGTGACATTATCTGCTGCTGAGTCTAACTGCTGTGATTCTGGGGATTAGTCTGGTGTGTGCGTGCTGTTAGTACAGCATTGCAGTATCACCTTCTGTCCTATTGTGATCTAAGGCAGGCAGGCATTTATAGGAGCTAGTGTGTGTGTGTGTGCTGTGTTAGTACAGCACACATAAAACCACCTCAGTCACTCTATCTGCTATAAGGCCCAGTTGTTGTCATCGAAGGCAGCCAGGCATCTCCAGGAGCTAGCGTGTGTGCTCTGTTAGTACAGCACACATAAAACCACCTCAGCCTCTCTATCCACCATAAGGCCCAGTTGTTGTCAAATAAGGCAGCCTCTATCTGCCGTAAGGCCCAGTTGTTGTCATCGAAGGCAGCCAGGCATCTCCAGGAGCTAGCGTGTGTGTGTGTGTGCTCTGTTAGTACAGCACACATAAAACCACCTCAGCCTCTCTATCTGCTATAAGGCCCAGTTGTTGTCATATAAGGCAGCCTCTATCTGCCGTAAGGCCCAGTTGTTGTCATCGAAGGCAGCCAGGCATCTCCAGGAGCTAGCGTGTGTGTGTGTGTGCTCTGTTAGTACAGCACACATAAAACCACCTCAGCCTCTCTATCTGCCGTAAGGCCCAGTTGTTGTCATCTAAGGCAGCCTCTATCTGCCATAAGGCCCAGTTGTTGTCATCTAAGGCAGCCATCTGCAGGAGTTAGTGTGTGTGCTGTGTGACCTCAGCACAATATACACTACCCACTACAATGCCTGGAAGACCGCCAAGGAGAGGCAGACAGTCCTGAGGCAAGAACACAGGGCAAGCAGGCTCTGTTTCTAGAGACATCAGTGCTGGTCGTGGACGTGGACGTGGTCGTGCATCGTCATCAGCACGTGGCCATGGGACACGCTTGTCCTTGTTTTCGGCAGCTGGACATGTTGAGCCGCATCATGCCGAAGGCTTGGTAGAATGGATGACCAAGCCCTCCTCATCCTCCTCATCCTCTCTCACCCAGGCTCAGGGTACTGGCAAAGCAGCTGCCAACGCGTACTCAATGGCATCATCAGGCACCCCTTCCCTAGACCCACCATGTCCTCCTGAGGAGTCCCCCGAACTGTTTGAGCACAGTATTGGGTACATGCTCCAGGAGGATGCCCAACGTTTTGAAGGCTCGGATGATGATACCCAGCTAGAGGAAGGCAGTAGCGTGAGCGCAGAGAGAGGGGATGCTCAAGGACAGCAATCTGGCAGTCATGTTCCACCAGCTGCAGCTTACTGCCAGGTTTGCTCCAGTGGTGAAGAGGGAGGGGATGATGAGGTCACTGACTCCACGTGGGTGCCTGAAGGGAGAGAGGAGGAGGAGGAGGCGGCGGCACATGTCCAACGAGGCAGGATGCCCTCCGGAGGCCAGCTAGAGGCCAGCACACCAACTGAATCACACCGCAGAGCTCCGCCTGTGCAGGGCGCTGCCTCTGCACGTTATCACAAAAGTTCTTTGGTGTGGGCCTTTTTTGAGACGAGTGCATCAGATCGCACCACTGCTATTTGCAACATATGTCTCAAGCGTATCTTGCGTGGCCAAAACATCAGCCGCTTGGGCACCACAAGCATGACCAGACATATGTCGACCTGCCATGCAGCTCGTTGGCAAGCGCACATTAAAGACCCACACCAAAGAACAAAGCGGACCTCTCCTTGCTCCTCATCAGCTGGGATCTCCAACCCCACTATATCTTCAGTCCTCTCTGAAAGCTGCTCTGAGAGGAATGAAGGTGTAGAATTAGGTGTGTCACAGCCAAGTACTTGCGGGCACTCTGTTAGCAGTACACCGACGTCCGATTCTACCAGGCAAATTTCCCTGCCCCAGCTGCTGGACCGTCGAAAGAAGTTTACTCCCAGCCATCCACATGCCCAGCGGTTGAATGCTAGCTTGGCTAAATTGCTAGCACTTCAACTGCTGCCTTTTCAGTTGGTAGACTCGGCCCCCTTCTGTGAGTTTGTTCAATGTGCGGTTCCTCAGTGGCAGGTTCCCAAACGCCACTTTTTCTCACGGAAGGTGATTACGGCTCTCTACCGGCATGTGGAAGGCAATGTCCATGCCTCGCTGGACAGGGCGGTCAGCGGTAAGGTGCATATTACCGCTGACTCATGGTCCAGCAGGCATGGACAGGGATGTTACCTGTCTTTCACGGCCCATTGGGTCACTCTATTGGCAGCTGGGAGGGATGCAGGACAAGGTGCAGTAGTGTTGGAGGTTGTTCCGCCACCACGCCTCCAAAATGCTACTACTGGTTGTGACACACCTCTCTCCTCCACCCCCTCCTCTTCTTCTTCCTCCATGGCCTCTTCGAGTGCTCTGTCCTCGGAACCAGCGGTGCTCCGTAGGCGTACAAGGGGCTACGCGAGTACGCAGGCAAAAAGATGCCATGCCGTGCTTGCGCTGGTGTGTTTGGGGGACAGGAGCCACACTGGGGCAGAGGTTCTGGCAACTCTGCAGGGGCAGGCCGAGAGGTGGTTGACGCCACGCCAGCTTAAGCCAGGAATGGTAGTTTCTGACAATGGCACAAACCTCCTCTCTGCCCTGCGACAGGGGCAGCTGACCCATGTGCCCTGTATGGCTCACGTCCTCAACCTGGTGGTGCAGCGGTTCTTGGGCAGGTACCCAGGCTTACAGGATGTCCTGAGGCAGGCCAGGAAAGTCTGTGTGCATTTCCGCCGATCGTATAATGCCAGTGCTCGGCTGGCTGAGCTGCAAAAGGAGTTGAACCTGCCCAAGAACCGCCTTATATGTGACATGCCCACCAGGTGGAACTCAACGTTGGCCATGCTGCAGCGACTGCACACGCAGCAGAGGGCCATCAATGAGTACCTGTGCGACTACGGCACCAGGACAGGGTCAGGGGAGCTTGGATTTTTTTCCCCACGCCAGTGGAGCATGATCAAGGATGCATGCACTGTCCTGTCACCATTTGAGGAGGCCACGAGGAGGGTGAGCAGTGACAGTGCATGCATCAGTGACACTGTACCTCTTGTCCACCTGTTGGAGCATACGCTGCGTGGGATAATGGACAGGGCACTTGAGACAGAACAGAGGCAGGAAGAGGAGGACTTCCTTGCCTCTCAAGGCCCCCTTTATCCAGACAGTGTTCCTTCTCTCCCACCCATCACACAGGAAGAGGATGAGGAGGAGGATTGTGTGAGCATGGAGGTGGAGCCTGGCACTCAGCATCAGCAGCAACAGTCTTTTAGGGATGATGTACAGTCCCAACAAACCAGTGGACCTGTACGTGGCTGGGAGGAGGTGGCTGGCGATCATGTCGTCCTCAGTGACCCAGAAGACTCCGGACCGAATGCCTCAGCTAACCTACGTTGCATGGCCTCCCTGATCCTGCAAAGCCTGCGGAAGGATCCTCGTATTCTTCGGATCAAGGAGAGGGACCATTACTGGCTGGCTACGGTACAAGGGTAAGGTTGCGGATTTTATCTTGCCGTCGCAGAGGGAGCAGAGGATGAGACATCTCAGGGAGGCCTTGCAGAAAGGTCTGTGCAACGCGTTCCCAGAGACAGGGAGGTTACAAACTCCTGGTCCTGGACGAGGAGTTGCTGAGGCTTCGGTCAGTAGCAGAAGGAGCGGTGGGGAAGGTGGACGTCTGACCGATGCGTTCAGACAATTTTTTAGTCCGCAGCCCCAAGGTATGATCGGTTCCAGCAACCATCGCCAGCGTCTGATATACATGGTGCAGGAATACCTAGGGGCAAGGTCAGACTTGGACACCTTTCCCACCGAAAATCCTCTGGCTTACTGGGTCTTGAGGATGGATCACTGGCCAGAGCTTGCACAGTATGCAATTGAGCTACTGGCCTGTCCTGCATCCAGCGTTCTTTCCGAACGCACATTCAGTGCTGCTGGAGGCTTTGTCACCGATCACAGGGTGCGCCTGTCCACCGACTCGGTTGATCGACTGACCTTCATAAAGAGGAATCAGTCTTGGATCACCACCAGCAACCAGGCACCTGAAACGGATATAACTGAATAATTTATAATGTCACATCCCTTCAAGACTGCCTATGCTGATGCTGAGTGACTGTCCTGTTATGTCCACTGACTATCCTCTTCCTCCTCCTCAATGATCCATTCCTTGATAGCTTGGAAGAACATTTTTGTTTCTGGGTGCCACCACACCAGTGGCTAAGGCCCAATTTTTCAGCCCCTGTTTAACAGGGGCATGTAATTAAAAATTTTTATGCAATGCTTTGCAACAGGTCTCATTGCTGTGCTCAGAGTACAGTATCTGTGAGGGGTTGCAGTGTTGTGGCACCAGCACCAGTGCCTAAGGCACAATTTTTCAGCCCCTGTTTAACAGGGGTGTGTAATTAAAAAATGTTATGCAATGCTTTGCAACAGGTCTCATTGCTGTGCTCAGAGTACAGTATCTGTGAGGGGTTGCAGTGTTGTGGCACCAGCACCAGTGCCTAAGGCACAATTTTTCAGCCCCTGTTTAACAGGGGCGTGTAATTACAATTTTTTAAGCAATGCTTCGCAACAGGTCTGACTGCTGTGCTCCAAGTACAGTATCTGTGAGGGGTTGCAGTGTTGTGGCAACACCGTCCACCACCAAAGGCCCAATTTTTCAGCCCCTGTTTAACAGGGGCGTGTAATTACAAATCTTGATCTAATAATTCTCAGCAGGGCCCATTCCTGCGCCCACCAAGAGTAACTGTGAGGGCTTACAGTCTTGTGGCAACACCGTCCACCACCACCACCAAAGGCCCAATTTTTCTGCCCTGTTCAACAGGTGCATGCAATTACAAATCTTGATCTAATAATTCACAGCAGGGCCCATTCCTGCGCCCACCAAGAGTAACTGTGAGGGCTTACAGTCTTGTGGCAACACCGTCCACCACCACCACCAAAGGCCCAATTTTTCTGCCCTGTTCAACAGGTGCATGCAATTACAAATCTTGATCTAATAATTCACAGCAGGGCCCATTCCTGTGCCCACCAAGAGTAACTGTGAGGGCTTACAGTGTTGTGGCTACACCAACATCTAATGGGGCAAATTTCTGCAGAGTATATACGGCAGGCCCCTACTTTCAAACATCCAACTTACAAACAACTCCTACTTGCAAACGGAAGGAGAAAACAGGAAGTGAGAGGAAATCTACCCCTAGGAAGGGAAATTCTATCCTGTTAGATTTAATTTGGGAAAAAGGTATCTCCTCTCTACTGATGCTTTATCACCAAACCTTGTTTCAATAAAAACCCCACTTTTCCAAAAACATTTGTCATTGGGACGGAAAGTGAGGTGAAATGTTCTGAACAGGTGCACAGACAGCAAAACAAATGCTACAGGGGTGATAACCCTTCCCTATGTTCTCCAAAAAGCTTAAAAATAGATTTTTTTTGGATGGAGCTACACTTAAAAATGTACCTGTTCAGATTCTACTTAAGAACAAACCTACAGTCCCTGTCTTGTTTGCACCGCCTGTATACTGCTGTTCAGAGTATATATGGTTGTAGGTATAGGGTTTTATTTTGGGTGCAGGGTTCCCCTTAATATCCATACAAGACCCAAAGGGGCTGGGGTGGGGGGGGGGGGGGGTGATGGGGTAGCCATGCCATTTTTCTCAAGGATTTTCAGCCATATGGCGGCCAGGACAAGACATGACATTAAAGGCGCAAGCGGTTTTAAATGGCTTCTTTTTTTCCTTTAGAAATGTCATTTTGTGCAGGGACAGTTCTAAACACGGGAAACACGTGGCACTTCACAGGCATACTTTAGACACCCCCCAGGTACGATATTTAAAGGGATATTTCACTTTTTTTTTTTTCACTTTATGCATCATTAAAATGACTGCTCCCGAAAAAACTTTAGTTTTTAAAACTTCTTTTTGCATTGATACATGTCCCCTGGGGCAGGACCCTGGTCACCAAACCTGTTTTATGACATTAACATGCATATTGGCCGTTATAATTAGCACTTTTGATTTCGAACGTTCACGTCCATTGTAACGAATAGGGTTCGAAAATTCGCACAAACTTTCGGTCCGTTCGAAGGTTCTGGTGCGAACCGAACCCGGGGGTGTTCGGCCCATCCCTATTGGCAACACTGGTAGAGGCATGGAATAAGGATGGCTCTTAATACGGATTGGTATGCCCATGTGAATGAATGGGACTGCCTGCATGCAGAGACATAGAACAAGGATGGCCCTTAATACGGATAGGTATGCCAAAAGACATTGATGAGCGAGTTTGGGGTGGAGGAACTTGACTGGCCTGTACAGAATCCTGAACTCAACTCTCTGCTCAATTAGAGCGGAGACTGTGAGCCAGGCCTTCTCGTCCAACATAAGTGCCTGACCTCACAAATGCGCTTCTGGAAGAATGGTTAAACATTCCCATAGACACACTCCGTAACCTTGTGGACAGCCCTTCCCAGAAGATTTGAAGACGTGTTAGCTGCAAAGGATGGGCCAACTCAATATTGAACCCTATGAACTAAGACTGGGATGCCATTAAAGTTCATGTGCGTATAAAGGCAGGTGTCCCAATACTTTTGGTAATATAGTGTACCTGCTTTTATAGGGCTTCTGTGGCAATTCTGATATCTATTTATAGAATTCAATAATGAAAAATAAAAATATCTGACTCTGCAGCTAACTGTATAACAAATCCATTTTATTCCATAGAAAGTATAAAGACACACATAGGTATACTCTACTGTTTTCTTTTTCATTATTTTCTATATCAGCATTTCCATGGAAGCCCCTATAGAAGTAAAGATTTTTACGGAAGTTCTCTTTCAGTTCCTGGCCCTCTTATCAGGTCACCTGTGATGTACTTACATGTCTCCAGCCGCTCCTCCAGGAATGAGATCTGTTCGCTGAGTGAGTCTATCCTGTCCAACTGCTGGAAGGAGTGCGCCAGAAGTGTGATGGAGCCGAGGATGTCCTCTGGGGACGAGGTTGTTAGGCTCTGAAATGGAGCCAAAACCAGCTGAAGTTTCTGCAGAGAAAGCAAAACCGAGGGTCTGAGATACAGAATCTGCTATGTCTGATTGTAGAGGGCCGATCATTAGAAATAATATGGAGAATAGATGGCTTGTAACCTAATCCTATACATTGGTCTCATGAATATTTGAAGAAATAGATTCATATTTCTCCTTTTGCTAAAAAATGAATACAGAAAAATTGTACAGTATATATTGTTACACGGGACATTTTCCCTTGTTACGGAGTTTTATTGAGTTTTAAAAAAAAACAAAACAGAGATGTTGATTGAGCATACAAAGACAGGGGGAATGAAGCTCTATAAAACATAGGCTAGTTGGTAGGTAGAACAAGCAATGAGTAACAAAATATAACCATTTGTGTTAACGTGGGATTGTTGAAGTAACACTACACCTGGTGTAGTGGCCTCGGGTACATTATAGAGATAGGCTAGTTGTCGTGGAGAAGCCACTGGTAGGACCACGAGAAAAGCAGTGTTTCAACAATTGGCAAAATAGTGGAGGGTGTTTAGGTGGTTTGTCTAGTAGGCAGGGTTAGGTTAACAAAGTGCACATATGGAGGTATGATTGTTACTGGTTGCGTACTGTTATATATACTGGCGGGTGAAGTTGAAGTGCCATACAGCTGATTTAGGGAATGGGCACTGGCGAGGTTAGGCTGTTCGGGAGTGCCGAAAGGGGTTGCTGTAGTGAGACAAAGGAGAAAGGCTGTGTTCTATGAGACAAAGAGAGCTTCAAAACCCTACCGCGTACACACGATTGGACATTCCAACAACAAAACCGTGGATTTATTTCCGACAGATGTTGGCTCAAACTTGACTTGCATACACACGGTCACACAAATGTTGGAAATTCAGAACGTCAAGAACGCGGTGACGTACAACCCGTACGACGAGCCGAGAAAAATGACGTTCAATAGCCAGTGCGGCTCCTCTGCTTGATTCCCAGCATGCATGGAATTTTGTGCGTCGGAATTGTGTACACACGGTTGGAGTTTCCGACAACAAGTTTTGTTGTCGAAAAATTGAGAACCAGCTCTCAAATTTTTGTTGTCGGAAATTCCGACAGAAAATGTCCGATGGAGCTATGAGTAAGCATCAAGTTCTGATGTGAAACGCGTCAGCCGCCAGCCCCTGTATGTCCACTGTCTGTTTTTGGTTTGCCTTTGGAATTTATGGATTCATTTTTTGGATTTGATCTTTTGAAAATTTTGTAATAAACCGTTTTACTGAGTGCGGCAGCCCAGGACTCATGCACACATGTTCGGAATTTCCGACCAAAAGCTACCATTGAACATTTGTTGTCGGAAATTCCGAGCGTGTGTACGCGGCATTAGAGGGGAAGGAAAGAAAGTCTAGAGAAAGAGGAGATTGAGAGGAGAAGGGGTCCACAAGGTTGACCAGAGAGCCAGCAAGAGGTGTAGTAGGAACAAGATAGTGTCAGCTACCACGGCAGAAGGACAGTGTCATCAAAAGTCGGTGGTAGGCAGTGTGTTACCCAAGGGTGCCATATTTTGTCAAATTTGGGAAACTGATCTCTTTCTATAGCTGCCATCTTGGCATGTATCATGGTACTGTTCATCCTATGTTTTGCTGGTACTGTTCATCCTGTGTTTTGCGTTACACAGGACATTTTATAACATGCCATAGTTAAAGATGGTCTGTTTTAGGGCCAGTTCACACTAGAATGTGCAATTCCCCTACAGTGTGATTTGTCAGCCCTTTCATTTGAACGGGTTGCAAATTGCACTGCAATGCACATAAGGTAATGCACACGCTACTTTTGAAAAATTCCCTGCACTAAGTCGCATGGTACTGTGGCACCAAGCAATCTGGTGCCCGAAAGCGCACTGTGTTCACGGTGCCAGTTATTGCGCATGGATTACACCTTTTCCACACCGCGTTCTGGTGTGAACCCGCCTTTATTTTTCTGACTCTGCTACAACTTTCTAAAACTTCTGCCAGCCTGCATGCTGCTTGGGAAGGGAAAGTCACTTTACTTCTTACTCATGTGATCAGATTATGGTTTGTTCCAGATGTCTGCACAGAGCTGGAAGTCAGAATACAGACATTCCCTGTAATAGGTGTTTCAGTTAGCAAGCTGAGATGTTTACTAAAAAAAAAGCCGCATGAAAACTGTGAGAAATGATCATTAGTATAGGCCCGGTTCACACTGGTGCGATGCCAACATCGAATGTGATTCGCACCACATTGCTGTTCAGATCACATGCGATGTCTGTGCAATGCGATTTCAGCCATACAAGCTGTATGGCTGAAATCGCACCGCATTCGGACCAAACTCGCACAGGACCCTTTTTTTGGTCCGCACCAGAATCGATTCATGTCCGAACTG
Organism: Rana muscosa; assembly: GCA_029206835.1. Lineage (NCBI taxonomy): Eukaryota > Metazoa > Chordata > Amphibia > Anura > Ranidae > Rana > Rana muscosa. The sequence goes on from CM055125.1 coordinate 200,330,659, forward strand.
TCAGTTCGCAGTGCGATATGCGAGCTGAAATGGGGGTGTCGTTAACATTGTATGACACTCCCAGCAGTTCGCATATAGGGTGACCACATTTCCAAACTACCATTCAGGGACAGCCTCCCTTCCCAAAAATCAGCTTGTGCTGTAACGAATCACAGCACAGTGATTGGACACAAGAGGCGGGATTTATGATTTCTCCAATCACAAGCAGGGGGCGGGGATTGTGCTCCTCCAGGCTTCCCTGGCCGGGACAAGTACTGTCAGTGAGTAAAGCGGTGATGTGGCACCCATTTTTGGGGGCATCAGATTGGCCCAGGGGGGGTGGCTGTGTCAGTTTCATTCCGGGACACTGTATTGTCCTGGAATGAAGGTGCCCGGGACAGACCTGCAAAATGCGGGACTGTCCCGGGCAATCCGGGACACGTGGTCACCCTATTCGCATATGGCAGTGTGAACTACTGTGCGAGTAGGGTGTGATGTGGGAACCCGCAGTGGATTTGCAGGGTTCCCGCATCGCACTAGTGTGAACCGAGCCTTAATCTTTTTGAAGTCCAACATCCGCAGAAGCTAATGAAGCCTCTCACCTGCTCTAGAACTTCGATTTTGTTCCTCAGTTCTTGTATTTCTTCCTTGACAAACTCTGGGAGTCCCACTGAAAAGAAGAGAATGGTCAGTATGCACTTTACTTTATAAGGAAACTATGGTCAGCCTTCAGTAAGCAAGAATTCTGAATCATTACTGTAGTGTCTCTTAATATTTCTATATACATTGGTATGCACTTGCTGTATCATATTTCCATTTGGGGTGGCATTTACAAGTGTGGCATGGAATATAAAATTGTAGATTCACCTTCTAATGGTTATCTATTCTGTATTTCACTATAATAACAGCCTTGGAGACCAAATACATTTTCAACCATAAAGGGTTTGGGGTATCAATGGGGTCTTAGTAAGAAATCCCATCCACCTATCAGATCCAAACTTTTGGGGCATGTTTACATTTGATTGGTGGCTTCGGGAAGTATCTCTAATTCCTGTCCCTGTGACAACATTCTAAGAAATGACGGAGGAATAATCAGCAGGAGACACAGACCATAATAGGTCCCTGACAAATGTTCTAACTTCTCCTTATTTTAACAAAAAAACTAAATATTACAACACAGAATAATACAATAGGAGCTCCTTGCAGAATAACGACGAACCTGCCCGGCACATCCATGCTGGTGGCGTCGGCAGCTGCGCATTATTACTCACGGTACGAGTTTGATGTGTCACAGCGCGTACCAAAAGTAATAATGGACAGTCACCAACCTGTCAGGTCTCTGGGTGGTGGTGTCACTTCATAGGGTCTTCGATGGGATGGCAAAAAGAGAACTGTAAATATGGAACAGCAAAGCAGGATACAGGTTTGGAGAGCTTGCGACTAGGTAACTAGGAGGACACAGAACTACAGCTCACGCTCTCTTCTTCCACAATATGGTGCTAGACTAACCTGTTCCATTTGCTACAGGAGGCAGCAGAGGCGGCTGTGTAGTTGCTGGCATTTCCACTTTGTCACATGATCTCCCATCCTCCGACAGACGGAATGTATCCTGGCACCCACAATGGAAGCTGCCGGCAGTGTTCACGCAGGTTTGTGCGCAGTGATGGCTTCCCATTGCGCACTCGTCCACATCTGATAATGAAAAATATGATTTATCAGGACAGGCCATGTTCTGGCAGGATCATGTTCCACTTTCATTTTCTGTGGCAGATGTTGGAACCTCTGCATAGTTTTTATTACCATTTGTGTCCCTGTTGGAGAGATTTATGCTCACTTCCTGTCCTGATGTCCACTAGAAATTAAGAGACGATCCAAAATGTGACAGAGGTTACTGGAAATGTGGGGAATTCTCCTAGGGAGGTTTCCTTTTCTTTTCTGTTGTATCTTCAGGACAGGAAGTGAGAGAAAATCTCCCCATGGAGGACACAGACTGCAATTATAAACCAACAGACGCTCTAAACCTTCTCCATTTTATCCAAAATTCTGACAAAATGTTTGGCTGGGATGCCATGTGAAGTTCTCATGACTGTGCCAGCTTCCACTACACTCATTTAAAATATATCTAGCTGCATATTAAAATAGGGTGGCACAGTGCCTTAGTGGTTAGATGTCCTCAGTTTGAATCTCTGCCAGGACACTATCCGCATGGAGTTTGCATGTTCTTCCTGTGTTTGTATGGGTTTCCTTCCACACACCAAGGACACACTGATAAGTCGAAATTAGTGCTAGTATGTGTGTACAAATTGGCTATACATATGTAACCAGGACTGTAAACGATAACGGTTGTGGAACTTATTCCACTGTTGCTGCTGTATTATCCTTCTGCAGTGTGGACAGGGTTAGACTGAATATTCATTAATGCAGAAGTGCAGCAGTCATCTTTAAGGATACCTCTTTACAACGCTCATCTATGGAGTGTGTCTAGTACAGGGGGCAGCCATCTGGATCAATCTGTAAGGGCAATGAAGTGGGGAAAGGAAAAAGGAAGGGGAGTAGCTGAACAGAAGGGGAGATGAGAGAGAGCACCACAAGGCTGCAGTGAAGGGGGAACAGTAGAGCGTGGCCGGAGTTTGCTGGAGCTATCTAATGCTATGCTGCCCAGGAGAAGAGTGGTGATCAGAGACTGTCGTTGCTATCATACCATGTGCACTGTACATGTCAGGGGAACTGGATCCTGAGCGCCCGCACTGGGGATCAGTGTTTCACATGCTGGAAACGGCAAGTGACTGTAGCCTTTAGCAGCCCCCTGACCATCAGGAGAGGACCACTGGCTACTACTGTTGGGTACTAGATTGCGAGGGAAGACCCTTTTACAGACCTAAGTGGAAATGCCTGGAGTTTGGAGAGTGCCTACTGTGGCCAGAGGCCTCTTGGCCAGTGACTTTTCTTGTTTCCTGGTTCCATGAACTAGTTCTGCCCTGGTGGGGATGTCCTAACTCCCCTTTATTTGGGAACAATCCAGTGCCCCTTTGGATTATAAAGACTGTACTGGAGGGCACTTCCATCGCTTGTAAGGAAGGAAAGGTGGGACTGATTTACAAGGATTAAAAGAGAGAGATCACAGCAAAAAACTAAAAAACCTGGCAACCTATCTCATGAAAACATTCACCATGAAAATTCGAAGGAAAAGGGCCTTAAGGTGTGGCAGAATGTTTATTTCCTTCATGTAAAGCACTGTGTAAATGGATGGAGCTATATAAATAATAATAATAAAAGGTGTCCCTCTATGTATTGGGTGGTAATGTGTACCTGTCTGGCAGAGGTCCCCCCTCCAGCCTGTGGAACATTTGCACTTGTTGTAGCCGACACACGTTCCTCCATTGTGGCAGGGTGATGGACATGACACTAGGAGACAGAACAAGAGAAGGAAAATGAGACTTCAGCTGTAACGCCTATTAAAGCCATATGGGGGCACATTCCTCAATGTAATGGGAGGTCATAATCCTGTTTCTCAATCTGTCATGACCATTCAACATGATCATCTGGAAGAGACCAGATAAAGCGTGTAATGAGAAACGCGGCTGGGCTCCCAACCAATGGCACACATGCTCAGCCAGGGTGAGGATACAAGAGAACCTGTCTATTGAAAACCAAAATCATCATATGAAAAGTGTTTTGACTATATGGAACTTTGGATTTCATATGGTAGAAGTACACCTACAATTTCATGACATGTACAGCATAACGTAAAGCCTAGTAGAACTTTCTGTGTAAATCAGCTAAATACTTTCTAGGTGCATTAAACAATAGAGATGCAAACTCTTGCCGTTCATTTTCCTTTCCTTCTACAATCAGCAAAGCTCTTGCTCTCTGTTTATTTTATTGCTCCAGCTCTCACTCATATTGTTTCTCATATAATATATATTTAGTGTTACTGCAATGTATTGCATTAGATTGGCATCTACTGACACCTAGTGGGGAGTGTGATGCCAATGCAGCCTGCTTATTTGTATCCTTGGTATGTTCCCTTGTTCCCCCTCCTGTTTAGTGCTAGTTATTACAGTCTTTAGCTAGACAATCGCTGGTCTCTCATGCTTTCTTAGTTAATTTCAGTTTATAGCAGAGACAGGGCCAAGAAATATCAATGTTTTCTTACACTTCAAAAGACTGTTAAAACATCCTCTGTACTGCACTTTGTTAGACTGTTAGATTTAAGTTCTGTGTCTTACTGAAGAGGTAAAATGTCTGTTTTGAGTCAGCAACATGGGCTCGGGCATGTTCTGAATTTTAGTCCCAACTCACCTGCTCCGGTCCTGCCAGGAAGCCGACACTTCACACGGCCAATCACAGGCAGTGAGACATTTCTCGATATGTACAGCTGTGGATTGGGAAATGTCTCATTGCCTGTGATTAGCGGTGTGCAGTGTCGGCTTCCTGGCGGGATCGGGCAGGCGGGATCTCGAACACACCCGAGCCCATTCCCAGTCAGCAAGTGGCCATACTGTTCAGACAGACTGAGATCTAAGAAAGTATGTCATTTGATAAAGCAGCATTTTGATACAGAACAAGGGGAACATGTTGGACTTCAGCAGAGAGACCACTGCTTTCTCACAGAAAGAACATCTCTGCAGCACACTGGCAGAGGACGGGCGTTTCTGCTCAGGCTGTGGCTCTGTTCTAAAGAAATGGTACTGTATGACTTTGCATATCTTTTTTTTTTATGTACTTGAAATGTAATTAGCAACTATTCACTTGCTACTTATTGGCAGTATTATACTACATTTGGATATTTGTATACCCACCCTGGCATCTGCAGATTTATGCACTAAAAATGGATATCAGTAGGGGTTTTATGCAGTAGACTTTCTCTATTTCTTTCAGCAATCTCTGCTGCTGGTTAGATGGTCGTCCTTATTATCACACCTTTTCTATACAACAGCAGGGATATGCAATTAGTGGACCTCCAGCTGTTGCAAAACTACAAGTCCCATCATGCCTCTGCCTCTGGGTGTCATGCTTGCTGCTGTCAGAGTCTCGCTATGCCTCATGGGACTTGTAGTTTGGCAACAGCTGGAGGTCCGCTAATTGCATATCCCTGGAACAAAGGATCACTATATACTGTAATAGTTTATATATATATATATATATATATATATATATATATATATAGGGCCCTCTAATTCCTCCTGTATTAATATGTCTTGTAACTGTACTATCTGCCTTCACATTGTAGAGTGCTAAGCAAACCCTTGGCACTATATAAATCCTGTATAATAATAATAATAATAATAATAATAATAGATCCTTTCAGGTGAATGTACTGTGGGGAAGGGATGGACAATCTGTCAGGTTTCTGTCCCGTTACTTCCAGTGCTGATGGCTCTCTCCCCATCAGGGTGAATATAGTAGTAAAGAAGTGACTAAGGATCTAACCCTTCCCTACTTTATGCAAAACCATAAAAAAATGTTGTCCGGAGTTGGGTTTTACTTGCTCAGAAGCCCCTAGGATCTTGCACTCTGTGGACAGTGTTGGGGTATTTACAATAGATCTCATTTTTTGTCAAGGTCCGGGAAAGTCAGTACCTGTCAATGTTAAGCCTCGTACACATGGTCGAACTTCAAACCAACTTTTCCGTGGATTTTTGTCCGAAGGGAGTTGGGCGGGCACACCCATAGCATACACACGCTCGGAATTTTCTGCAAACTTTCCCAAAACTTTCCCAACATCAAGTGGTTTTTCTGCTCTTTACCGCCACCCTTTGGTCAACTTCTGCTATTGTTAGTTGATTTTAACATTGGTTCTGGGCATGCGTGTTTGTACTTTGGACAAAAGTCCGATGGATTTCTGTACACACGGTCGGACTTTGCACCATCGGACTTTTGTTGCCAAAAAGTTTGTCCGATGAAAACCGAAAAAGTTTGTCCAATGGAATGTATACACGGTCGGATTTTTTTAAAAACTTGCTAATTTTGAAGTTTGTTGGCAAAAAGACCGACTGTGTGTATGGGGCTTAAGTCTTTTTTTGTTCTTGTCTCAGTGGGACTCCAATGAGAGGTATTATTGTAACCTGTGATTTTAATGTAGCAGTAATAAAATATGGAAATAGTGGAGAGAGCCAACCCACCCAGATGTTCCCCCTAAACTTCAGGCTAGTCCTTGTGGGAATCCCCGGGGTCTGTCCGCACCTCATGGCAGATTTCCTGGGGGAAGGGAGAGAATGTTCTGCTCTATAATCAGCCACTTGTGTTTGCAGAACATCAAAGCTTCCCACAGCTGAGACCCTTTAAAAATACATGGAGCTATTTCCGCTTGTCTGCCTGTAATTGTGTGTGACGGAGGTGGGGGGGAAAGCCTAGATATTCAGGTGAACATTTTTAACTTGTACTGTATATAAAGTGTCAGTCCATCCAAAACTGATTTATGAGAACCATACTGTGACTGAACCCACCAGGTGCCAGGCGCTGGGTCTATTGGAACCCAGAAGCTGCATGGACACCACTGGTCCCAATTAGACTGCTGTGCAGGTGCGTGTCTTAGGATTGCCACCTCATGCCTTTAAACCTGAACACATATGAATTACACAGGTTCTGAGGCAGGTAAGGTACCAAGTGAGTTTAATTATCGCCTTAATCATCCACAGAACCTGTGTAATCAATATGTGTTCGGGTTTAAAGGGATGAGGTGGCAACTCTAGCGTGTCCCCGAACACAGACAGTGACAAGTATCAGTATGGTTGTCAAATTGAGACCAGTAGTTGTGTCCGTGCAGCCGCTGCATCCTAATAAACACAATGGGGACTGCCTGCAAGCAGATACATGGAACACCTGTGCATACTGTGCGGGTGAAGACACGGGTGTACGCATAGAGATAAAAAGACTGTCACCTTCATTTTCATGTCACCTTTAAGTATTTAAGTAACAGCTACACCCCCAAATAATTCTCTGCACGTGACAAAATAATTCACATATGATTTCATTGAATGGTGTATGGGGCAAAGTGCAGTACTTGCAGCAACCAACTGGAATACATCTTCAGGTGCTCTTAGAAATGTTCTAAGGAAAGCCGTAAAAACCTGGCAGAGGTTCTAACCCTTCTTGACTTCATTCAAGATAATAAAAAAAAATGTCTGGAGCTGAGCTCTAAAAAACATATTTTTTTAATTTGCCATTATTAGTTGAAGAAGGGTGACCAGAGACAATCTACAGGGTCATTCAGTGGAATCAATGGGCAGGACGTCAGCTGCAGCTTTCTCTTACATATATGAAGAAGTGCTGTGAACCGCTCTTCTTGTATAAATCTGTGCATCATATGGGTTAAGCAGTCATTTCACACAGGCTGCCATTACTGTATTACCTTTGTTACACCCCTGTATGTGGTTGTCCATCCGTTTCCAGCCTGGGCAGCATGTGTACAGTGGAAGAGGTGCCTTCTTTGTCACCTGTCTGTAGGCAATCTTGTATGTGGTCCTGACAGAAACATACAAAACAGAATTTACCATCAGTCTGCAGATTGATATCATTAACAGTGCATGTCTTCAGGATGTCCAGGTTTATCTGCTGCCTGCAGTATGTGTTCTCCCTGTGTTCAGTATATTTCTAGTGGTGAAATTGGAGGGCTTGTTCTGCCTCACCAAGAAAGAACTGATATTTCAGTGTTTGGGGGATGCTTGTTCTCTGGTCTGCACACTGCTGTAGTCATTATAGGGGTTCCCACCATCCCTGTGGATTTTTATCATTTATTTTATATTATGGAGAATGAAACAGGAGGAGCCACATCATACAAAGATGAAGGACGTGCATCCAATATTCCTAGGTTGACAGGAACAGATTTGGGAATTATGGCACGGAGATCTAACTGATGGAGTATCAAAGACATATAAGGAACCATTGACTGACTCGCCAGTCTCCATCTTTATGTATCACCTTTGGGCAGACCTGCGTGCTGGGTGATTAGGCTGCGATGGAAGCCACCATCCCCCAGGATCCTCCACTTATGGTAAACCTATTCATCAAGACTCTGACCATGAACAAAAGAATACACTAGAAATGGGACTTTATAGGTGTCTAACAATATAAATACTGAATAATAATTTACATTGCTAATAAAATTATACAAATTTATTCACAAAGTATTAAAAGTAAATTGCAATAGTGGCACACAGGGCCTATGTACAGATCCACAATGTATCGGTATTAAAAATCACTTGTTTCACAGCATAATGTTGTAGTCACATTAGATGATTTAAAAATCTCAGATGACAGTAGCAGGGCGGATCCCATGAAACGCGTCATGACATAACTGTTGAGATCCCCCCTGCTGCTGTCATTTGGGAGTTTGAAATCATCTGATGTGACTACAACAAAGGATGTATATATTCTCAGAGAAGGGTGGGAAAGCCAACGTTATACGGAGAAACAAGTGCTTTTTAATACCGATACATTGTGGATGTGTAAATAGGCCATGCATGGCACTAACGCGTTGTACTTTTAATACTTTGTGAATGCATTTGTATACTTTTAATAGCGGAGTATGTTATTATATCTATAGTGTTAGACACCTATAAAGTCCCATTTCTCGTGTATTCTTTTGTTTTATGTTGCAGGGCTGTTGGTGCCTTTCTGTGTGGTTCCGGAAGTATATATTTATATAAGACACTGATCATGAACTAGTACAGCAGCTCCCATCAGTAGTTTCTCACACAACTGTAAAGTCAGTTAATATGCCCTAACAGTTAAATATAAAATCTAGTTAATGTTGGTAATATGTGTACAGATTGGAGGGGATAAGAAGAGTTAGGACATACAAGGAAGTAACTGGTAACCTGATGTGGCAATAAAGGGGCCATTTTATCTGGTGCATGGCAAAGCATGCTGGGACTTGTTCCTCCACAACAGTGGCATCTGCAGGCGTCCCCCTGAATAAGAATATTCCTACCTGTAGGTGCTACAGACGCGATGTCCCTCGCAGAGTGTGATCAGTGGATGGTAAACAGGCTGGACGAAAGATTGCGTCACAAACATGACTCCCGCTTGAGCGCCGGACGAACATGTTCTGCGCCTGAAATACAAGAATTAAAAGACATCAGTAAAATGTATTTAATCCACAAAATCCACAAAGTCATAATGATTGTTTTCTGCCCTAATTACAAGCTGGAAATCACAGTCACATGGCATGAAAATATGTCTCCTTCTCAACAGTGTAAATACAACGTACTTTTCAGACATTTCCACTCACTTCCTGGTGTGTCACATGGAATGAAAATCTCCCTAATGGGGAAAAATCAGCTGGGTGCTCTGGCCATTTCCTACTCTGGACTCTGAAAACGAATAAGTACATTTTGGCTTCATCTTATTGGGATATCATATCATTCAGTGCCATATCATTCTTATGCCGCAATGGGCAGGAATAGAACTAGGGAGCACCTAGTTTTCACAGCCTCAGATTTGGGGTCATCCATGTGGTAAGTATAAAGGCCACCATGGTAGTGGGGCAGAGGATAAAAGTAAGAGCCAGGCCCGGTGATTCTGGTCTTACTTTTTCTTCACCTCCAATACTCCACCCTTGTTTTTCCCAACACTCCTATGACAGATCCTAGCTGGCACTGACAGTATAATGGTGAGTGCAGATGTCTGGTGGCCTGTGTAACACCCATGAGAAGTGACCTTCACGTAAGGTGTGCTCCATCAGCAGCGGCCTGTGAACAAAGGGTAACAGTTGGCATCTGATGAGTGATGGGCACAGTGGGGGTAGGAGGAACCCCGCAGCATTAAAACATGTGTTGTCTTCCCTAATTTCACAGATATTTATGAAGGAGAGTTTTTGTTGGACCATCTGGGGGCTAAACTGTCAATCAACACAATTCCATTAGTAATATATGATTTATCTTTTTATACACATTTTTTGGATGTCAATTTACTACAAGTCTACAACACCCAGCACCCACTTCCTTCAGGATGGTTAGTGATGGAAAATCTATCTAAGGGGACAAAGGTTAGACAAAAAGACATTTTAGTAGAGTGTGGAAAGACTCTAGAACTTGACAATGCTTTCTATTACAGTCCCGTGCCTACTTATCCTGGTGACAACGCCACCTCCATTTCTCATACTGGTGTCACAGGGATAGGAAGTGTAGAAAGATCTCACCAATGAGGTTAAAGTGATTGTAAACAATCACCTTGTAAAACAATCCATTTAGTTTAAAATAGAAATGAAAGGCAAAACATTTTTGGTATAAATCAATGATCAGTCTGATTATTGGAGGAGAGTACACTGAGTTCCCAGCATAGCTAGAGAACTGACCACGGTGTGTTATCATGTCTAGTGTGATCAGATTTTAATAGGAAAGCAGGCGGTATAGCAGGAACCAGGAATTTCACATAAAAGAAGCAATTAAGACAACAGGATACTTTTTCATACAAGTACATGGTACAGCAGGCACATGAATATGAAATGTTGGCGTAACAAACGCTTTAAAGGCAAAAATAAAAACCTGATACATTTTCACTATTACTGACTAAATTTAAAACTAGGGACTTTGAGAAAAATAAATCTGCCAGGTTACTTTAAAGAAACTAAAACCTGATTGTGGTTTTCAGCAAAGCCCTACAATTTCAATTATCCGTTTGCTAATACACTAATACGCTGCAATACTCAATTAGTGATTACACAGGAACAATGCATCAGCCATTACACGCTGCAGGTTTGACTTGGGCACAGTGATTAGCCGGCAGGAGAGCGTCTCTTCCCCGTAATTAATTTGTTCTCTTTTCTAAAAGTTATTTCTTATAAAAAAAAAACAATGAACGTTAAGAAAGAGAAACCTCCATCAATTATTCTTTGTATAAAGGCTATTAGAAAATTCCATCCTCTCTGGGAAAAAAAATTATTTTAGTGTGCTCTATACCACTTTTAGGATCATTTTCTGGTACAATAATTTTTATTGAAATAATAGGAGAACATATCAAAATGAACAGGGGTATCACATACAGTAGTTCCCATGCACTTTCAGGAGAATTTTCATCATAGTGATTAGTATGTAATTTCATCAATAGGGTCCTTTTACATGGTCTTTCCGATTAGGGCCACCTGTCGGTTTTACAGGAAGACCTGATTGAAAAGCTCCATGCAATCCTATGGACTTGTATCCATCTCCAATCTCTACACCCTCCAAGTCCATCCAGGTTCGATAAAAAAAAAAAAAAAGGACTGCATCCTTTTCCATTTTTGCAGACCTAAATGTGACAGATCGGAGATAGCCTGATGTAAATGAAAACCGTCCATTTACACACAGCTGCCTGTGGAGCTGCCACGGGTCCGCCCGTGTCTCCCTGGCACAGACTGAATGGGCATTGATGTAAAAAAAACTGACATCTATCCGATTTAACTCAGATTCAGCAGGGGATCTGCTCACGGATAGTCACCCCTCTACATACCTGAATGGGTGTCAAACCATAAGATGAACGAGTCAGAGGATATTTTAGTGTTTAGTTCAATGATTCAGCCATGGAAGAAAGCCAACACGTCTTGAGGGCATCAACACTCCCCCTTCATCAGGGCTTGAAGTAAAGGAATGAAGACTTGAAAGGACTCCACATTATGGTCAGCAGCAGTCGGTAAGACCTACTGACTGGTGCTGACCACAGTGCATGTCTGGAGTTCCAAAACATTATCAGAGTGATTATAGATTCTTAAAGCAGAACTAAACCCATTTAACAGTTTCAAAAACAGTTACATACCTGGCAAGTGTCGGGAATGTAACTGTCACATTGGTTGTGCTCTCAACCAAACTGTCAAACCATCAAATGGCTGGTGCTATAGCTGATTACATGTGCAACATCATGACAGTTGAAGATCAAACAGGAACCAAGATGGCAACTTCCTTGGCTGAAAAGGATAGTAGAGTTTAGTTCCACTTTAATACAGGTCCCCCTGGTTCAGCATTTACTTCCTTCAAGCCTTCATCCCTTTATTCTAAACCACGATGAAGGGGGGGGGGGGGGGTGTTGATGCCCTTGAAATGCGTTGGCTATCTTTTATGGTTAAATTGTAGATTATTAAAATCTTGTTGGACTCTTTAACCTTATGGTTTGATGTCCATGCATGTATGTTTACATTTTGAGTCATTTTCTGGCACCCGTTGAGCGAGGCCTGCTGGTTGGGCACAGGTGGCATTCACAGAATGTCTTGCATTTTTATCAAGGAATGCAAAGAGTTCTCTAATTGGACAAGGTGAAGATTGTGGCATCACCACCCTGTTCCTCCACCTTGTCCAATCAGGTCAAGGCTTTGCATTTATTGAGAAGAATGCAAGACATTCTGTGAATTGGGAGTGCCCCTAATATGCAGCACATGTGCTCAGCACAGGGACCTGCAACACAGTGACAATGACTGTAGTAGCAGCACCTACTAAAGTATCTCTCCACTTCCCCAGCAGTCCCAGAGGTAGGGCACATGCATACTTACATCAGTCCAAGCTGGACCATTGTAACTATGCAAAGAAATCCATACTTGGAATTCAACGTTAAATATTTCTTCCTGAAATGCTTTGTTTCTGTCTTTCAATTGTGCTCCTGTTTTCCAATCTGTCCCTGGTGGAGATCACAAATGGCGGTGCCAATACACATTGCACAAGCATGGTCCACCACTGTCATTATCAGGAAGCCGGCCCCTGGCAATGATGTGCAGCTTATACTGGATCATGAGCATGTGGACATGAAATGGCTGACAGAGGCTGGAGGAGATCAGCAGTAGAGATGCAACAGAGGTTGAAAAAAAAGTCACAAATGACCCTGCTTACTTTCATCAATATCCCCCAAAGTTTGTGATGGTGACAGGTAATGGGTTTCAATGTGAGGTGCCCTGCAAGGCGAGGGGGTGAAAGTGTTGACTGGTTCTAGTTTATGTTGACTGATCCAAAGTCATTAACAATTCCTATTTTATAGCTAAACTGACATTGATCTTAAAGTAGAAGGGACAAATAAATCGACCTCTGACCCAACAGTGTTGGCAGCCACATCAACACCTGGAAATCTGACCCGATTCCATGTATTCTAAAGGGAATTTAATGAAAAGTGTTTGCATAAATGTCTGCGGGCTGGCCATGAGCCATCATGACCGCAAATATTTCCAGCGAGGACATGAACTGACCTCGCTGTGTGCCTGAACCACAGGCCGCTTCGCTGACAAGGAGACGTATGGTTCTCTTTAAAGCTCTGTCCGATCGCCCCAAGATCGAATCTCACTCTCTCATTAGAGACCCCATCAGTCTTGTCATTTGCTTGTAGTGTATGGAATGTGTAATAACTCTCTCTCTGTAATATACATTCAGCTAAGTTGATACGCCGCCGATGGCTGTTATTGCCTATAGTGACGCCAAGCAGGCTGCCGGGGGTCCCCTGACATGATACAAATTCAGATCAGATTTACAGCCACACAAAAACCTGTTTCTGCAGCAATAAATTCTACTGAATGAGAATAAATGTAGAGTGACTGTAGAGAAGTCGCTTATCCTGACAGTGCTGGCGGGGTACAATGATGGTGGGGGGGCATTTCTGGGTGAGTTCACGTATAATACAAAGCAGATGTTTAAAGGGCCTGGCAACATTTATTATAGAAGGGTTTGTACAGCAGTGCTGGGTGTGCAGACATTGAAGAGGTTCAGGCACAGACTACACACAGCTTTTGGGAGGGGAATATATTTGGCAACACACAACTGACTTCCTGTTCGGTGACCCCCAAAAGAAGGAAACTAGCAAATGCCATTTATTAACTCCTTCATATAACTTTATTGAGCAGTGCCTTGCTCTGTATTGTAGAGAAAAGACTGCCAAAGAGAGCGACAGCCGGGACACTGTTCCTTCTGTTACTGAAGTCAGCCCAGTGCTGGGAAATCTCTCCTCTACCATTGCTGGTTCATCCTAATGGTGCGCTACAATGCCTGGCTGCTGGTGTGCCCTGTGTAGGAGAAGAGGAGGAGCAGTGTAATGTTATCTGAAATGTCCTATAATAACATTTCATTCAAGTCGCAGCACAGTGGTGCGTTGTAAAGTGGTGTGGTGATATGCAATTTTATGTGACAAGCTGCAATAAAATGATATGACTATATGACAAGGACTGTATTATAGTTATGTGTCTGAAGTTTAGGTCTTAAGGCAGTGATCTCCAAGTTGTGGCCCGAGGGCCAGATGTGGCCCTTTGCTTGCTTTTATCCAGCCCTTGGGGCACTATTTTATCCACTGATACCAACAATGAGGCATAATTCCCCCCCACTGAAAACAACGATGGGGCTTAATGACACCAATGATGGGGCACAATTCCTCCAAATGACACCAGTGATGGAGCAAAATTTTTCCCAATGACATCAACAATGGGGTCCAATGACACCAATGATGTGGCACAATTCCTCCCACTGACATAAATGATGTGGCACAATTCCTCCCACTGACGCCAATGATGGGGAAAAAGTCCTCCCACTGACGCCAATGATGGGGAAAAATTCACCCCACTGACAGCAACAATGGAGCATTGTTTTTTTTTCCCACTGATGTCGGCAACTTTTCTACTCCTAATGGCCACAGTCCGGCCCCTCTAAAGTCTGAAGGACAGTAAACTGGCCCTTTGTTTAGAACGTTTGGAGACCTCTGTCTTAAGGGCTCATTCACACATAGTGGGGTGACTGGCATTTTTACTCATTAGATAAACGCCAGTGACTGCTAGGTACTTAGAAAACAATTGTTCTTTAGATACCCTGTTCACACTGCAATGCAGGCCTGTAAAATGCAGATATGCATGCATTTTACCGCAGGGCACAGGTAGGCACCGCGTGTCACCTGACAGCAGTGCAACACAGTATGTTGCTGTGTGGAAACATGAAGTGCCTCTCTGTGACCTTCTTATAAAGTAAAAAAAACTAAAGGAAACTGTGTGATGCACTGAAACGCACATCACACCACCCCTTCACCGCGCCCACTGCACTTGAAAACTGATAGCCGCCAGCACATGAAAACAGAGCATTGCAGGCCGTGTGAACGGCCGCTAAAGGGAACCCATGCTGGGAGAGATTATCCAGGTGCTGCTTGTTGACCTTATGAAAATGCTGTTTGCCTGTCTCTCATGCTGAAACAGTATAATTCTGTGTCGCTGTTCTGGAACAAGTAACCAGGGAGGGCTGCATATTAGCCCCACATCAGCCAGAGGATCAGCATGACAGCCAGGCAACTGGAATTTTCAGAAGGACAACAATAGCAGTTGTTGTAAAACATCAAAATATTTCTTTAGGCATCTTCCATTCGCATAGTCTTTTGAACACTCTACATCAGGGGTCTCAAACTGGCGGCCCTCCAGCTGTTTCAAAACTACAAGTCCCATCATGCCTCTGCCTGTGGGAGTCATGCTTGTAACTGTCAGCCTTGCAATGCCTCATGGGACTTGTAGTTTCACAACAGCTGGAGGGCCACCAGTTTGAGACCCCTGCTCTACATATTGACTCTTGCCTGATGTTCTTTTAAACAAATCCGTTCAGGAAAATGTAATCACTTGTGGCCCTGGAGGGGCTGTTAGATTTGGATAAAATGGGTGGAACCAATAGCCTTTCTCGCAGTAGGCGTGCTCAGACACCATTATTTGTGGGATACAGAGGGTAATATGGTAAAAACTGACAAGTATTGTTATATGAATAGCAAATTTTGTTTAGTTGGATTTTTTCAGTGTCATTTGTGAAACATTTTAGACTCATTTTGTTCTCTATTTTCAGGTCTTTGGAGTCGTCCTTTAAACCAATATAATGTAAGCGGGATACCTCTCCTCTACAGCCTTCCATACAATTAACCCCACTTTCCCACTTGGCGGTCCAGACATCTGTAAGCAATCACTAGCGTCTCGCGGGGTCCTTGGACAGCGCTTATGTATGAGTGGCGCTCCGTCAATCAATTTGGAGGGCCTTTCCCGACACGCGGTAATACCTCCTGACAGCCCGAGGATGAGAAGCGTTTGATGGTGGCAGAACAAGGGGAACAGATGTGAGAGCAGCAGGCTTTGGTGCCCCCACCTTGCCACAGTTGTTTGGGCTAATAAAGCTACACTGCAATCAACAAAGTGAGAATGTTGTACCTAAACTGGACAGAGCCTGCCTGCTGAGCCATTGATATTTTGATCCTGCCATTTATCTCCTGCACCTGCCTGCCCTTCTCTCTAAATCCCATACCTAGCCAATGATATTGGTAGTGATAGCGGCTTCCAAAACTTCCCAGAAATGCCCATATCCATGGTTTGTATGAGCTCACTGCATCCTCACCCACACCTGAGGTTGTTCAGCACTGGGTCATGTGACAAGAGCCTGCAGGAGCACTATGAGAACCCTACTAAATCTGGCAGCAGAGTATTCTTTGTTGAGGTACATTGAGGGAACATCCTGACTTTAGCACAGAGGCAGTGCATCATGGAAAACATCAGTAGTTTTCCTGATTTTAATTGCAGTTGTTTTGTAAATTGAACATAAATTGAACTTCCATTTATTAGCCCCAAAAAAAGCCTCCTCTGTGCCCCTCTCTGAGAGAGTTTCACTTTAACAGTGAGGTCTGGAGCTGCTCTGACTTTACGACTAATGCCGCATACACACGACCGGTTTTCCCGTCGGGAAAACTGCCATGACAGCTTTTGGCCGGGAAAACCGGCCTTGTATGCGCTCCATCGCAGTTTTCCCGACGAGAAAACTGCGGGGGAAAAAAAAAGACGCATGCGCGGAAGCATAGAACCTCATTTTGTCGGCTCGTCGTAGTCTTTGATGTCACCACGTTCTGGGCAGTCAAAAGTTCAGCGGTGTTTTGTGTGTCCGTGTGTATGCAAGGCAAGCTTGAGAGGAATCCCCTCTGGAAAAGCGTCGGTTTTAAGCCCTGAATACTGCCATTCCACTGGTCAGTAGAGATCATCTCAATGGGCAGCTGGGAAGGATTAGCCTTCAGTGTAGGGAAAGTCAGGCCAGAGGTACAATAGGCACACAGAAGAGGCGTAGGTAATCTAGTCATCTTGTAGTAAATAGGAAATTGACTTTTAAAAGAATGAAGTACAGGTTCACTTTAACAGCACTGCAGACTTGTCTGATAGCATGATATCACTACACTATTAATTATTATATTTGTCATCAGATAAAAAACAAATTATAATGATCCTTTTAAACTTGTCGCAGTCAATTATCCGCTGATAATTAGTGGAGATCTGATAACCGGATACTTATCACCAATTAAATGGCAGTTGCTGGTAATTGCACTCATTAAAGCAGCACTCCGCTAGGCGCTATTTGATTGTAATGGGGCAACATGACATTCTGCTGTTATCACAAAAAAAAACAGCATCCCTTCCTGTGACAGAACTGTATTCCTGGTGCTGCTCCTGAATGATCTATGCAATCAGTACAATGAGGTGGAAGAAATGAGTGCTAGTCCATAGCTCACAAAACTGTCAGTAATTGCCCATTAAATAAACCAACACAGGGATGTTGCCATTAATGAGACCTCTCCTTTAAAAATGCAACTTGTCTGGCTGTCGTACTGATCCATTGGCTTCAGTATTTCCTGATTCACTGACAAGGAGCAAGTATGTGGAAGCAGGGTGGATATAAATCAATGATTTAAAAAAATTAATTAGATTTAAATCATTTTTTTGATTTTTATCAAATTTATTTTATTAAAATGATTTTGGAGTAAAAATGTATCTAAAGATAGTTTTCTATTTAAGATACATTAATAATTCAGTTTATTCAGCATGAAATGGAGCTTAGTTATGTAGCATGAGGCTGTATATTCTGCAATATTTACATTTTTAGTAAACTCATTCAATGAATCCAAGCTCTGCAAACTGAGATAACATGCACTGCATTGATGCATTCACACAATGTCACAGTAACCATGAGATAAAACAAAGTTCAGGAATATTCCTTTATTATATTGTTTTGCAAATCTATGTACACTACAAACTGTATGATTGAATCGGTTCTGATATCGCTGTTTTACTAACCTGACAGCTTATTATTTCTAAATCGGAAACCTTCATTTTGTTTGCAAATATTAAAGATTCTGACTACCAGCAAGAATAAGTCCTTACATTTAAAGAGCACCTGTCATTTCAGATCCATCATGGCAGCGCCTGTTAGCGGGCATCTATTCACCTGCTGCCGCCACGTCCCTCACCTTGTTGTGTCACTGCCACATCACCAGCCATCAAAATAAAGTGAATGAGACTGTCGGTGAGTCAACAGCAGGTCAGAGGAGGAGCCACTGCGGGACAGAGATGACAGTTGCTCTTTAAAAATTATGATTCAAATCGAGTTGATTTAAATCCAGCCTTTTTACTAGTGATTTACATCATGATTTAAATTGTGATTTAAATCGACTAGATTTAAATCAAATCCACCCTGTGTAGATATATGCAGGAGAAGAGATCTGACTTTATTTGGTAAAAGCTTGTTCTGGGTCAGTGACTTTAGAAATATTGAAGGCAAAGATGGCCAGGCAACTAGCATTTTCAGGAGGTCAAATATCTTGCGATTGAACCTTGAGTGATTTTTTCATTGCCACAAAGCAGACAGACAGGAGTTGGCGCTCAAGCCTATAGAGAAGAGCGTTCCATGCTGGCCATGCGAGGTTTAAAATCTGTGCTGCTCGATATCCTATGGCTGGGCCATTACTGTGCACCATATGGCCAGCCGGCAGCCACTTGTCACAGTCCACCTGTTATTATCAGAGATGTGTAATCATCCATAATACAGAGGTGTGGTGGTGTTTTCAGCCTGGTGCAACTACAATTTTCACAACATTTTACCTGTAATTATTCTGCTCAATGGAAGAAATGAAATACCGATCACATGAGCAATAGGTATTAAATTCCATCCGATCGGCTTGTAATGTGTGAGAAATATTGGACTGGAAAAAGGCCATACCTAGTGATGAACCAGGAGATGTACTCATTTTTTATTTGAATATTTACGTTTAGCTTTGTCTCATCTGTGGAGAATCATGCAATTCGGGATTGTAGGCAAATCCTGTGACCAAATCCTTGTTCATAAATTATAAAATTATTTTATGATCTGGTCAATCTATCGGCAGCTATTTACATCCTTACAGTAATTTATATAGCACTTTATATTCACATTAGGAGCTTGCAATCTAAAGCCCCGTACACACGGTCGGACTTTTGCCCAACAAACTTCGTTTTAAGCAAGTTGGACCAACAATCCGACCGTGTGTACACTCCATCGGACAAACTTTTTTTCGTTTGGTTTTGTTTTCATCGGACAAAAGTTGGGTCTGCAAACGGACAAACTTTTGCCCAACAAAAGTCAGATGGAGCAAAGTCCTACCGTGTGTACAGAAAACCATCGGACTTTTGTCCGATGGACAAAACAACTAATGTTAAAATCAACCAACAATAGCAGAAGTTGACCAAAGGGTGGCGGTAAAGAGCAGAAAAGAGCAGAAAAACCATGTGATGTTGCAAAAAGTTTTGGGAATTTTTACAGAAAAGTCCTGTGGTGTGTATGCTATGGGTGTGCCCGGCCAACTCCGTTCGGACAAAAATCCACGGAAAAGTCCGATGGAAGTCCGACCGTGTGTACGAGGCTTTAGGCTGGCCAAGTGGAAAGATTTCAGATTCCTCCATCCTTGCTAACAGCTTGAATAGATGAATCCCCCCTGATAAGTTATTGTGTTGTGACAGCCGCCAACAATTTTCCACGTGGCTCCTTTCATTTTTCAATGAAAGGACAGGCAGAAGAAATGTGCATTTATAATTTTTTTCACACTGGAGCCTGTAAAGCATTGTACCCGTGATCAGCAGATGCAATGCCAGGATCCTGCAGACCCTCAGTACACTGTGTGCCCGTACCTCCGATACAGGAAGGCAGTTACTGAATTGCAGAAAGAATCAACTACAAGCCGTCAGCTGCGGTGGACGACAGTACTTGTAGTTCATTCATTCACATGAATGTAGTTCAATCATTTTTAAATTGCGACAGTGAGTGCAGGGAGAAGATCCCCTGCCCGCTGTCACAGGGAGAGGGGGATTGGGGGGAGAGGAGGCAGGAGCGGGAACATGTCACATGTCCATGTGACATGTCACATGTCCTAGCCTAAATACAGGAGGAACATGTTCCAAAGGTGAATTTATCAAGGAACTTCACTCTGTTTTTAAAAAAATGACATGACAGCAGCTACAAATACTGTAGTTTCTGACTTTTAAGAAACTGACACTTCCCAGACCATGGACTCCAGCACTGTCTTCCCTAAAGCTAATTCCTTGCCAGGCTACGGCACTCTGGTGCTGCCATCTTGGATATGGGATCCAGCTGTGAGTTTCTGAAATCTCATAGCCAGCTCCCAACTGTGCATGCTTGGGGCATGGCAGCTTTATGAGATGATCCTGCAGTCTCCTGGGATGTCATGTGTCCCAAAAGGCTGCGGGACCGGGCAGTGACTGGGTGGGGTCAAGTTGACGTAATTCTCACCTAGGTGAAAACTGAGGAAGTGGAAGTGGGTACCTGTTACAAAAAGGTACCCGCACCCAAAAAAAATAAAAAATTTGCAAATGTGTTAGAGGAGGAGGCAAGGAGCAAAGGTCCACTTTAAGGTGCCTACTTCACAGGTATACTGGGACCAGTGTTAGACTGAAGCCAGGCCACCTTATAGTGAATATGTCCTAGAACCGATAACACTGTGTGAAAGCAGAGAACAGAAGAGTGTTTAGAGAAGTAACCCACGCAAGCACAGGGAGCACATGCAAACTCCATGCAGATATTGTCCTGCTCAGGACTTGAACTGAGGACCTCAGTTCTACAATTTAGACCCCTGTGCTGCCTAGAAGCAGGGATGGGACAAGAGGTGGGCACAGTGACGCAAAGGGGCAAAAAATGTATGCAGGGTGGTACACCCATTCTACAGTATGTATTAACAGTGGGGGAAGGGGGCGCAATTCTAAATCCCCACCCTGGGCACTGGACGACCCTGTCCTGGTACTGCCTGGAAGAATTCAGATACATTATATCACAATTCACCAGATTAGTGACGTGATTCTTCAACGCTTGCTATAACATGTGGCCAGCATTAGCGGCATTAACATTATTTTCTGATTGGTTGGGATTGTTAGTTGTACAGAACGGTTGTCAATGAGAGGAAAAGTTGTTGGAAGTTTTTTGCAGGGTTACAGGGTGTCCTGATTGGTGTCACCCCCTAATAAAGTTTGTATGTAGGGGATAAGCTGTGAATCAGAGGATAGAGAGTGACAGGGGACCCCCTCACTCTCCTACCACAGCACCACATTCCCCTTTTGTAGCTGAGTTATTATTACAAGTACAAAGACAAGGCTTACCCTGAGCGGTAGAAGTGATCTGTACCCGTCGCTCCCAGGATTATCATACTTGTCGTCAGCAAGCAGCCGATCGCCCACATTCTGTGTCCCCCCGCTGGGAATTATTGTGGATGAAGAATAAATTCACCGTTCTCTATTCTCAGCTGCTTCCACAGGACGCTGCAAAGGAATTCCTGCAACAAAGCACACCAGACAGCCAGTTTAATTCACTTTAACTCAGCAGAAGTGTGGCGTGCTGCAGAGCAAAGCAACGAGCAAGCCCAGCATGGGCATACAGCTGAGGGAGAACTACAAGTCCCAGCATATGTACTGAGCTTTAATGGCATATTTAGAAAAGCAGGTTAAAATTCAGCCTTATTTTTTTCTTTCATTTCAGCAATTTCTAAACTTTTCAAGCTACTGATTGGATGTAACATTTGACGTAGAATAGATATAACGAATGTTAATGAAATCTGTATTTCCCATTGAAGAATGAATAATATAGATGTTTGGCAGACAGCAGTAGATGAGAATTCACACAGGCAAAGCCAGCTGCCAAATGCGATTTATAAATCTTCCCATAAGTCTCCAGAAACACACAATTGGCCAATTTAAGGTTTCGCTCACACCAGAAGGTGAGACTTAGAACGTGTGCTTTTCTGTGCGTTCGCACGTCTCAAGTTTAGAGCAGCACATTCATTTCAATGCATGAAAAACATGCAAAAAAAGGTGCTGACACCATTTTCAAAATTGCGCCTCACCTAAGGTGACCAGATTTTTAAAATGAAATCCGGGGACATATTTTTTTTTTTTACTATTAATGGCGGCAATCTGCGACTCTCTGCCCATCGCCGCCGCCACCCGCCTCACAGCCTGTCAAGTCTTACTCTCCAGGCCCCGGCTACTACTGGGTGGGGAGCGGAGGAAGATCACTCCGCCAGGGAAGGCAAGGAGATAGGCAGGCAGGCGGCTGGCCGGGACTTGAGCCAAGGCAGAAGAACATGTGAGCGGAGCTGAATGGGCATACACCCGAAACTGAAGAAATATTCCCTCCTCTCCGACCAGCATATGATCATCAGAAAGGGGCACAGAAAATTGAAAAAATACTCCCCCTATGCTAGTAGGAGCGGCAGAGCAGGGGGTGTAATTCAGATTTTTTTATTTTAGTTTTTATTCTGCACTGACTGTCTTTGAAATTGCCCCAGCCCCTGTTCAAATCCAATCCGGGAACAAAACCGGGGACAGACTTGGTCCGGGGACAGTGTCCTCAATCCGGGGACTGTCCCTGGAAACCAGGGATGTCTGGTCACCCTAGCCTCACCAAATCACATGGCACTGCAGTAACATACGTTTTTACATGTGTGAGTACGCACGCATCTGCATAATAATTAATAATATAAACAAATAATGAATTAATGGCACTGCCATGCATCTGCAATGGGGCAGGAAGTTTTTATGCATTAGGGGAAAATGCGCATTTTTGCAAGCTTTCCCACAACACATAAATGCTCCCAGTATACACTGCAGAGTCACTGGTGCCCGTACAGCTGTGGGCATTATAAAAGACCTCAACTGACTTAGGAACTACCAACCAAATTTTAACCAAGTCCTATCATGCCCAAGAAATTGTAAATAAATAAGTGCATAAAATTCCCAGATAAAGGCAAGTTTCAGAATGGTATTTGGAAAGAAACTACAAGCCCCAGCATGCCCAAAAAGCTCCATACTTTTGCTGAACGATTCCAGCTATCTACATCATACCACCTTTTAGCTGTCAGACAACTCCCAGCATGCTCCGCATACTCTGAACTGGCACAATACGCTCTCTACTCTGGTCAGTCTATAACACTGTGATGAACGAGGAACTACAACTCCCAGCATGCCCAGCTGACACCTAACAGATGTGATAAGCTTGCAGGAAAGGGCACAACACCGCTGGGATTTGTGGTTCTCTGGCCTCTGGCAGTCTGAGCATTGTTCCCGGCTTAGCAGGCGTAATTAAAAACAGAAAACAGCTATACACATATGAAGAATTGTGTTTGACCAGGCAGCAAGTAAAGGCAATCTTGAAGTAATTAACAGAAATGGATTGAGTTCAGCTTTTTTCCTGGTTCTATTAGATGTCGTATCTAACAGAACACAAAGGGACAAATTGTGCAATGAAGAGTGACAAGCATGAAATAAGGAAAATAGATTGTAAAATAGAGACACGTATGTTAGTGGAGAAAGTGTAAGATGTTATGTAAAAGCTAACAGATTCCTCCATCCACACAAATGAGAAGGATGCAGAGATCCCACCTGCTAGACGTTGTATTCTGACAGCGGGATTCCGTGCTCTCAGAATACACTGCACAGCAGCTGATTGACAAAAGTTTTCCAACATGTCCATTCAACAAAAGATCAACTTCTACAGGAAGCGGGAACAGCCACACATTGATTGAAATTCAGGGCAGTTTGTCCCTGGGCAGTTGAGGATAACCCCCTAGATCATTGATGCCCAACTACACTGTCTGCAGAGTGCATGAGCATCATGGGAAATGTAGTTCCAAAACATCTGGGGTGCCAAGGTTCGCCATCACTGATCTAGGGCATGGGTGCTCAACCAGCAGCCCTCCAGCTGTTGCAGAACTACAAGTCCCATGACACATTGCAAGGCTGACAGTTAAAAGCATGACTCCCAAAGGCATGATGGGACTTGTAGTTCTGCAACAGCTGGATGGCCACAAGTTAAGCACCTATATGCCCTAGATCAGTGATGGCGAACCTTGGCACCCCAGATGTTTTGGAACTACATTTCCCATGATGCTCATGCACTCTGCAGACAGTGTAGTTGGGCACGATGGGAAATGTAGTTCCAAAAACATCTGGAGTGCCAAGGTTCGCCATCACTGCCCTAGATGGTGTGGCATGCTAACAGTTACCATCTATGGGTGGAATCCTTGGCTTGTTGAGGGGTGGAAAGAAAAGTTGGCCCCTGTCCTTTAAGTCTGTTCTTGAACTTATTTGCTCATAGAGAGAAGGTTAGTGGTGCAGGATGTCCAAATATAGCAAGATAGATCAGGTCTTCTAGTAGTTAATATAGCTGTTGACCCTTTAGATGTATCCAAACAGATTGAAATGACTTTGAGAGCCATCACTCTTTGCTAGAAGTTATATGGATCTTCCCTGGGTAGATTCCAGGCCCTTGACCCTATGTGAGCAACCACAGGTACATTAGCTAGTGAGCAGTGAGAACGTCTTACAATGTCCACCCACAGAGTCTGACAAGCTTTCCAGGATGCTCTTCAGCACAGAAGACTCCTTAAAAAATGCTCCATACAGGCAGCCATCTTCCTCTTCTTGAAATACCCTCCAACAGGGCAGCTGGAACTTCTTAGGCCTTTTAGGACAGGCTGGGGTACGGCCCAATGAGAGAAAGGTGGCATCCTCAAAATGGCATTCACACCCGGGAGAAGCCCAGGAGGGAAGAAAAAATGATCCTTCTTGCACCAAATATTTATCATCTTCCCTCACCTCTCATCACTGAACCAAATGAGTTAGTGTGAGTTATGAATATTTATCTGCCTTAGCCAATCACTAACTACAGAAGACAATTCAACAGCAGCAGGCAGAAATAATCAATGTTCCAAGTTTAGGAGAAACCAACCGAATGCAGAAACCCTTTTTTTCCGCACCAGAATTGCTTTGCATGGGTGTTCACACTGCATTTTGTGATCTGCTTGAGGGTGTCGTTAATCTAACATTGACACCCGCAACAGATCGCATGGACGCTGTGCGATTGCTATGCAATGCCATGCGGGGAAACCCGCATCACATCAGTGTGAACCAGGGCTGAAATGAACTAGGGACACACCAGCCTAAAGTGGAACTAAACTCATACATATGGAAGCCACTGGATAAGCCAGGCAACTAGCATTTTTAAAGGAAGAGTCAGCCTTCATGACATCAGAAAAGACAAACTTTGTATATTATCAATGTATTTATACAGTAAGTTTTTGCCACTTATAGAAGCCAGAGAAGAGAGATCTTATATTCTAGAAGAATCATTCCAGTTCCCAGCATGCACTGCATACTGATTGGCTCAGACCGGTCATAGGTAATTTAGGGTCACTGCTCTTCCCTGGATGATTATCTAATTGTATAATGCTTCAGCAATCCATACACAAGGAAGGGAACTTTTACAGCTGACATTTCTAATGAAAGGTGTGCAGGTATAAATTACATTTCAGCCTTTCAGCACTAAGCTGGAGAGTTTTCCATGCCGAGTGACGGGTACAACTTAAATGCACTTGCAGATCAATAAAGGCAATTAGGTCTCACTAGGAGCAATTCTAGATGGGCCTCGATAATTGCAATGTGTCTTTGAAGCCGGCCTTGTCTGAAGAACGATGTGAATGGTTCACCGTTCTCCACAAAGCTCTGTCACAAGTGATTTTGTCAGGGGTCAAACCACTTTACCTTATAATGTAGTCACAGGAGAACGCCGCGCAGCGCCGCTAATACAGGAAGTGACAGCTGGAACACAGATTAACAGCCTCATTCAAGAACAATTCGCAAAGTCCTAACAGACCGACAACATAACGCATCATTCGCCATAAATTCATTGATGCAAAAGAGGTCTTCATTACACACATAGATAGATGTATAAAAGTTCCAGGAACTTATCAAAAACATACTGGGCCTGTGATGGTGGCGGGAAGATATTTTGTTATGCAAAGCTGGATTTCCATCCTGTATTGCCATTAAAGAATACCGCCAAACATCACTTGTCAGCCTCCTTATGACTGACATGACAGTTAACATAGAACAGAAGGTTACATACACTACATTGTCAAAAGTTTTGGGACACCCGCATGCCTTTACGCCTTTACATGCACATGAACTTTAATGGCATCCCAGTCTTAGTCCGTAGGGTTCAATATTGAGTGGCCCACCCTTTGCAGCTATAACAGCTTCAACTCTTCTGGGAAGGCTGTCCACAAGGTTTAGGAGTGTGTCTATGGGAATGTTTGACCATTCTTTCAGAAGCGCATTTGTGTGGTCAGGCACTGATGTGGACGAGAAGGCCTGGCTCGCAGTCTCCACTCTAATTCATCCCAAAGATGTTCTATCGGGTTGAAGTCAGGACTCTGAGCAGGCCAGTTAAGCTCCTCCACCCCAAACTCACTTATCCATGTCTTTATGGACCTTGCGTTGTGCACTGGTTCTAACCATTTGGTGGAGGGGGGATTATGGTGTGGGGTTGTGTTTTCAGGGGTTGGGTTTAGTTCCAGTGAAGGGAACTCATAGGCGTCAGCATACCAAGACATTTTGGACAATTTCATGCTCCAAACTTTGTGAGAACAGTTTGGGGATGGCCCCTTCATATTCCAACATGACTGCGTACCAGTGCACAAATAAGGTTCATAAAGACTGGCCTGCACAGAGTCCTGATCTCAACCCGAGATATTGATTTTGGATAAAAAGATCTGGCTAGCAAGTCATCCCAGAGGGCTGAGGTGAGGGCTCTGTGTAGGCCACTTGAGTTCCTCCACACCAAACCCATTAAACCAGGACTTTATTAAACTGACTTTGTGCACAGAGGCACAGTCATGCTTGAACAGTAAAGAACCTTCCCCAAACTGTTGCCAAAGACTGTAAGTGCACAATTGTCTAAATGCCTCTGTAGTAATAATGGTATCCTTCACTGGGGACACCAAAACTCAATAAACTCAATAATTTAAAGGAGTGTCCACAGACTTTTGGTCATATAATGTATTTCACTTTCTAAGCAGTTGTGGGAGAGGTTTTTACACTTTATTCTGTGCATTTCATGTGCTAGTTTTCAGCTTACATAGCTAAGTTGAAAACAGGCACAGAACTGGATTTACTAAAGCTTTGCTCATCTAAGCAGTCGATCGACGTAAAATGCAGCAAGGGACCACGGCAAACACAACTTCACAGTCAAAGAAATTTGCTCAGTCCATATCTTATCAGCTTTTACAGTTAATAACCCTTCCCAAAACTGCAGATTAAACTTCTTTAGTCAGATTTAAAAAAAATCTGAAAAACATTTTAAATAAAGAAAATATGAAACAGAAGATTGTCAAAGACTGACAACTGCCATATATTCTGATCCTTCCAGAATGTTTGTGCTTGTTGCCTCAATCATTTTTAAACTCAAACAGGTGAAGGTTTTCATGCAGGTAAAGTATTTCTAATGATATTGATAGCATTTTAACTAATAAAGAAAGCAGTTTAAACCTCAAACCAAAAATGAAATATATTGCAGCATACCGATTTTTATATGTGGTGCCTGCATTAGTTTCCTTTCATTAGTCTTTTTTCTTTTATTTTCATCTGGTGATCCGACCACACTTCCCGTCTTAAGGTGTCTCCACTCTGGATGGAGGAGCAATGGAGACACCCTTGGACAGCAGGATTGTCAATCTGGGGAGAGGGTACTGTTATGCCGTGTACACACGATCGGTTTTACCGATGAAAACAGTCCGATGGACTTTTGTCATCGGACAAACCGATCGTGTATGGGCCCCATCGGTCTTTTTTCCATCGGTGAGAAAAAATAGAACATGTTTTAAATTTATCCGATGGGCAAAGAACCGATAGCAAATTCCGATCGTCTGTGTGGAACTCCATCGGACAAAAAAACCCATGCATGCTCAGAAGCATTGAAATTTTTCTCGGCTTGTCGGAGTGTTTTATGTCACGGTGTTTGAAACGGTCGGATTTTTGACTGATGGTGTGTAGACAAGACTGATGGAAGTCGGCTTCATCGGAAATCCAATGGAAAAATCCATCGGATTAGAATCCATAGGAAATCCGATCGTGTGTACAGGGCTTTAGAGGTAAAGAACTCCAGATAACATCTTTTGAACGGCTATAGCAGCAGTTTTTTTTCCCTATTTTGATAAAGGTTTTACATAAATGAATAAAAGCTAACCATTGCCAACCACTGTCAATGTATAATGGTTTGTCTCAAATCTCTAACTGCCACTTTTTCTGGACAGCTTGGTCTGTGAAAGTAAGTTAAAAAATAACAGACTTACTGGCCAGATCAACAGATGGAAATTAAGGAAAAACACCTTAAAATAGAAAATGAATGCAGCCATAACATCAAAGAACTGATAAGCTGCAATATATTATAATTTTGTTTTGAGGTTTATTACATATGATCAAAGCTACAGGTAAATCCGCAATTCCAGTGGTTCTCAGCTCCTGTCCTCAGGGCCTACTAACAGGCCAGGTTTACAAGATAACTGAAATACATCACAGGTGATCTCATTTGCTGCTCAGTGATTGCAGTATTCTAGTCTGCATCTCCCCAAGGTAATACTAAAAATCTGGCCTGTTAGTGAGTCCTGAGGACAGGAGTTGAGAAAACCAATGCGCTATTCAATAATTAAAACACAAAAAGTTGGCAGGAAAATGGTGTAATGCCCCCTTATGGCCACTATGTGGCAGCATGCACAATCTCCAATAAAAATAATATTGGCTTAGCAAATTTTTAGTGATTATAATGAGGCCTATTCTAAATCCTCAAAGACACCTGTAATAATTGCACATAAACATTATATTATGTGCCAAAAAAAACAACAAATATGTCTTTTAACATTAACGCAATAGACACACATTGTAAAAAAAACTTTTACAGGCCCAGCCCCCACAGTACCAGAATTCCTTGCAGAAACCTGAATTTTATCTAAAGCTCTAAATATATCCCACTGTCTAACCTTCGTGATAAATCCTCATGTCTGCTTTCCATTACTGTGTTGTAGGAAAGAAATCAAAACCACAACATTTGATACAGCTGACTATGATTAACCTGAGTGTGATCAACCAGGGCATGAAGTGAAGGAGTTAACCCACCCTGTTTTTTCCATCTGCTGCAAAAGGTCAGTGGAGTCCCCAAACACACAAGTGCAATGTGACACTGCTTGTTAGAGCTTTTCACATACACAATAATTGCTGACTTGTAGGACTGGATACAAAGACCTTCCCCCTGACATCACTAGTACACTGAACAGAGATCTGGAGGGAGAAGTTCCTTGTGAATGATTTGGAGGGATAGGAACACTCAGAGAGGTACGGGAACACTCAGAGAGGTTTGGGGACACTCAGGGAGGGATGGGGACACTCAGGGAGGAATGGGGACACCCAGGGAGGTATGGGGACACTCAGGGAGGGATTGGGGCACTCAGGGAGGTATGGGGGACACTCAGGGAAGGGTGGGGACACTCAGGGAGGTATGGGGACACTCAGGGAGGTATGGGGACACTCAGGGAGGTATGGGGACACTCAGGAAGGTATGGGGACACTCAGGGGGATGGGGACACTCAGGAAGGTATGGGGACACTCAGGGAGGTATGGGGACACTCAGGGGGGTATGGGGACACTCAGAGAGGTATGGGGACACTCAGAGAGGTACGGGGACATTAAGGGAGGGATGGGGACACTCAGGGAGGGATGGGGACACTCGGGGGGGGGGGGGTGGGGACACCCAGGGAGGTATGGGGACACTCGGGGAGGTATTGGGACACTCAGGGAAGGATTGGGACACTCAGAGAGGTATAGGGATACTCAGGGAAGTATTGGGGACACTCAGGGAGGGATGGGGACACTCAGGGAGGTATAGGGACACTCAGGGAGGGATGGGGACACTCAGGGAGGGATGGGGACACTCGGGGGGGGGCACCCAGGGAGGTATGGGGACACTCGGGGAGGTATGGGGTTGCAGAGTTTGGAAGGTATTCATGGAATTAGAGCAGAAAAGTATGTGAGTAGCACTTTACAGTGCTGGGGGTTCTGACATCACTTCCCATCAGGGTTCTGTCTGGATGGGGCTTTTCTGTTTTCTAGAGTTGGTGGACGTTTTCTACCACAACCCAAATTTTTTTTTTTCAGGTACTTATATAGCGCCGTCAATTTACGCAGTGCTTTACATATACATTGTACATTCACATCAGTCCCTACCCTCAATGAGCTTACCATCTAAAGATATACTACTACTGCTAATCTGGTTATAGAGAGGGTGTCTGGGATGGGGGCACTAGGCAATGACCCCTGTAACGTATGGTATGGCAGAGCTATACACATGTATAATTATAATAGTGTGTGACTGGGGTGGGAAGATTAGAGTGTAAGCTTCTCTGGTGTGGCTTATACAACATTCTCTGTACAGCACTGTGGAGTATGGCAGAGCTATACAAATATTTCATAGTATGGTGGGAATATTAGAGTGTAAGCACTTTTGGTGCAAAAAGTGATGTGCTTGGGGGCATTAGATTGTGAGCTCCTCTGGAGCAGAGACTGTGGAGAATGGTATAATGTTCTCTGTACAGCACTGCAGTATGTTAGAGCTATTGTATACTGTATAAATGTATTACAATAAGAAATTGTGACTGTGGTGGAGGCATTAGAATGTAAGCTCCTCTGGTGCAAAGATGTATGTGAATGGCACAATTTTCTCTGTACAATACTGCAGTATATGTCAGAGCTACTGTATAAAAATGTATTAAAAAATGGCGTGTAACTGTGGTGGGATATTAGAATGTAAGCTCCTCCAGTGCAGAGACTCATGTGAATGGCACAATGTTCTCAGTACAGCACCACAGTATGTGTCAGAGCTACGGTTTATAAATTATAATAATAATATTTGACTTTGGTGGAATATTGGAGTGTAAGCTCCTCTGGTACAAATTGATGTGAATGGCACAATGGTCTATTTACAGTGCTGCGGTATATATCAGAGCTACTGTATATAAATGAAAAATAACAATAATAATATAATAATAGTGTGTGAATGTGGTGGGGCATTAGAGTGTAAGCTTCTCTGATACTGATGTAAATGCCACTACGTTAGTTGCACAGCACTGCTAATATGCCAGAACTACTGTAAATAGTTGTGAAATAATAGTGTGTGACTGTGGTGGGGCATTAGCGTGTAATTTATTTATTTATTTTTTAAAACTTACTAACATACAGTTTATTAATAAAAACATATTTACATATAAACAAAAATTAGCAAAATAAAATAAATATATATAAACAAACAAATACAAGCAAAACTTAGATAAGCAAATAAAGAAAACAGATTTTTGTCCAAATAACAGAAAAAAAAACTAATTTTTAATACAAAAAAAAACTATTAGAGGGGAATTAGAGTGTAAGCTCCTCTGGTGTAGGAACTGAAGTGAATGTTACAGTTCTTTGTACAGCATTGTGGAATATGTCAAAGCTATATAACTGTATAATAAAAGTTTATGGTAAAAAAAATATTTTCTGTGTTGGTTATCCTTGCGGTTATGAAATTCCCCAGATTAAAATTAAACAGTCATCTAACTTTTCAAAGAATTAGGAAATCCCCCATCCATATAAACAATAACATTATAATACAATGTATTAATAAACATAAAGCATGACTGACCTATCATGACTTGCCTGACCACTAGGTGGAGTCCTTTGTCAAGTAAGACAGGCTTGGCAGAGGAAACAATCCTGTACAGTGAATGCTCCTTAAAGGGCAACCTCCACCTCCATTACCAGCAGCTGTGGAACTACAAGTCCCAGCATTCTTTCTCTCTGAGCTGCACAGCAGTTTCCCTTTATGGACAGCTATACAAAACTGTTTCACATAAAATAACATTTTGTAAAGGTTACGGGAGGAAAGTAAAATGAAGTTGTCAAAGAGAAGACATTTCCCAACACACGGATGACTTCCTGTCCAGTGATCCCCCAGATCTGGGGAATGTCAGGGTGGTGCTGCCTGTTGTCAGAAATGTCAGCTAACATAGAGCAGGCCTGAGCCCCACAAATGTCAAATATCTCAGTTTTAGTGGTGAGGGACTTCTACCCATTTAACCCCCTTGTTGTTGGGAGTAAGCTGGAGACATACAAGGTACAAGTTGCAGCTGATCACATGCAGATTACAAATGAATTATTTAGTGCATCTAGGAAAGTATTCATATTTTGGGTACTCACTTTGATTCCAAGTGACAGGGGGAAATTGGAAGCTTTTCTTTCTTGGCCCAAGGGAAACAGACAGACTAGTAGTGGAAGTATAGAGTCCAAGCTGGCTGGGATAGGTTTTGTGGCTGCAGCTTGTACTTATTCCATAGAGCTGAGACCTACATTGATGTATAATGGGAAAGTGACAGGAGTCCAGGGGGGGGGGCTCCCTCCCCCCCCCCCCACATACCATGGGAAAAAACCCCTCCCTTTTTCCCATTGGACAGGGGGCAGAATTCCGTGACATCACAGAAGAGAGTTTTCACCTGACCTCCTCCCTGCATTCTGCATTCATTGACCACTTGACACCGGTGATGCTGACCAGGAGGGTCCCTACCTAGGTGGACCTCAACCTCCCACAGCCTCTGGGATGCTCCCAGGCTCCCTTCTTGGTGGCATTCTATGGGAACAGAGAACAGACAGCCCTGGAGATGAAACTTCTAGACTTTCTCTGTGATGTGGATTCTATGAACTCTAAGAAGCTAATTCAAGAGCGGCTCTTTAATCTTGCAAAAAGCTGCATTGGCTACAGGAGACTGCCAATAAAACACAGCAGTGGGTACTGGTTGTATATCACAGAAATCGATAAGGAAGCAGCACATCTAGTATTTGTGAAAATGTGGTTCAGCTGGGGAGAGGAATGGTTTATGAGAATCTATATATTGATATGTGGGCATGTCTAGATGAGCAGTGCAATGTTCTGCAGAACTTTAGGGAGGTCAGTTATTGAATGAGATGCAGACTATATCAATATGTATCTGTCAGGAGGTATATTGTATGGTGCACAACAGTTTTCTATCAAGGACAATTGTGGAATAATACGCCATATATATCAATATGCATATGTCAGACAGTAGATGGGTCAGTGTGATGTTTGCAGTTCTCTAGGAAGGTCATAATAGAAGAATACTATTACTCCTGGAAGGGAGACACTGTATATTTGTTCGATGTGATGTGAACCTCTCAAAATAAAGAATTTAAAAAAATTAAATAATCTGTATAATGAATCATTATGTAAATGTCAGGTGGTGAATGGGACAGAGAAATATTCTGATAATCTACATAGATAGGACCATACTATAATAATATGTAGAATGTATCATTATTTATAGGTCAGGTAGTGAATGGGACAGAGAAATAGATAATCTACATAGATAGGACCATACTATAATAATATGTAGAATGTATCATTATTTATAGGTCAGGTAGTGAATGGGACAGAGAAATAGATAATCTACATAGATAGGACCATACTATAATAATATGTAGAATGTATCATTATTTATAGGTCAGGTAGTGAATGGGACAGAGAAATAGATAATCTACATAGATAGGACCATACTATAATAATATGTAGAATGTATCATTATGTATATGTCAGGTGGTGAATGGGACAGAGAAATGTTCTGATAATCTACATAGATAGGACCATACTAGAATAATATGTAGAATGTATCATTATGTAAATGTCAGATGGTGAATGGGACAGAGAAATGTTCTGGGGATTTACATAGATAGGACCATATTGGAATAATATGTAGAATGTATCATTATGTATATGTCAGGTGATGAGTGCAACAGAGAAATGTTCTAAGGATCCACATAGATAGAACCATAATGGGATAATCGGTAGAATATATCAATATGTATCTGCCAGGGGTAGAAAGGACAGAAAGTGTTCTGAGGATCTATAGTCATAGGAAAATAATGGAATAATCTGCAGAATATATGAATATGTATCTGCCAAGAGTAGATGGCATGTAGCGATGTTTTGAGCATCCATATAGATAGGACCATAGTGAAATAGTCTGCAGAATATATCAATATGTTTATATATATATATATATATATATATATATATATATCAGCATGAATACATTTTGGTGAAGACAGAGTAATGTCCTGCAGCAGTGGAGTAGCTGGGAGTTTATCATTCTACGATGTTTGTCTGGCAACAGCCTGAATAGAAAATCAAATCAACCACAATTCATTTGCATCCGCTGGGGGACCTTGCGGGGAATATTCATCAATGATTCATGTTCTTCAGGAGCGGTATTTAAATTACCATTAAGATCAATATTGGAGTTATTTACATAATCAGGCAAATCTGCCTGTCACAAAGCATCACTTAGAAGAGCAACAGTCCTCTTCCTCCCAGTATAGATAAATGCCAGCTATACCACCAGAGTTATATGGAGGGCAAGGGTATGGGCAGGGGGAGAGGGTGATGAAAGATGGGCAGGAGCGCATAGAATGTACAGAAAAGGAATAGGATAGGAAGGGCAAGAGATGGAAAAGAGAGCATAAGATAGGTTGGAGGGCATAAAATGATTTGGAGGGACAGGTTAAATGCAGAAGGGCGGGGAATGGAAGTATTAATAGAAGGGCTAGGATGGGCTGGTGAGTATATGATGGGCAGGGAATAGGCTGGAGGCATAGGGTGGCAAAGAGTGGACAGGGTGGCAGGGGATCAGCAAAAGGATAGGAGACGGGCAGAGGAGCTTATGATAACCATGAGGACAGAGCAAGGGCAGGAGGGAAGAAGATGGATGAAAAGATAGGATAAAGGAAAGAGAGCAGGGGATGATAAGAAGGGCATAGGGTGGGCAGTAGAGTAAAAGATGGGCAGGGAGGCACTGGATGGGTAGGAGAGCAAGCAATAGTCAGGAGCTAGGAAATGTACAGGATGGCAGGGCATGGGCAGGATACAGAGGATAGATAGGATAATGGAAGATGGGCAGGATAGTATAAGATGGGCAGGAATGCAGTGGACAAGCAGGAGGGTAGTAGATGTGCAGGAAGTCAGGGGAAGGGGAGCACAGTATGGGTTGCACTTGGACAGGAGGGCATAGGATTGGTAGAAGGGTAGGAGATATCCAAGAGGTCAGGAAATATAGACGAGGGCAGGGGAAGGCCAGTTGGGTTGTTGGGTATGACTTCAGGTAATGGGCAGCACAGGAAATGGGCAAGAATACAAGGCATGTGCAAGAGGGCAAGGGATGGGCAGGAAAGAAATGAGTGGGAAGGCAAGGATTGCACAGGAAGGTAGGGGATGGGCATGACATGAGCAAGAATGCAGGGGATGGGCAGGAGGGAAGGTGTTGTATTCCATGTGGCGATACATCTTATAATGACCTGGGACTTTTATCATTTTAGGCCCCTTGCACATGGGGCATGTTGCTGCTGTGTGTCCTTCCTGGAGCTTTAGTGCGCCTGGTATGGACAGGTACAGCTTCCAACCCTGTTGCCTGCAACCTGTCAAAATCTATGGCATGCTGCAGCTGGAAGAGACTGAATATGATACCAAATAGTACTCATATTTAGGGCCCTATGTCTTCAGGAATGAATGCACAGAACAAAAAAGACCGACATCCAGGGCATTCTTCCCTAAACGCATAGGGCCCTAAAGCCGCAGTCTGCCATAGACTTTGATAGGCTGCAGACAGCAGGGTTAGACGCTGCACCGGTCCCTCCAGGTGCACTAAATTGTGGGAAGGACACATAGGAACTAGACACCCCTGTGTGCAAGAGGCCTACATTTTCTGATTCTGTATGGACACAAATTATATTACATACATAAAAGGTGTAAACTCTAACGAGCAGGGCCCTCTGATTCCTCTTGTACCAAATTGTAACATAACTGTAATGTCTGCCTTTATTTTGTTAAGCGCTGCGCAAACTGTTGGCGCTAAATAAATCCTGTATAATAATAATAATAATAATAATAATAATTTAGTGGCAAAGTATAACCCCAGAACTTGACTCATTTCTGGCAAATACAGAGACTGAGGGAATATTCTGTGTAAATGGAACTTTTGTTACAATAAAGAAATAAAGTTACTGTCTTCTACTATGTCTCTCTGAGTGTTTCCATTGAGATTATACATGACATGCCATGCTAACTGTCCAGCAGAAGGCAGCACATCTTCTTTTTTTTTATTTTTAAAGGTGTTTATTTTCAAGTTTTGTAAAGGAAACAACAAAAGAAAAGGAAAACACAGCACATCTTCAGAATTTAAAGGGACACTGGTATTAAATTTGGGAATACATGTATCAAAATTTGGCCGGTTCAGCAGGAACGGACACATTTTCATCTATGTGTACCCCTCTCTGTTCAATAGAAGGCAATCATTAGACCGGCTTCTGTTGAACAGTCCTGCTGGAAAACCAGCATTCGTTCAGCCATTGTAGCTGATCAGTGAATACTGACAGGGGGAGTCCTGCTGTCACAATACAATAGCGCGGCGGGGTGCGGGGGGAGATTCCTGCATCCACATTGCTTGTGTGAATGCAGAGATTTGTGAGTTTTTTCATTCAACTTACTACAAATGTACACAAGTTCACTAATTAGATCTAGTCACATCATTCTGCCAATTGTGCCAGTGGGATTGATTTACTAAAAGTGGAGTGTGCGAAATCTGGTGTAGCTGTGCATAGAAACCAATCAGCTTCTATGTTTTACTGTCAAAGCTTAATTGAACAAGCTGAAGTTAGAAGCTCTCTTAAAAAAAAAAACTATAGTTGCCGGTAACAATATTGTCTAAATTGTACTGAAATTGGGTGTTCCATATCCATCACAAACTACAGAATGTACTGGATGATCTTGGATCTAGCTCCACTGAGGGTGACAGGTTTGAAAAATAACATAGAAGTAATAAAATAACCATTTTGTCTTTAATTGGGTGTTTGCTAAGAGTATTGGGTCTTAAAAACATTAAGAAAAAAGTGCAAGGAAACCTACTTGGGAATACTCAACTGTCATCTTAAAGCAGACCTGTAAGGTTTAATCATTAAAATAATATTTCTCTCTAAGGTCACCTTGTGTTTCCTGCAGTTCCCTGTACTGTGCAAATCGCTGCCAATGCCAGACACAATCTATGCAGAGCTCTTAACATCTGTTAACCTCCCTGGCGGTATGATTATTTCAGATTTTAGGTGCTGAAAGCGGTACCATTATTTTGCATGGAAATTTGGCGTTTTATATTGTAGGCCTGTAATTCTTAGGAATAACTCACTTAAATCTGTCCAAACCAGAGTCTAGTAGACATCCCGGGTATGATAAAGTTTGAAACACAAAATCATAAATTATAATATAATAAATAACTATAAATAATTATAACAAATAATAATATAATAAAATAATAAAAGTGTTTTTCAGTGTTTGATGACGAATTTCCCCAATTAGTTGATTCTAATTTATTATCGCTGTTTTCTAGCTGGTCTAAAACCACTTTTGATGTAAAGGGACACTTTTTGGTTGCTATGGACAATCTCCAGTTTCCAGGCAGAAAGAAAAGTATTTATGTTTCAATATTTTTATTAAAGTTTTGCCATACAAAAAGTATAAAAGACACAACATAGCATTGTACAGTCACTATACAGCACTTGAGATTCAAACATTTAGGGTAAGAAAAGTATTTATAATGTAAAAGTGCATGCAGGACACTGGACAAACCACTAGGGACAAAGGGGATGTGTAATTATTTGATACAGTACTGTAATCTGTAAGATTACAGTGTACTGTATGTGTTTTTTACTTTTTGAATTTGGCGCCGAACTCCGTCCCCGTGCGTCGCAACCCTCGCAGGGAATGGAACTCGGCACTGTGATAGATCGAGCTGAGACACGGCGGCTCGCAGATCACAGCGGGGAGACATCGTAGGATCCAGGGGACAAGGTAAGTAACCTCTACATGGATCCTGCGAAGCAATCCCGAGTCTGGCTCGGGGGTTACCACTTTTGGTACTGAAAATTCACCCCGAGCCACACTCGGGAATACCGCCAGGCAGGTTTAATCTCTACCACTAGCAAGTGTAGCAATACAATTAAGGTGCTTTTATTGGCAGGTTTGCAGGATAGTAAATATAAACTCCAAGATACTAACTTATAAAGTTAAGCTCCATGCACACTGGGCTTAAAAAAAATGGCTGTTCCCATGGCTGAAAAAAAAAATGCTCATATAGAGCATTTTTGTACACAGTTCACTGTATTCAATTGTAATGTAACTGTACTGTCTGCCCTTATGTTGTATGTATTTACCATATACGCTAGCGCAGACGTCTTTGGCGCATGCGCACTTTAGATCGTGCCTTTTCTATAGGGCCCGTGCCGTGACTGTCGGCTCCCGCACACATGCGCGGGAGTGACATCACGCGGTTTCGGTAAGTCACAGAGCCGGAGTCCACGTCCCCGGAAGGAAGAGGGGTGTAGATGGAAGCAGCCACCAGCTGTGACATTGCGGACATCGCAGGCTT
This sequence comes from Rana muscosa, assembly GCA_029206835.1. Classification (NCBI taxonomy): domain Eukaryota; kingdom Metazoa; phylum Chordata; class Amphibia; order Anura; family Ranidae; genus Rana; species Rana muscosa. Next base: position 200,369,230 of record CM055125.1, read on the forward strand.
CGTTTGCAGGCAAGTGCCACATAATGGGCTAGTATGCAATGCATACTAGCCCATTATGCTTTTACTTTGCAGGGGAATCGAGAGGACGTAAAACCCATTAGGGTTTACTTCCTCTTTAAACTGTCGGCGTTATATAAATCCTGTATTATAATAATAACAATACGAATAATAATACGTTTAGGAGAATTTTGCTTTTTTCTGCCTAAAGGCTCCAATCAGAAACACAAACCAGAAGGTCTCTAAACGTTGAAATGAAAACATGCCTCTAATTGTCCTAATGTGCATGGACACATAGGGGTTGATTTACTAAAACAGGGTGCAAAATCTGGTGCAGCTCTGCATAGATACCTGATTTTTTTTTTTGTCAAGGCTTAAGCTGACCATACACCATTAGATTATCTGCAGATTTTCTATGGTTAGATGGAAAAAGTGCAACAGATTTCTCCATGTATATTAACTGTGTGGATGGAGGAATCTCCCACTTTTTCCATCTAACCATAGAAAATCTGCAGATAATCTAATGGTGTATGGCCAGCTTTAATTGAACAAGCTGAAGTTAGAAGCTGATTGGCGACCATGCACAGCTGCATCCGATTTTGCACTCTCCAGTTTTAGTAAATTAACCCCATAGGATATCATTGAGCTGCTTCTACAGGCAGAACACAAAACCCCTGTAGAAGCAGCAATTTTTATGCCAGTGTGCATGGAGCCTCAAAGTTTTCCTTTAAATTGGTCAGTTTAGAGAACCTAGGCAGAACAGGGTCATGTGATAAAAAGGCTGCACTATGAAAATTTTGCTGAATCTGACTATAATGCATTCAGATAAATAAGTTATTAAGATAAACAATGGGTATTTTAGTATGCTACCTATTACATTAGCACTGTACATGACATTACTATACACCGTTTACACCATAAAACCTCTATAATAAGGGTATGAAATGATGTCATCTCATAGCTAGCACAGTCACAGTTCAGTTTTATAACAAATTAACGCTCACCTTTTTATTTTACCACCAACTTTCCCAGCATCCCGCCAGCCCCGTTCCTTCTCATGTCACTGCATGGGAAAAAGAAAAAAAAAATTACCACGTCAATAGCCAAACTTTTGTGGGAAATATATTATTCTTAGTTTAATTGAGTATTTTTAGTTACATATTGAGAGAGTTCCAGAAAGTTGGAGGTAGGAATATGATTTATCATAAATCTTGCCAAGATACAAGGAAGAGATGAACTTCGGTTTATAAGCTTTTTCTGGACTTTATAAAATAAAAGTTTATACAGTTTTAAAGGGAAGTAACATAAAAAGTATATTTGGTAAATGAAAACAAGCCTACAGTGCCTTTAGGATGGGTGTGGAAAGTGAAAAATATATATGTGAATATGAGAGTCTAATAACTCAGCGTGTTTGTAATTCCATCGATTTAAACGTTTTCTATATTCTCGATGAGTAAGCCTCAAAAGTCCTTTCCCATGGTCAAGTCTTGGCAGCGCCAAAGCTTTCAACTGTCCTCGACTAACTCGCCGATGAGAGCTCACGAGCAGGAGGGGAGGGGAGATATACATATTTTTTTTTTTTTTTTATCTGTCAACACTTTTTATTTTTTTATGTGTAGGTAGAACACAGGGAATAGGACACAACGTATGAAAAATCTCCTTATTTTTTTAAAGAATCCAGCAAACGCACGCCTAAACATCAATCTTTTCCTCTGACGGTTTTGCATATCGCAGTTTGTAACAATTCATTTAAAATGGAGCGAAGGTTGGTTGTTAAGTGAGGTATTTGCGCCATCAAAGCTTGATTTAGAGTGCTCGATGGCTGCGAATTTCCAACTTTTACTTTGACAGATACACTCTGGCAGAATTTTGAACACACTCCTCAAAGTATGGAATCAATTATGGGGACCCTTTGCCAGACAACCCAATGTAAACCACATTACAGCAGTATTCGATTCTCCAGGGAGACCATGGGAAAGTCAACACGAGGATCATACCTAAATAAAATGTAGGATTTTCACCTAATAAAAAAGGTATTAGAGCTCCCCCTTCTCTTATATCCATTTAATTTTGTTTGAGCGTTGTAGAAACACAACTATGGACAGGCAGCAAGAAAAAAAAAGGCTTGTCGTTTTTAGCAGCCAATCAGGAATTTGCATACATGACTATGGCTGCCGAAATGACGTGACACATCTCAGGTACAACAACGAAAGGACGGGATAGAAAATATGTGCAGTGAGTGCTTAGATCATCCACATACACTATAATACCAAAAGTATTGGGACACCTGCCTTTACACGCACATGAACTTTAATGGCATCCCAGTCTTAGTCTGTAGGGTTCAATATTGAGTTGGCCCACCCTTTGCAGCCATAACAGCTTCAACTCTTCTGGGAAGGCTGGAAAATTGTCAGCTGAGCAGCACCTGCATCCAATGAGAGACCAGCACTGTTTAGGTACACTATATTACCAAAAGTATTGGGACACCTGCCTTTACATGCACATGAACGGTAATGGCATCCCAGTCTTAGTCTGTAGGGTTTAATATTGAGTTGGCCCACCCTTTGCAGCCATAACAGCTTCAACTCTTCTGGGAAGTTTGTCCACAAGGTTTAGGAGTGTGTCTATGGGAATGTTTGACCATTCTTCCAGAAGCGCATTTGTGAGGTCAGGCATTGATGTGGACAAGAAGGCCTGGCTTGCAGTCTCCGCTTAAATTCATCCCAAAGGTGTTCTATCGGGTTGAGGTCAGGACTCTGTGCAGGCCAGTCAAATTCCTCCACCCCAAACTCGCTCATCCATGTCTTTATGGACCTTGCTTTGTGCACTGGTCCAAATCATTTGGTGGAGGGGGGATTAAGGTGTGGGGTTGTTTTTCAGGGGTTGGGCTTGGTCTCTTAGTTCCAGTGAAGGGAACTCTTAAGGTGTCAGCATACCAAGACATCTTGGACAATTTCATGTTCCCAACTTGGGGATGGCCCTTTCCTGTTCCAACATGACTCATGACCAGTGCTCATATAGAGCGTTTAACTACACAGGTCACTGTATTAAATTGTAATGTGACTGTACTGTCTGCCCTTATGTTGTAAAGCGCTGCTTAAACTGTCTGCGTTATATAAATCCTATATTATTATAACAATACGAACTCTTAACCTCCCTGGCGGTATGATTCTGTCTGGAATTTAGTACCAAAAGCGGTACAATTATTTTGCATGGAAATTTGGTGTTATGTATTGTAGACCTGCAATTCTTAGTAATTACTTACTTAAACCTGACCAAACAAGAGTCTAGTAGACATCCCGGGTATGATAAAGTTTGAAACACAAAATCATAAATTATAATATAATAAATAACTATAAATAATTATAACAAATAGTAATGTAATTATAATAAAAATTATTCAATAATGTAATCAAATTAAAAACACTGAAATTTGCTCAGTTGCAGAATTGTCGCTGTCATTAGATTTTTTTGTTTGATGACAAATTTCCCCACAGATCACTATTGCTCAATTCTGCGAGTGATTGTAATTTATTATCGTTGTTTTCTAGCTGGTCTAAAACCACTTTTGACATAAAGTGACACTTTTTGGTTGCTATGGACAATCTCCAGTTTCCAGGCAGAAAGAACAGTTTTTATAATTTAAAAGTGCATGCAGGACACTGGACAGACCACTAGGGACAAAGGGGGGGGGGGGTGTAATTATTTTATACAGTACTGTAATCAGTAAGATTACAGTATACTGTATCTATACTGTGTGTTTCACTTTTTGAATTTGGCGCCGAACTCCGTCCCCGTGCGTCACAACGTCGCAGGGAACGGAGCTCGGCACTCAGCACTGTGAATCGAGCGAGGAGACAGCTCGCACACACTGCGGGAGACATTGCAGGATCCGGGGAACAAGGTAAGTAACTTCCTCTGTATCCTGCAATGCAATCCTGAGTCTGGCTTGGGGTTACCGCTCTTAGCATGAAAAACTCACCCCGAGCCCGACTCAGGATTACCGCTAAGGATGTTAAGGTGTCAGCATACCAAGACAATTTCATGTTCCCAACTTGGGGATGGCCCCTTCCTGTTCCAACATGACTGCGCACCAGTGCACAAAGCAAGGTCCATGAAGACAAGGATGAGCAAGTTTGGGGTGGAGGAACTTGACTGGCCTGCACAGAGTCCTGACCTCAACCTGATAGAATACCTTTGGAGACTGCGAGCCAGGCCTTCTTGTCCACATCAGTGCCTGACCTCACAAATGCGCTTCTGGAAGGATGGTCAAACATTCCCATAGACACACTCCTAAACCTTGTGGACAGCCTTCCCAGAAGAGTTGAAGCTGTTATAGCTGTAAAAGGTGGGCCAACTTAATATTAAACCCTACGTACTAAGACTGGGATGCCATTCATGTGTTTTTAAAGGCAGGCGCCCCAATACTTTTGGTAATATAGTGTACTTAAGCCTGAAGATGGACCAAAAGACATTTTCAGATGATCAAGCAATGACATCAATGACTACATATCTGACTATCCTTGGACTTCTGTGGTCAGCTTCAAAGTCATAAAAGAATCAACAAGCACGGCATTACTGGTATTAAAATAGCACCAGAGCAGCAGGCACAATAGATATACAAAAGATATACAATCAGATGCAACAAGTGCTCAGATCATACAAACACATACATTATATTGCTAAGCAATTCAGACTGTGTTGGCTTTAAAAACAAATTCTGAAATACTTAAAAAATAATAAAAATTGTATCTAGAGGGAATTATAGATCCAAACATTAATCTGAAACTTTGTCTGTATCACAGTCCATCACTATAACAACTTATAAAGTCTGTAGATATTAGATTATAGGAGTAAATCCATTATGCCTATTTGAAAAAAGAATATAAAAAAACCCCACAAAGATTAGAATGAAGGGAGGACATGAACTAACTCTATATATTGAATACAATTATAAAATAATTCTGTTTAGAATGATGTACTGCGGAGAGCCACAATAGGGAAAAACACAAAGAAAAAAATAAGAAAGCGCAGTAATTAACCAGCGAGTGCATTCGTCAATAATTATATAAAAAATAAATACAAATGTACAACAAAAGAGACAAAGCCAGCATCATAATGTTTGCAGACAATGAAATATAATTAAATATAAAATTCTAAAACTCTGCTGGAAGGACTGTAATTAAATTATTGATTCTAAGCTGCCTGGTGACTAAGTGCTGCAGCCTAAGTGTCTTTAGTAAATAAGAGACTGGAAAAAAAAATAGTTACAATTAAAGAAAGAAGAGTTGTTAAAAGCAGAAATGAATTTGAATGTCAATCTAATGTGGAAAAAAAGAAATCTGAGAAATAGGATATTACCTGCTGAGAGAAGAGAGGGACCGGTGCTCTTTTGACCATTGAGTTTCCATGATGCCTGGAGGTGGCCGGCCTTGGCTTGTAGGACCCATGGCTGTGCCCGCAGCTGCCTCCTCATGGTGCCCATGGATGGTGGATAGTGTTCTTCTCCTGCCCCAACCCATATCTGCTTTTAAGCCTCCGCAGTGTTACTCTCTATGTCCGAAAGGGATCTTTTTATGCAGCTCTTCCTGTGTAAATCAGGACTGGGTTGGACAATCCAGGAGAGGAAATCCTGTGTGTGTTTGAGGCTGATAAAGTTTTTTTAGCAGAACAAACACTTAAGCCTTAAAGCACAGGTCTGGGGAGCCTGATGAGAAGACACTCAGCACTGGAGGGATGTAGAAAGCTGAGAAGGGGGAGAGATAGATCACTTTTCCTCCACACCACTTCCATGTTTGTTTAAGGCCTTGGATGTCAAGGAGAAGGAAATGGCAGCCGGGCCAGGCAAGGCTGGCATGTCACTTGGCTGTGATGTGTCACTCACCTTCCTAGAAGTAGGGGAACTTCCTGAGTATCAGGTTTAGCTGTAGACGGGTATTATATCCAGCTACTTCCTATAATGACTACATAAACTGACCTCCCAGGACAGACGTTGGCAGGCCCATCTATGCTGCAAAAAGTCTAAGTCTAATGACCAGGCCTGTGTAACAATCTGCATTCTTTATTGTTGGTTCAACATGCTAAGAGGTACTAAAGAGTGTCAATGGAATTCAAAATGTAACAGTGGTTTATCCTTAAAATGGTTGTAAACCTCAGACATGAAATATGAACAAATCATACCCCTCTATAGTGTGTACTTGTCTCAATAAAGAGTACCTAGTGTCACTTTGGTCTGCTGCTTCATTCCTCTGCTATCAGCATATATCACTTCTGACAAGTTTTCCTGACACCAAGAGAAAAATGGGGACAGGGGAGGGAGCCCCAGCTGATTGGCACCCTTAGCTCTCAGAGCTCTGCAGAGTGTAACTTCAGCACTCCACCCCCTTTTATCTGAACTCTCAGACAAGCTTTATAATTTAGCACTTTGAATGGATGTGGAGGACTGAGGGCTGTAAATAAACAGGTACAACGTATGTAGCAGGATTGGTTTAATCTCTGTGTATCACCTAGGCCTGTCACTTCACTACCGTGTTTCCCCGAAAATAATCCCGGGTCTTATATTAATTTTGGCAACAAAAGACACAGTAGGGCTTATTTTCGGGGTAGGTCTTACCATGTAATGTGCTGTCTTCTCTCCCCCTCTCTCTCCCTGCCTGACAGGAATCCCCAGTGTGAACTGAGTTAAAATGCTTGTAAAATCCTATAATCCACTCTATTACAGTATTATATAATGTGTGTGTTTCTGTAATATAATTGTGCCAAATACCTTTGTTATAGCGCCGCTCTGCACTTCTGTGACCTGCCAGAGCTCTCTTCTCTGCAATTATATTACAGAAACACATACATTGTACATTATATAATACTGTAATAGAGTGGATTATAGGATTTTACAAGCATTTTAAACTAGGGCTTATTTTCGGGGTAGGGCTTATATTGCAGCCCTCCTGGAAAATAGCGCTAGGTCTTATTTTCGGGGTAGGTCTTATTTTCAGGGAAACATGGTAGGTACATGTAAGGGTTTACAGCCACTTTAATAAACTATGGTTTTCCACCAGTATAATCCTCAGTATCTCTCCTGAAGTTCCGATCATTTTATTCTGGGGAGCATGGGGGAGCATGGGCCGGCACCTGGAAATTAGGCTGTCCCATGTACACTTTTGTGAATTGGGAATCTGAAAATAACAGACTTCCATATGTGGTTAGTTATGAAAGATTTAGGCAACACCTGTAATTACCAGGGGAGGTTGACACCATGTTTTACCATGGAAGGGGGGGTGGGGGCGAAGGGGGGGTGACACCATGTTTTACCTCACCAGGTGACACCAACCCTAGTGACGCCACTGAGTTTGGAGACTCCTGCTCTAGAGACACATTTCAAAGAGCTTCTTACACGTAAGGTAGAGGGCTTGGTATCTTCTCTCTCACTGTTTTCTGTATTGCTAATTCAGAGTTTCAAGCAGGTATGACTGTGAGAACGTTCTTAGTACTGAAACTTTCATACATGATGGTCTCAAAACATAAGAGACAGCAAGGAGGCTGCAGTGGTGTGTGTGAATTCCTCTTCTGTATCACAAGCTGGTGTTCCCAGATCTCCAGATTACTGATCATAGAAGTGGGCTGGACGGGTACACTACTGCAAATCCTGGATGAAGAATGGAAGCTCCGAGCAGGTGGGCCATTCCCTCTCTATGTATTTCAAGGTGTGAGCCCCCTTATCACAGACAGCCTTTGTTCTTTAACCTCCCTGGCGGTATGATTCTTTCTGGAATTATGTACCAAAAGCGGTACAATTATTTTGCATGAAAATTTGGTGTTATGTATTATAGGCCTGCGATTCTTAGTAATTACTTACTTAAACCTAAGCAAACCAGAGTCTAGTAAACATCCCGGGTATGATAAATATAAAACACAAAATTATAAATTATAATATAATAAATAACTATAAATAATTATAAAAAATAGTAATCTAATTATAATAAAAATTATTCAATAATGTAATCAAATCAAAAACACTGAAATTTGCTCAGTTGCAGAATTGTCGCTGTCATTAGATTTAGTGTTTGATGACGAATTTCCCCACAAATCGCTATCGCTCAATTCTGCGAGTGATTCTAATTTATTATCGCTGCTTTCTAGTTGGTCTAAAACCACTTTTGACATAAAGGGACACTTTTTGGTTGCTATGGACAATCCCCAGTTTACAGGCAGAAAGAACGATTTTTATTATATAAAAGTGCATGCAGGACACTGGGCAGACCACTAGGGACCAAGGGGGTGTGTAATTATTACATACAGTACTGTAATCAGTAAGATTACAGTATACTGTATGTATACTATGTGTTTACCTTTTTGAATTTGCCGCCCAGTTCCGCTCCCATGCGCCGCTGCGGCTCGCAGGGAACGGAACTAGGAAGTCAGATGGGGTCGAAAGTGCCGACACTCGCCGGAGATCTCGCTGGCGATCACAGCAGAGGACATCATCGCTGGATCGCCAGGAGAAGGTAGGGAAACTCCGCTGCGAGCTCTGCAATGTCTACCCCGAGCGTGACTCGGGGTTACCGATCCTAGCATAAAAAAACAACCCCGAGTCACGCTCGGGATTACCGCTAGGGAGGTTAAAGCCTCGTACACACGACCGAGTTTCTCGTCGAAAAACGACAAGAAACTTGCTGGCAGAGCTTTCTTGCCGAGTAAATCGGTCATGTGTACGCAGCTATCAGGTTTCTCGTCAAGAAAACCGACAAGAATCTCGACGAGAAAAATAGAGAACCTGCTCTCTATTTTCTCGTCGAGATTCTCGTCAGCCTGTTTCTCAACGAGAAAACTGTGTGTACACTTACCTGTCCTCTGGGAAGCCCGCGCATGCTCGAAATGACTTTGATGCATGTGCGGTAGCTTCCTAGGCATAGTTAGGGTGTAGCAAGATGGCGGCGACGGCATCGAATGTGACGAGCGCACGCTCGTCGTAGTCGATTACGTCACCGCGTTCGCTCCATTCAAAGAACCGCGGGTTCTTTGAAAGGAGCGTGTGTACACTCGGCCGGGACAAGTTTCTTGTCCAAGAATCTCGTCAAGAAAGACAACGTGTTTTTTCCTGACGAGATTCTCGGTCGTGTGTACGAGGCTTTACTGTTTCTGACAAACATAGACCTATGATTTTTTACAGGCCCCCTAAAAACCAGTGGGAAGATTTTAGATTGCTGTAGAAACTCTATATCCGGCTCTAGAGATTCAGCATCAGTAAAATGTCTGTACTGTAAACTGTTCAATTTAGAAGGGATGGTGATTTGCTAGCACCGCCTGCCCCCCCACATGCAGGAAAAACAAAATCACTGCACAGTGATGTACTAGGTGTGGCTCCATCACTTCCGCTGCCTCCTACTAAGCTGCCATCTGATCTGCAGTGACTTGAAGTATGGGCAGCCTCTCCCTGATTATTTCTATGCTGGCCCTGTATAACTTTATATCAAAGAAGAGTGTATAGTGTACAGGCCAAGGCTTCATTCTCCACCATTAATTGCATCGTGCAACCCATTGTGCTGGCAAACTTTTCTAGGAACATCGACAGAGGATTTTTAATCTTTGTTTTGATTATAAATGGATCCATTTAGGGTATTTACTGCATTGCAGATCACATTTATCACTTCTATAGGGTGTATAAAGGCAAATTAAAGCAAATGGAACACAACTATAGCATACACTGTTATTCCCAGGAGGAAAGAACTGCTTAAAGTGTTACTAAACCCAGGACTCTGCATTCACTATATCTGGTCTCCCACAGTACACACAACATGGAAATGCAATTATTTTAGTAAATATAAACTGCTAAATACCTTTTCTCATCAGCAGTATATATCAGCCCTGTGACTTCTATCAGTGTCTGGTTAAAGCTTGTAGGAGGAGTTTTCATTCTCATCTATGAGGCTTCAGGACCCCTAACTCTCGGTGTGGACAGCGCTGATCACATTCACCCTTCCAAGACAAAGAAAAACCTCTCTAGTATTACACACCAAACGGAGCATGAGCAGAGTGCCCCCAAGGCTCTGTACTATCAGGTCATGAATTGGGAACTGTGGAAGAAGGGACGGATCAGAGAAGACAGGATCAAACAGCGGAGGATTAACCCCTAGGTTCCACAGTGAGTATAACAAGCATGCTTTACTGCACATACAGACTGATTTTACTGTTGTGGGTTTAGTAACACTTTAAGTAATGTAATATCTGTATTCCATGGACATTGCCAGGAACACCAGCATGACATAGAGAAGCCCCCTGTAGATGCAGTATGGTTGTGTGCCAGGTTAGCCATCATAAACTGTTCTCCCTTCTGTGTACATATTACCAAAATCTTCCAGTAAAGCGTATGGTAACAGAGCTATCTTCACACCAGTTCCAGGGTCTCCTTTTGCCTTGGCTGACCAGAAACAGTGAGATAAAAAATATGGTAAGAGAGAATAGAGGTGAGGATGGGAGTCTGAGAAGTCCGAAAAGGTCACACAGAATTTACATTCCCAAGATCACTTTTTCTCAACCAGGGTTCTTCCAAAGGTTACACGGGATGCCTAAAGCAGCGAGTAACTTCTGCCTTTCAGATCAAGTCCCATTGACACCAATGACCTTCTCAGCTCTCTGTAAGGGGGGTATTGACCACAAATATAAGGGAAATTCTTCTCAATGACCATTAGAGCCCTTTCATTCCAGTGACCAGGGGGTAGAAAGAAGAGATAACTGAGCTGTGGTTCTACTGCCAACCCCCTGACTGCCCACTTGAATCCTAACATTGCAGCCTGACAGAGCTGTACACATGCCTGGCCTGGCCATGATGCTTTGCTTCGGGACGGCAGCATTTTTATGACTACACCACCTGTCAAACTCACCTATTAAGATCAATGGACCCACACCACAACTGCAAAGCAAACACTTTGCTGGCAGTTGTGTTGTAGTCCGGCAAAGCAAAAATTGCTATCCCCCAATAAAAAAAAAAGGCATCAATAGGTGCTACTGTTGCCTCATGATGCCTAAATTGAGGTATGTCACCCAACCTGTCAGCTGCTGCTATACTGCCCTCTAAAAAGTGATCCACCACAGATTGCTATTCAGAGGGCTGATGCATACCACCTTGTTAGGGTAAGGGAGTCTTCTCCCACTGACCACTAATTAAAGGGTGGCCCTCTTCCACTGACCACCAATCTAATAGAGTCCTTCTCTACTAAACACCCATGTAAGGGGGCACCAAACTCTATACCAATGTTAGGAAGCACTACATTGACTAGTAGTGTAAATGGGCACTTCACTCACCACCATTGTAAGGGGGCACTTTATCAGGGACCACAAATGTAAGGGGGCACTTGATTACTGACCCCATTGTAAGGGGACAATTTATCAGTGACCACCATTGTAAGGGGGCTTTTTATCCCTGACCACCATTGTAAGGGGGCACTTTGTCCTTGACCCCCATTGTACGTGGGCACTTTATCCCTGACCATCACTGTAAGGGGGCACTTTATCCATGACCACCAATGTAAGGAGGGCCCTTTATCACTGACCACCATTTTAAGGCACTTTATCACTGACCACCATTGTAAAGGGGCACTTTATCACTGACCACCAGTGTAAGGGAGCATATTATTACTGACCACCATTGTAAGGCGCCACTTCATCACTGACCACCATTGTAAAGAGGGACACTTCATCACTGACCACCATCGTAAAGGGGACAATTCATTACTGACCACCATTGTAAGGGGGCACTTTATAACTAACCACCATTCTAAGGGTGCACTTTTTCACTGACCACCATTGTAAGGGGGCACTTTATTATTGACTGCCATTGTAAGGGGGCACTTTATCACTGACCACCATTGTAAAGGGGACACATGATCACTGACTACCATTTTAGGGGAGAACTTGATCACTGACCACAATTATAGGGGGGGGGGTGCATTTTATCACTGACCACCATTGTAAGGGGGACACATGATAACTGACTACCATTTTAAGGGAGAACTTGATCACTGACCACAATTGTAGGGGGGGTGCATTTTATCACTGACCACCATTGTAAGGGGGGGCTTTATCACTGACCACCAATGTAAGAGGACACTTCATCACTGACCACCATTGTAAGGGGGACACATGATCACTGACCACAATTGTAAGGGGAGCACTTTATCACTGACCACCATTGTAAGGGAGCACTTTATCACTGACCACCATTGTAAGTGTAGCGATACCCTCAACTTAAGAGAGCCGCAAGTTTTGATTTGGGCCCTGAGTACAGCTTCCCCAACCCCCCGGCAATCTGCTCTACCCGCTCTGGCACAGTTAACCCACAGCAATTTCACATAAACAATCACTTATGCTTTAAATGTGGGTGTGTGGATTGATAACTCAGACTCATAGACAATGTTGTAAATAATAACTGACTTTACTGCTAGTGGTAAGATAAAAGGGGATAACATGCATGTAACATTTGGTTCACAACACATAAGCAGGTCCCTGCAGTTATAAATCACAATACTGTGTGTGTGTGTACCAGCAATGGAAAAGGGACGGAACGCCACGTGGGGCGACCGTTACCTAAACACCCTGTGGTGTGATAACTAACTTATAACTATCTAACGGATCAGGCCTGATCCCTAACCATGAAACTCAGTCTTAGAAGAAACACAAATCTTCACCGGCACAGGATCTGTAAAGGTGGTGCACTTGAAGTATTTAAAACCATGTATTTGTAATCCAATAGGGGGGGGGGTAATTCTCCCTCCCCGGAGGTGTTAGGCCTCGGAAGTCTAGTAGGCACAAAGTATAAAAGTAACAGTTTAAAGATGAGCTTTCGCTCGCTCACCACTCCGGAACACTTCCCTCAGTCCGGAACTTCCACCGGCTGTGTCGGTCCTCGTCCACAGCGGCTTCTGCGATCGGATCCCCGATCCAGATAACTTTAGAAGAGATGAGTCTGGATGCCACCCAGGCTCGCAAAGGGGGTGGAAGGCTCTTTGGTTCGCTCCACAGGCCCCAGGCTTCAGGCCTGGAACAGCACAGATCCGCACAGGTGTATCTCTCTCTGCCTCCCCGTGTCCCAAGAGAAAGCGCTAGGCCTCGCCCCCTCCTTATATTCCTTCCCCCTGACTCCCCTCTCTCTGGAATTTCCTGTCTCTGATTAAAGGGGAACACCCCGCTACACACTCCCCCCACTAAAACTCTTTGGTCCCCAAAGATAAACATTTCAACAAAATTCCTGAACCATTTTAGAGAGTGCGGAGTATGATGTTGGTACAGGGAATTGCCACCAAAACTCAGAGGTGGGATTCCCTGTCCCACAGGTCACACTGGCATGAGTGGCCTGCCTAACTGTGCCAGAGAGTGAGCTGGGGTTGCCCTCCACCAAATGAACAGTGGAAGGATTGGAGCACTCGGTACTTCTTCTAACGGTGGTAACAGAGTCCTCTGAGCTCTTTCCCAATTGAGGGTAGGTTAACTTCATGGGAGGCCTCACGACTCTGCGAGCTCTCTGCTCCCTTGGGACTTCAGGCTCTGGTGCCACAGGCTCTGTTTCAGGAACACTTTCTGACATCGTCACTGGTTCTGGGGCCTCTGTCTCTTCTTCATCTGAGTACAGGCCCGGAATATCTTCCCAGCATTCAGGCACGCCACTGGATGGAATGAACTCTGTAGCTTCTGGGTTCAGGGTCCCATCCTGCATATCCTCAGTGGGTGGAAGGTCTATGGTGGGATTTTCCGGGGTTGGGGAAGGCCATAGCCACTCCAGTTCTCCTCTCCCATCTTCACTTGGTTGAGAAGCCTGTCCACCTCTAGATCGAGAGGTCTGAGACCGAGTGTTGGGTCTGGGAGTATCCAAGATGGAAACAGATTCCGGTAGGTTCCTCACTGGAGGTATTCTGACTGCTTCTTTAAGCGGGAGTAAGTGGTTTCTGTGCCAGGTCTTCAAGGGTCCCACTCTCCCCTCTGGCTTTAACTTGTACACCGGTAGTCCAGGAAGTTTCCTACAAATAACGTAAGGCTCAGACCTCCACCTATCAGCAAGTTTGTGCTTCCCTGGGATCCCTAGGTTGCGTAGCAGAACACGGTCTCCAGGCTGCAGGTCTTGCACTCGAACCTTCAAATCATAGTTCCTTTTATTTCGGGCCCCTCTCTGGTCTGAGGCCGCTTGGGCTTGTTCATAGGCCGCTTTCAAATTATACCTAAGTCTGTCTACATATCCTTTGTGGGAGGTAGCAGAGGTATAGTCTAGAGAAATGCCAAAGGCCAGATCCACTGGCAATCTTGCTTCTCTCCCAAACATGAGGCGGTAGGGAGAGTAACCCGTCACATCACTGGTGGTGCAATTGTAGGCATGCACCAAAGTGGATATGTGTTGACTCCAATGCTGCTTCTTCTCTGTCTCCAGAGTCCCCAGCATGTTTAACAAAGTCCGATTAAACCTCTCAGGCTGGGCATCTCCTTGTGGATGATAAGGGGTAGTCCTGGTCTTTTCCACTCCCAGGGAGTCCAGTAGGTTCCGGATCAGGCGACTCTCAAAGTCCCTTCCTTGGTCGGAGTGGATTCTCTGTGGTAATCCATAGTGGACGAAGTATTTTTCTAGAAGCACCTTAGCTACAGTGGAAGCCTTCTGGTCTCTGGTGGGGAACGCCTGTGCATAACGGGTGAAATGATCGGTTACCACCAGAACATTTCCCAATCCGCTCAAATCGGGTTCGAGGCAGAGAAAGTCAATGCATACCAGATCCATTGGGCCTTGACTCTGTAGGTGGCCCATTGGGGCAGCTTGATGGGGTAGAGTCTTCCTCTGGATGCATCGTGCACAGGAGTGGCAATATTCCTCCACTTCAGCCCTCATACAGGGCCAATAGAACCGGCTTCTGACAAGTTGGAAGGTTCTTTCAGCTCCCAGGTGACCATGCTGGTCATGTAAGGCAACCAGCACAGTCTCTCGGTGCTTCTCTGGGAGAAACAACTGCCATTTATCCTCGGAGTCATCAGAGGGGCCCCTTCGGTAGACCACTCCCTGATGGACCTGTAGCTTGTCTAGCTCTCTCCTTAGCAGACGAGCCTCCTTGGAGGGGTGATGTCGAAGTTTCTCTGGACTCTCGTTTTCCAATGCTTCAAAGACCAATCTCCCCATGGGGTCTTCCAATTGGTCGCACCTCAGTTCCTTCTTAGACAGCTTCGGTAAGCATTCCTCTTCAAGTTGAGTCACCCCGCAGTAGTGTTTTGGGACTCCCACTGTGGTAACTCCTATCTCCTCGGCTCTGGAGCCCCCTCTGGCTTGAAATTCAGCCCCCTGACAAAGGGCTCGCACTCCCTGCGGTGCTACCTGAGTCCAGTCCTCCCAGTCATCAGCCATGGTATGAGATCTTCGGGACAGGGCATCTGCATCCCTATTTCCAGTCCCTGGTCTGTATTTAAGACTGAAGTTGAACCCAGATAATGCAGCCAGCCACCTGTGTCCTGTGGCATCCAACTTGGCAGTGGTGAATAGGTAAGTCAGAGGGTTGTTATCTGTTTTTACTGTAAACTCTGCCCCATAGAGGTAGTCTCTTAGTTTGTCCACCACTGCCCATTTGAGGGCCAAGAACTCCAACTTATGAGTGGGGTAGTTCTTCTCCGAGGGGGTCAGACTCCGACTCACATAGGCCACTGGTCGCAGTTGTTCTTCATACTCTTGGTAGAGCACTCCACCTAGGCCTTCATGACTAGCATCAACATGTAACTCGTATGGTCTGGTGGGATCAGCATAGGCCAATACTGGGGCTGTGGTGAGGCTCCTCTTCAGGGTTCTGAAGGCCTCTTCACACCTGGGGGTCCACTGATCTTGAACCGACTCCCCGGGTCTTCTGGGTCCCTGGCCATCCTCTTCCCCTTCAGTCTTGAGCAGTTCATTTAGGGGCTTGGCAATACGGGCAAACCCATCCACAAACCTCCTATAGTAGGAGCAGAAGCCCAGGAAAGATCTAAGTTCAGTGACTGTTGTGGGTCTTGGCCAGGAGGTAACTGCCTCCAACTTCTCAGGATCAGTAGCCACCCCCTTTTCAGACACTATGTGTCCCAGATAGTTCACCGAAGACTGGTAGAACCGACACTTCTCGGGGGAAAGCTTTAGTCCCTCTTCACTAAGCCTTCTCAACACTTTCTCCAATCGGGCCTTATGTTCCTCCAAAGTTCTCCCGAAGACAATGACATTGTCCAGGTACACGAGGACTTCTATGAGGTTCATATCTCCGACAGTCTTCTCCATGAGACGTTGAAAAGTAGCTGGGGCCCCAGATAGGCCCTGAGGCATTCTATTAAACTCAAAGAACCCCACAGGAGTTATGAAAGCGGTCTTTTCTTTATCCTCTGGGTGCATGGGAATTTGATAGTACCCGCTCTTGAGGTCCATCACGCTGAACCACTTGGCTCCAGACAAACTCTGTAAGGCGTCCTCTATCCTTGGCGTGGTGTACTGATCAGGGGTGGTCCTCCTGTTGAGAGTTCTGTAGTCAATGCAGAGCCTCAACGACCCATTCTTCTTCCTGACCACCACTATTGGAGAGGCATAGGGGCTTCTGGATTCTCGAATCACCCCAGTCTTTTTCAGTTCTGCAAGCTGCTCCCTCAGATCCTCCAGATCTGCCAGCGGAACCCGCCTGACTCTCTCCCTGAACGGTTTGTCTTCTTGCAGGCAGATGCGGTGGGTAGCACTCCTCGCACACCCCACATCGAACTCATCTTTGGAGAAAATCTTCTCCCATCTAGTCAGCTGGGCCTTGGCTCTCTCTTTCCAGGCTCCAGGTAAATTCGGGTTCTCCATGGAAAGTTTTTCCCAAACATCTCCTTCTTCACCCGTCCCCTTTACTTCTGACCGGCTGACTGGGACAGCAGGACTCACCTGTCCCAACAGCATCCGGGCAGGGATCTCTATGGCCCTTTCTGTAGAGTTCCTCACACTCACCGGGACTCTTCCCCTGGCTTTCTTCAGGGCCTTGATTGGAATCACTTCCGGTATCACTTCCAGGCCTGAGTGATCTTCCCTTGGGTCGGATTCCAGCATGACAAAGGGACCAGGCTGCTCCCAGGTGAGCTTCACAGTGGCCCTGAGGCAAGCCACCTGTCCGGGCTGCAGCACCACTCCTTCTCTCCCCAGTCTCCACACCTTCCCTATCCCCTCTCCTGGGGTCTTCTGCTCCAACACTAACCGTTGGTAGGCTGTCTTCAGCATGGGATGGATGTTTGGCTCTTGATGGCTCCTCATCTTCACCAGGGGCATCAGAAGTCTTCTCACTAGATCCGTATTGGTGCCTATGATGAGGGACATCTTGCTGGCCCCGGGTGGTCTAGGACACACAACTGCCAGGGTGTCGAACACTTCTGTCTTCCCAGCCACAGAGGGGTCGAATGTCAGCTTTATGGGCAGATAACCATCATAGGGGAACCTCTGCGTTCCCAGGCCCCATATCTCCAGCTCTTCTATCTTCTGTATAGGCAAATGGCTTAAGTGCCTATCGTAGAAGTCTCTATACAACAAAGTCACTTGAGCTCCAGTGTCCAGGAGGGCCTTCGTATATACTTCTTCCACCTGGATAGATACAGTGGGGGACGGGCCGACCAATTCTTCTGGGTACGGCCGGGTTGAGGTCACTTTCTTCTGAGGACTTGTCTTCATCCAGTTTGTTTTTGACTTTATTCTCTCTTGAGCCCGGTATGCATTGACCTTCCCCACCCTAATGGGAGTACAAACCCGCTGAGGGATGTTATTGTCTCTTGATTGTAGGCATTCCTTCTTGGGAGTGCTAAATTTCTTCTGAGGGGTCTTGTCCCCTCTCTCTGGTGTGTATCTTGGTTGAGAGACCCTAGATTCCTTCTGAGGAGTTTTGTTCTCTCTCTTTTGCTTCCTTCCATTCAGTTTGGAGCTCACTGAAAGAGATGGGCACCCGGTTGACTCCCTCACCGGGGCCCTCTGGAGTTTCCCGCCGGCTGGCGATTATCCATTTTCTTCTTCTTGGGACTGGAACACCTACTGGCAAAGTGGTCACTGCCCCCGCAGTTGTAGCATAGCATCTCTTCTCGGTCCTGTATGGAGGCTGGTTCGGAGGTATTCGGGAACAACTCCTTTCTTGGACTTGGTTTCTCTGCTCTTCTTTGATCTTTCTCCATCAAAGAGGTCAGCATCTCCAACACTTGGGACATTTGTGATTTCAAAGTGTCGACTTCTGCATCTCTTTCCGGGCTCTTGACCGAACTGACCAACACTGGTACAGGGGTGACACTCACCCTGGCCACCTGCTGATCTCTCTGCAGCGCCTCTTCGTCCCTAATAATTTTTATTAGATCAGAGTAGGTCAGTGACATTCCTCCTCCTGAGGTTTTCAGGTGCAGCCAGACTGGGTCTGAGCGCCGCGCTCCCCTCATGATCTGCTTCATTCGTGCTTCATCCGCATCTTTGGGCAGCATTCCCTTCTTCAGGACGATCTTGCATAACAGCCTGTTCAACCTTCTAACATACTCTGACAGTTTCTCATTCGGCTGCTGGAAAGTATGTTCAAATTGGTAGACCATCTCTGTCACCTTCTCCAGCTGTCCAAACTCTTCCTGCAGCATGGCCAGACAATCTTGAGCTGTACAGTTTGCATTTCCAAACCGGAAGCTCTTCACCGCTTCTGCCGCGGCACCTTTCAAACTTTCTAAAACTCGTTGTCTTTTCTGTGCTTCAGGCACCTCCCATGCCTCTACTGCTTGTAATGCCTGTTCCACCCAAGTGTCAAAATCTTCCTCCCCCGCAGGGACGGGGAGCTCCCCCGAGAATGTTTTTAGTCTCCGGTAGCTAGTCTCTACGTGCACTGTGCTTGTCCTCTGACAGTTTGTTAGTAGATCCCCTAACGCCTTTATCAGTTCGGGTGATATGGCCGTGGCAGGTGCAGGCGTCACCGGAGGTGTCGCTCCGTCTTTCCTCTCTGGCGGGGTACGGGCCGCAACCTGCGGTGATCCCGTTGGTGATAGCTCTTTCTTAATAGCGTGCGCCAAACTATAAGATCTGTTATCCGTCATCCGCGCATATTTGCATTTACAAGCCTCTGGCTTCCTATCTGAATATTCCACTAGCGTATACTGGTGTGAGGTGTCTGGGTCTGACTTCATTAACCCTTCCATCGTTTCGGTCGACCATTCCTGACCCGGAATGTTAATGACCACTGACTGGCTTGGATCTGTCTTAGCTACTTCACACCACGTTCTGATGTCTTTCGGGTCCATGCCGGTAAGTCTTGGCGGGCTCTCACCGCTGTCTCAGTAATCCCGGATTTACGAGCCCCCACGTGTAGCGATACCCTCAACTTAAGAGAGCCGCAAGTTTTGATTTGGGCCCTGAGTACAGCTTCCCCAACCCCCCGGCAATCTGCTCTACCCGCTCTGGCACAGTTAACCCACAGCAATTTCACATAAACAATCACTTATGCTTTAAATGTGGGTGTGTGGATTGATAACTCAGACTCATAGACAATGTTGTAAATAATAACTGACTTTACTGCTAGTGGTAAGATAAAAGGGGATAACATGCATGTAACATTTGGTTCACAACACATAAGCAGGTCCCTGCAGTTATAAATCACAATACTGTGTGTGTGTGTACCAGCAATGGAAAGGGGACGGAACGCCACGTGGGGCGACCGTTACCTAAACACCCTGTGGTGTGATGACTAACTTATAACTATCTAACGGATCAGGCCTGATCCCTAACCATGAAACTCAGTCTTAGAAGAAACACAAATCTTCACCGGCACAGGATCTGTAAAGGTGGTGCACTTGAAGTATTTAAAACCATGTATTTGTAATCCAATAGGGGGGGGGGGTAATTCTCCCTCACCGGAGGTGTTAGGCCTCGGAAGTCTAGTAGGCACAAAGTATAAAAGTAACAGTTTAAAGATGAGCTTTCGCTCGCTCACCACTCCGGAACACTTCCCTCAGTCCGGAACTTCCACCGGCTGTGTCGGTCCTCGTCCACAGCGGCTTCTGCGATCGGATCCCCGATCCAGATAACTTTAGAAGAGATGAGTCTGGATGCCACCCAGGCTCGCAAAGGGGGTGGAAGGCTCTTTGGTTCGCTCCACAGGCCCCAGGCTTCAGGCCTGGAACAGCACAGATCCGCACAGGTGTATCTCTCTCTGCCTCCCCGTGTCCCAAGAGAAAGCGCTAGGCCTCGCCCCCTCCTTATATTCCTTCCCCCCGACTCCCCTCTCTCTGGAATTTCCTGTCTCTGATTAAAGGGGAACACCCCGCTACACAAGGGAGCATTTTATCACTGACCACCAATGGGAGAAAGCACTGCAATTTTCACAGTTGGTGTGTCTTTTCTGGCCATTATTATTATTATAACTAATCTCAGTTTAATATTATTACTGAAAGTATTGTTTTAAATTCAACACATTCTTTAAGACCCCTTTCACACTGGGGCGGTTTGCAGGCGCTATTGCGCTAAAAATAGCGCCTGCAAACCGACCCTAAACAGTGGCTGCTGTTTCTCCAGTGTGAAAGCCTCGGGGCTTTCACACTGCGCTAGCAGGACGGGAAAAAAATGTCCTGCTATACCGCTCCTCCAACGCTCCTGTCCATTGAAAGCAACGGGAAACTGTGGCTCTACCGCTGGCAATGCGCCTCTGCAGAGGCGCTTTGCCGTGGTTTTTAACCCTTTTTCGGCCGCTAGCGGGGGGTAAAACCACCCCGCTAGCGGCCGAATACCGCCGCAAAATTAGCGGTAAAGCGCCGCTTTACCGCTACCGCCACAGTGTGAAAGGGGCCTAAGGTATTTTATTTATTCTTATACCTACAACTTTCTGTTCACACTAATTTCTTGTGAGCTTTAGATATATAATAATTATCAGGGGCTCTTTGAGACCTGAAAGTTAATTCAAAGTTAATTCAAGGGTTGCTCCGTGTTAAAAAGGTTGAAAAAGGTTGAATTGGATTATTGGTTGTAGCCCCAGAAAATGGGAGTCTTGGGCTTTCTGATAAAGCACCAACATAACATGGGGGAATGGCTTGGATTAAAGCAAGGACCAAGTTCATTGAAAGAGTAAAAAAACAAAACATAAGCACCGGATCAGCTGGGAATAAGGATGGCCAAAAAGTTAGAGGGGTTTTTAAACTAGGTGACAGGGGGGAGGGTCCAGAGATAGTGAGAGTCAGCGGGGAACATATTCTAAAGGGTAGTATTAGGGGCATTAGTGGTAGGGTAACCAAAGAACATAAACCCAAGGTAAGTATAGTAGCAAGTCCTAGTTGCAATCTGGGAACACCCAAGAGGATAGTATGTGACCGGTCAAATAATATTAATGCATTAAAGTGTCTGTTCACCAACGCCAGAAGTCTGCCAAGCAAAATAGGTGAGTTGGAAGCTCTGGTGCATGAGGAGAGCTATGATGTAATCGGTATTGCTGAAACTTGGCTTCATTCCTCACACGACTGGGCTATTAATATTCCTGGCTATGCACTCTTTCGGAAAGACAGGGTAAAAAGGAAGGGTGGAGGGGTCTGTCTCTATGTGAGAAGTGATCTCAAAGCAAGTGTGAAAGAGGACCTGGTGGATGGAGAGTGTGATGAGTCTGAAGCATTATGGGTAGGACTGCATACAGATGTGCGTAGTTCAAAGCTAATCATTGGAGTTTGTTATAGACCACCCAATGTTAATGAGGAGTTAGAGACTCAGCTCCTTGCACAGATGGAAAGGGCTGCAAGGGCTGGGACGGTGATAATAATGGGGGATTTTAACTACCCAGAAATTGACTGGAGTAATGGAACTGCTGGGACAGTTAAAGGGCAAAAATTTATAAACCTATTGCAGGACAATTTTATGGTCCAGTTTATTGAGGCCCCAACTAGGAATGATGCTCTGTTGGACCTGGTAATCTCCAACCATGCAGAGCGTATTACTAATGTTCAGATAAAGGAACACCTGGGTAGCAGTGACCATAACATGATTTCATTTGATGTTAGTTGTAAGCAAAAATCACATACAGGAAAGATAAAAACACTTAATTTCAAGAGAGCAAATTTTCCAAGGATGAGTGCTGCTCTCCAGGACTTAGACTGGGAAGGAATATTGGCATCAATGGGCACAGAACAGAAATGGGAATTCTTCAAAAAGACTGTTTGTGAACTCACTGCAAAGTATATTCCCATGGGCAATAAGTTTAAAAGGCTAAAAATAAAACCTATGTGGCTCACTGACAAAGTTAAAAAAGCTATAAACTATAAGAAAAGAGCTTTTAAAAAATATAAAAATGAGGGAACACTAGTGTCATTTAAATGTTACAAAGAATATAACAGGATATGTAAAAAGGAAATCAAGGATGCAAAAATTCAAAATGAACGACAGATTGCAAAAGATAGTAGGACAAACCCCAAAAAATTCTTCAAATATATTAATAGTAAAAAGGTCAAGTCTGAGCATGTAGGCCCTTTACAAAATAATCTAGAGTGGGTGACTGGGGACAAAGAGAAGGCTAATTTATTAAATACTTTCTTCAGTTCTGTGTATACAAAGGAGCATGGGGGAGCTCATGTCCAAAATGGGGGTGGTAGTGACACAGCCCCAAATCCACAATGGCTCAAAAGTGATATGGTCCAGAAATATTTAGATGGAATAAAGGTGGATAAAGCACCTGGACCAGATGGCATACACCCACGGATCCTAAAAGAATTGAGCTCTGTAATTTCAAAGCCATTGTATTTAATTTTTAGGGACTCATTAATGACAGGAATAGTACCACTGGATTGGCGCAGGGCCAATGTGGTGCCTATATTTAAAAAGGGAATTAAGTGTTTACCAAGTAACTATAGACCTGTTAGTTTAACTTCTATAGTTGGGAAAATACTGGAGAGATTAATAAAAGACCACATAGATGAGTTCTTGCTGGAAAAAAACTATTTAAGCAACAGACAGCATGGATTCATGAAAGACAGAAGTTGTCAAACAAACCTGATTTCTTTTTATGAAGAGGTAAGTAAGACCTTGGACAGAGGGGTGGCAGTGGACGTGGTATACTTGGATTTTGCAAAAGCGTTCGATACAGTTCCCCACACACGGCTCATGTGTAAGGTAAAGTCTACAGGATTGGAAATATCAGTTTGTAAATGGATAGAAAACTGGCTAAAAGACAGAATTCAGAGAGTAGCGGTTAATGATTCTTACTCTGAATGGTCCAAGGTTATCAGTGGTGTACCTCAAGGTTCAGTGCTGGGACCCTTACTTTTTAATATGTTTATAAATGATATTGGGTCTGAGATCAAAAGTAACATTTCTGTCTTTGCAGATGACACCAAGCTATGCAGTGGAATAACGTCCTTACAGGATGTCGCCAATTTACAAGCCGACCTCAATGCTCTGTCTAATTGGGCGACTATGTGGCAGATGAGGTTTAATGTTGATAAATGTAAAGTTATGCACTTGGGGGCTAATAATATGAATGCATCATACATACTAGGGGGAGTACAACTGGGGGGATCCGTAGTGGAGAAGGATCTGGGGGTTTTGGTAGATCATAAGCTCAATAATGGCATGCAATGCCAAGCTGCGGTTTCCAAAGCAAGCAAAGTCCTTTCTTGTATTAAGAGAGGTATGGTCTCCAGAGAGAGAGATATCATTTTGCCCCTGTTCAAATCAGTAGTAAGACCTCATCTGGAATATGCAGTTCAGTTTTGGGCCCCAGTTCTCAAAAAGGATATTGGGGAACTGGAGAAAGTGCAGAGAAGGGCAACCAAACTGATAAGAGGCATGGAGGAGCTCAGCTATGAGGAGAGATTAGAGGAACTGAATTTATTCTCTCTTGAGAAGAGGAGATTAAGGGGGGATATGATCAACATGTACAAATATATAAGGGGTCCATATAGTGAACTTGGTGTTCAGTTATTCACTTTACGGTCAACACAAAGGACAAGGGGGCACTCTTTGCGTCTAGAGGAAAAGAGATTTCACCTCCAAATACGGAAAGGTTTTTTCACAGTAAGAGCTGTGAAAATGTGGAATAGACTCCCTGCAGAGGTGGTTCTGGCCAGCTCAGTAGATTGCTTTAAGAAGGGCCTGGATTCTTTCTTAAATGTACATAATATAACTGGGTACTGACATTTATAGGTAAAGTTGATCCAGGGAATATCCGATTGCCTCTCGGGGGATCAGGAAGGAATTTTTTCCCCTGCTGTAGCAAATTGGATAATGCTCTTCTGGGTTTTTTTTGCCTTCCTCTGGATCAACTGTGGGTATAGAATTGGGTATATGGGATTGTACGATATATGTTTATTTTTATTTTTTACGGTTGAACTGGATGGACTTGTGTCTTTTTTCAACCTGACTAACTATGTAACTATGATTGAAAATGCACTGTGAGTAAAACACTTAGGTTGGCATTTTCAGACCTCTACTACTAAAAATGCTAATTGCCTGACTGTCTATATATAAGAAACATTGTTTTTTTTTTGCCCTTTTGCTAATCCAAAATGTAATTATTGCTTTAATAAGTCAAATGCCCACTACACCCCCAACCATGCAAGGTCTCCATAACAGTTGGACAGCAGATGTTCTGTCTGAATCTAAACTTATACCTGGCCCTGTGATGTGAAATCATTTTGCTATAGTTGACGGACCATAGAGATCTGTATGTGGCACGTTCTGTCACAGAGGCGCTTCATTAATCTCAGGCCCGTGACTGCTTTATGTTGTCAGCCTCAGCCGGGCTTTGTGTAGTTTACCTGGACTGGGGAACTCTAGAGATTCTGAGAACCGATTACATGGAGGAAGGACGCATTCAAACTCCGAACATTTCACAGAGAGATTAGATAGGCAATAAGGGGTTTTCACCAACACAAGAATAGCTTGTTCGGGGCCTTGTTAGGTCGTATAGACAACAGCGGAGAGAGAACACAGAGGGGCCTAGAGGCAACTGTAAAAAAAAAAAAAAGACAGTAAAAAAGTAAAAATCCTACGTGCAGTTTAACCAGTGATAATTACTGGTATTTATGTTGCTCTTTTTTGTTTTGACAGCATGGAGTACAGCTTTTTAGATACTATTTTGCTTGGTGCATGTGTAATCACATTAGATTTTTCTTCTTTTTTAATATTTAGGTAAAATATTGACACAAACTTAATTTTTAGAAAGTTTAACACTCACAAAAAACAATACCTTCAAACTTTCTGAGATTGGAACGAGGGACACCTATTAGCAAAAGTATGAGGTCATAGGACACACCCCCTGCCACGCCCCTTAAAGAATAATTCTTCAAAAAAAATGATTGCTTAACCACTAGGGGTCCGCGCTATAGCCGAATGACGGCCACAGTGCGGACCTCAAATGCCGGGAGGCCGTCGATAGATGTCCTCCCCTTTACACGCGCCCCCACGGCGCGCGCTGTGATCACCAAGTCACTGAGACTTGGGTGATCACAGATCCGAGTAAGGGGCCGGTCCCGGCCCCTTACCACTAGGGTGACCACATTTCCAAACTACCATTCAGGGACACACCTTCTTCCCAAAAATCAGCTTGTGCTGTAACGACTCACAGCACAGTGTTTGGACACAAGAGGCGGGATTTATGATTTCTCCAATCACAAGCAGGGGGCGGGGATAGTGCTCCTCCAGGCATTCCCGGCCAGGGCAAGTACTGTCAGTGAGTAAAGCAGTGATGTGGCGCCCTTTTTTGGGGGCATCAGATTGGCCCGGGGGGTGGCTGTGTCAGTTTCATTCCGGGACACTGTATTGTCCTGGAATGAAGGTGCCCGGGACAGACCTGCAAAATCCGGGACTGTCCCGGGCAATCCGGGGCACGTGGTCACCCTACTTACCACGTGATCAGCTGTCAGCCAATGACAGCTGATCACGTGATGTAAACAAAGCTCAGTAATTGTTTTTTTTTCTCCTCACGCTGACAGCATTAGGAGAAAAAAAAGCCGATCACCGGCTCCTGTGTAAGGGACATCGGTCCTGAGTGGAAGAGGCACATCAGCCTCATTAGTGCCCACTAGTACCGCCTGCCAGTGCCTCCTGCCAGTGCCCCCTGCCAGTGACCACAAGTGCAGTAAATGCCACCTATCAATGCCCACAAGTGCCACCTATCAATGCCCACCAGTGGTGCCAGTCTAAGCCGAGCCGAACCACAGCTCCCTGTGTCCATTCAGACATGGAGCCGCAACCTGGACCGCCCCCTCTCTCTCCTGATTGGCTAGCTGACTTTGATTGACAGCAGTGCGGGCCAATGGCTTTGTTGTTGTGTCTCAGCCAATCAGGAGGGAGAGTCTCGGACGGCTGAGACACTTGTGGACATTGCTGGACAGAGAGGGGGCTCAGGTAAGTATTAGGGGGCTTCTGCACAAAGAAGATTTTTTATCTTAATGCATAGAATGCATTAAGATAAAAAAAAACTTCTGACTTTACAACCACTTTAAACCTACAAGTGTATTTTTACCACTACTATTCCTTTATATTGCCTTGGGAAATTTACAAATGCAGCAATTTAAGAATTGGATGAAAAGTTTAGCACTGGGAAACACTTTTTGATAGATAAATATCGCATTTTATATACAACTATAGAGATCAAACCAAAACAAGGGACAGATGAGGATGAAGAAAGGACAGAGGGACTTTGTTCCAAATGAGGGACAGTTTCTCAAAATTAGGGACAGTTGGGAGCTATGCAAAAATTACAACTGCACTGTATGAATTGATTATTAATAATTGCAGGAATTGCATGTTACTATGTGTGCAAACATCTGCACGCACAAGCCAGCCCACAGTGCAAGCGGGCCATAGTCCTCTATGCCTGATCTTGTTTATTTCCTTTAGGAAATAAGATTTTTTTGTTTTTCTTCTATATTTTTATCTTTCAATTTTTATCTTATCTTTCTGCTAGTAACACACATCTTCATAGACATGCAAAATGGACACTTCAAAAGCCTGCATCATATTTTGCTGCCATGCCAACCAAACTGAGCAGTGCTGTAATCTGATTGGTCACCATGCAGCTTTACAATGTTAATTAAGCGGGATTTTGGGTGAACGCTATTAAATTTCTCTGCAATCCTTTCCACAAGAATTGCGCTGATTCTCATTCCCCAGAGAGCTCTGCTTTAGTTCAGACAAAAAGCTAAAAATGAAAACGAGAGATTGTTTTTGTTGGGTCTGCCAAGTGCTAAACAGTTTACATTCTTCTCAAATAAGATTCTTGAAAGCAATTATTTTCTTTTCACGGAAGTCTAAGACTAATATTGTCCTGGATGGCCAAGGAAGCTGCTGAGAATCACTGTACTCCATGATAAATAATCACCATTTTCTACATTTGTAGGGTTTTCTTTTCTAAATGGATGGGCTGTTTTTTAAAGTTATTCTCTAGCTGGACAAAAAAAAATAATGAAACTTTGGTCAAAGTGGACTTAGCATTAGATATATTTTGCTAAGAACATGCATGCTAGGCATTTATGTGTAGGTGTAACGCTTCCAGGTATGTATCTCCTTCCATAAAGGTAACAATACCCCCTGACAATACCCTCAACTACTTTTCTTTGTAGAAGGATGGCACCATCTTTGTTCAGGTATCATTACTAAACACAAACAGCTAATGCCTCCTGCTTTGTCCCATGTTATGTGAGAGCAGTACATCAAACAAGCATCTGACACCCTCACAAACTGTGCGTGTGCCCAGAACACTTTCTAATTAGGCATAGTGCTAGTGGAATGCACAGCTCATGTAGAAGCACAGCAGGGTCAGCCCCACTGCACACTGGGAAGTCAGCCATGAAAGTTCAGACTTGTTCTCAGTTAAATGCGTCAGTGAAGGTGTCAAAAGTGGGGGTGTAGCACATTTATTTAGACACTTGCAGAGTGCCTAGGACCTGTAAAATTTTCCACTGTCAGGATTGCAGACCTCTTCTGGTGACAGCAAAGCCTATCACTGAGATACATGCTTTATCAGTAGAGCAACCAAAGCCTGTAGTGATCAACAAATCATGTCTAGGAATCTGCTGTCCTCTAGTGTCTGTATTTCTAAATAAATGTTCTGCTTAATATCACAGAGTTAATTATGTATCAGCATTTCCTGTCTATGGGTGGCTGAGTTAAAAACCCCAAAGGGAGGAAGTAATAGGGAGGGTCTTGGACGACATTTCCTATGTGGGAGGAGCTGTAACTAATCCACACCAGAAGCAGGGATTATTAGGCAAGTGTTTCTATGTTTAATAGTTTACTATTGTTGCCCATAGTTCTGGGTGTATTTATGTATATATTTAAAGAGTGGACACAGAAATATATCTGTCCCCTTTTTTTTATCTCACATGCACTATACCAGATAGTTTTGTCTGTGACACGGTTTGCATGTGTAGTGGTTATCTTGCTGTATTATAGTATGTAAAGCCTGTTTATTGCAATAGCGTTTATATGTAGCTCCTGTTATTCTAGGTAATTCTATCCCTTCTGGTCTGGGATTCTATAGTTAGTGTTAGTAAGGGCTCAGTAAATAGCATAGGCTAAAGACAGATTAGGCATCCAATGGCCCATACACAGCTAAAGGTCCACATGCCAGATTAGAAGCTACTAGGGACTAAGGAGCAGAGTAAATAGGTTGATTTTGAGTTTTAATGTCACACAATGTTTTTTGCAGGTAGGAAGCTGCGTTCCAGGCTGGTTCCACAACGTTTGGAAGATCTCCCCGTCATCATTGATTCTGTCTTCAGGTCTTCGGCATCCAGACAAATACTGCATAGTGATCATCCTGAGGGGCCAATGCAACTGCACTTGTATGTACTATTATTAGCGTTTCATTATATAAAGCTTGTTATATTCTCATACTGGTGTGCATCTATATATTTATAATGTTATATGCAGGTTCCAGTAGTTCTTCTGCTATTACTTTGATTAGATTACTGGTTAATTTCCCAGGACGGGAATCCATTCTGTTTACACAGACCCCTATTTACCTACAGGTTTAATGCAATATCCTATTTGGGGAGGGCCATTTCTCAAATAATGAATCAAAGAGTCAGGTATTTGAAGTGGTTTTTCACTGGAAATCAATAATTCTATACATCCAGATTGATTTGGTTGTATTTTACAACAGGAGGGATCAACCATTCACAATGAGAATGATTTAGATCGATCTTGAAATTCTTTTATCAAAGTCAATCGTTTCAATTTATTTATGTCTACAGTGGCTGTTCTGGTATGTGCATGGTCACATGACTGATTCTACATGGCCCTGACAGCTCCATATCAGCAGGGAAGAGGGGCACGGCATAGGACCTCCAATCCATTACTGGGTTGCTGGGTTTAAGTAATCATAATGACGTTATGTCATATGACCATTTACCTAACAGCACTTAGAGGTTTCGCTTTAAAATTGCATTAAGAAAATGGGAGATGTTTGTAATGCTTATATCTAAAAACTGCAATAAACAATTCTTGATTAAAAAAAATTGAATTAGGAGTACAGCAGATTAGATGGTGGTCAGATTACCAGAGTATGGCACTAATGACGATTGAGCTGCCATGTCCTTGTGGAACGTTCAACATGTGTCTTTAATATACAGCTTTGATTACACAGAGTAATAACTGCCATTCCGGGAACTGGACAATCGACACAGTTTGTGGTTACTCTGATAGTCCTGTAATGGATGAATATTAAACAGCCTTATCATTGTCCCCTTGGAGACCCAGCACTTAAAACTCCAATTAAAGTTAAAATTGATATACCATATAACTGACTGACTACAAACCATTTAGCATTCTAATGTATGGTGACCTGACCAGACATCCCCGGTTTCAGGGGACAGTCCCCGGATTGAGGACACTGCCCCCGGACCAAGTCTGTCCCCGGTTTTGTCCCCGGATTGGATTTGAACAGGGGCTGGGGCAATTTCAAAGACAGTCAGTGCAGAATTAAAAAAAAAAAAATTCTGAATTACACACCCCGCTCCCCCGCTCCTACTAGCTTAGGGGGGTGTATTTTTTTCATTATCTGTGCCCCTTTTTGATGATCATGTGCTGTTCGGAGCGGAGGGAATATGTCTTCCGTTTCGGGTGCATGCCCATTCAGCTCCGCTCGCATGTTCTTCTGCCTTGGCTCAAGTCCCGGCCAGCCGCCTGCCTGCTTATCTTCTTGTCTTCCCTGGCGGAGTGATTTTCTTCCACTCCGCTCCCCACCCAGTAGTAGCTGAGGCCCGGAGAGTGAGACTGGATAGGCTGTGAGGCGGGCAGGGGCTTCGACGGGCAGAGAGTCACCGATTGCTGCCATTACTAGTAAAAAAAAAAATATGTCCCCGGATTTCATTTAAAAAATCTGGTCAACTTATTCTAATGGTATTTTTTTTAAAACTTTCCATTTGTAGGAAACATTTTGAAAAAATACCCCCCCCCCCCTACTCTTGTAATTGCCTTACTGCCTCTCCCAGTATGTAAAAGGGATGAGCCTTAGGTTCGGGCCGAACACAAGTTTGGACTAAACCTTGACTGTTCGGGAGTTTAGATGAACGCTCCAACATTGACCCACTAAGTGGGAGTTGAACATCATGTATAATAGTGGTATTACTTCCGCTATTATCCCTTTCATGACTAAGCCTATTTCTGACATTTGGTGTTTACAAGTTAAAATCCGTAATTTTTGCTAGAAAATTACTTAGAACCCCCAAATATTATATATATATTTTTAGCAGAGAATCTAGAGAATAAAATGGCGATTGTTGCAATATTTTATGTCATACGGTATTTGTGCAGCGGTGTTTTAAATGCAACTTTTTTGGAAAAATTTACTTTCATGAATTTAAAAAAAATAAAAACTAAAAAAGTAAATTTAGCCCAATTTATTTGTATAATGTGAAAGATGATGTTACGCCGAGTAAATAGATACCAAACATGCCATGCTGTATAATTGCACGCAGTCGTGGAATGGCGACAAACTACGGTACCTAAAAATCTTCATAGGCGACGCTTTAATTTTTTTTTTTACGGTTACCAGGTTAGATTTACAGAGGAAGTCTATGGCTAGAATTATTGCTCATGGTCTGGCGATTGCGGGGATAACTCACATGTGTAATTTAAACACCGTTTACATATGCGGGAGCGACTTCCGTATGCGTTTTCTTTGCTGCGCAAGCTCGCGGGGACAGGGGCGCTTTAAAAAAAAATGTATTATTTATTTTATTTATTTTTATAAAATTGTGTTTTTAAAAAAAAAAAAAATTTGATCACTTTTATTTCTGTCACAAGGAATGTAAACATCCCTTGTGACTTTAATAAGTGGTGACAGGTACTCTTTATGGAGGGATTACCCCCAATCCCTCCTTTGTACTTCAAAGTATTCAGATCATCGAAAACTGCGATTCTCAATACTGTGTACTTTTTTAAATCCGGCGCCATTGGCAGCCGAGTAACCCGGACGTGACGTCATGACGTCGCTTCCGTGGTTACATTGAAGAGACTGAATCAAAGCCGTTCGTAGCTTCGTTTCAGTCTCTCTCTAGGTGCCGGAGGTGGCGCATCGTGGATCGGGTCTCCCGGTGGGACGGGAGGCCCGGTAAGAGCGGCGGAGGCGGCGGGAGGGGGGGATGTCCCCTCCCGCTCCTCCGGGATAACAACCGTTATGTTATGTCTGGAAAGCCAATCGCCGTCTCTAAAAAATTATACCGGTATAACCCCCGAAAGCCGAGGCCGCATATCTGCGAACGCTCGGCGGGAAAGGGTTA
Source organism: Rana muscosa (assembly GCA_029206835.1). NCBI lineage: Eukaryota > Metazoa > Chordata > Amphibia > Anura > Ranidae > Rana > Rana muscosa. The sequence goes on from CM055125.1 coordinate 200,400,937, forward strand.
AACATGGCAGCTTGCCACTGTCAGTGGTTGTTAAGGATGCTGATGGGTGCACGCACCAACGAGTCCTTAACAACCAGTGACCTCACTGTCTCTATTCACTTACGTATATGGCCAAGAATCATTGGCCATGTAAGCAAATGAGCTGGAATAGTTAAAAAATTGCAAGGTGTTCCTCCTTTGGGTGTGGTATAGATATAGAGAGGGAACTCGCAAAAATCAAGAAGAAAAAAAGTGTGAGCCCCCCTCCCCAGAAAATGGATACCAGACCCTTATCCAAACATGCAGCATGGCAGGCAAAGAAAGGGATGAGACAAGTGTGCACCCCCCTGAACCATACCGTGCCACATGCCCTCTAGTCTCGCCGTTGTTGCTGTAGTAGGTTGTATACTTCGCACAGGCAGGGTCAAGTTATGCCCCAGGCATGCTATTTTCCCATCCAGGCTAGGTATACAGTGCCTTGAAAAAGTATTCATACCCCTTGAAATTTTACACATTTTGTCATGTTACAACCAAAAACGTAAATGTATTTTATTGGGATTTTATGTGATAGACCAACACAAAGTGGCAAATTATTGTGAAGTGAAAGAAAAACAATAAATGGTTTTCAAATCTTTTTACAAATAAATATGTGAAAAGTGGGGTGTGCATTTGTATTCAGCCCCCCTTACTCTGATACCCCTAACTAAAATCTAGTGGAACCAATTGCCTTCAGAAGTCACCTAATTAGTAAATACCTGTGTGTAATTGAATCTCAGTATAAATACAGCTGTTCTGTTAAGCCCTCAGAGGTTTGTTAGAGAACCTTAGTGAACAAACGGCATCATGAAGGGCAAGGAACACACCAGACAAGTCAGGGATAAAGTTGCGGAGAAGTTTAAAGCAGGGTTAGGTTCTTAAAAAATATCCCAAGCTTTGAACATTTTATGGAACACTGTTCAATCCATTATCCGAAAATGGAAAGTGTATGGCACAACTGCAAACCCACCAAGACATGGCTGTCCACCTAAACTGAAAAAAACGTTGAAATAAAATATAAAAAAAAATGTTTTAAAGCATCTCCGTCCCCCTTGCTCATGTACAAAGCATGCATGTAGGTCTTGCACGCATATATGAACAGTGATTGGACCTCACAGGTGAGGTATCCCCACAAACGTCAGAGTGAGAGTAATAATTCTAGCACCAGAGCTCATGTCTAACCTAAACTGGTAAACTGTAAATGCTTTTAAAGTGTCGCTTATAAAGATTTTTAGATATTATAGTTTGTTGCCATTCCATGGGGCATGCAAAATGTTAAATCCTGACATGTTTGGTATCTATTTACACAGTGTAACATCGTTTTTTACATTATACCAAAAACTGGATATTATTTATATTATTTTGTGTTAAATAATGCATGTGGGTGTATTTTTTCCTGAATTTTTTTGTTTGACAAACGTGTAAATAATGTGCAACTTAAAAAATTGCAACACCCACCATTTTATTCTCCAGACAAACAATAATGTTTGGGTGCTTTAAGTAATTTCCTAGCAAAATAATGCTGATTTTAACATAAATGTGAAAAATGACAAATTTACCCAGCTGACAAGTGGTTAATTGAGTTTTGCATTTTTAATGTTTCCCTTTAAGCATTACGAAAATCGTTTCTCCTTGCCAAACTGAATTTCTATTTTTTTTCTGTGGTGTAGATGTCCCCTAGTGCAGTGCCCAGCACCCAGGAAATTTTTGGATTTGGACCCAAACTTTATTACTCTTTCCCAAACTCTGCTTGAACTGCATCCAGGTACATTCAGCTCATCCGAATGAGATACACACTGAAACACTGTTTCTTTGCCCATTTAACTGGACACTTTCTGTTGGGAAGGCGTACACTGAAGTATCCACTGTGCCCAATAGGAAAGGTTTAGCTTTTGCTGGTTACTGTAAGGAAGTGGTAGGCAGCAGTCCACACGCCCTCACTGCAACAAAAATAAAACTAAAAGGTTCCCAAATGATTTTATGGATAAAACAGGAGCCTGTGCAAGCAAAATGGAACAAGACAGATAATAAACATTTGCAAAGTTAAGGATTTTACTGCTCTGTTTAACAATAGCAGGTTAGCCAGAAGTATGGAAACATGCAAGATTACAGAGTCTCTTTTCCTACAATGTATACTCTAGTAAAATGCAGAGTAATCCTTTTCTATCATTAAACGCATTCCGATCACCCTGTTAGTTCCGCCTGGATCAGTCGCCCATTCTTGACCTCCCCTTTAGACTTACCCCTTGCTAAGCTATTTTTACTAGAGGCTCCAATGCCAGGTATAGAGGTACATCGTATGATGGGCATTGTGAAGTTATTGTGTAACTAAATCCTAGCATTAAATGCATAGGAATCTCTGGAATTTTAACCAATCAGCAATGGATTTAATTAGGCATGCACTCTTGCGTGTGGTCAGGCCATGGAGAGGGAACGATGGGGTTCTGCCGGATTGGTGAAAATAGGACAGTAAAGGGATTAGTAGGGGGAGCAGTTTACATCAGCTGGATCAGTTTTGAGGTAGCCCCAGATTACCCAAATTTACAAATTTTACATAAAGCAAACTGCCATTCTGGCTGTCTACATGCTGGATATGTCAGGAGTAATTGCTGAGATGGCATGGTTAACAGCACTCCACTTTCCCCCATCACTTTACAGCATTTAGCAAGGAGACAAATATTACTAAATACGATTGACGCTCCCCCAAGGCAAGTGCTGTCACTAGGTAGGTATGCAGGGGGAATGGGCATATAAATTCCCTTGGTCAACCCCCTCTGTCTTTTTATTGGTCCCTAGAATGCAGGCAGCCCCTGCCACACAATGTCCTTTGTTGCTAAGATGCAAGTGTCCGTCTGCACTATAACAACAAATAACATAGTGTGACTCAGCCGCCTGCATCCATGCAACTATGGCCACTAGGTGGCAAAGGCCACCTGCTTCCTAGCAACCAAGGATTCTAGGTGGCAGAGGCCACCTGGGTACCAGCAGCCAAGTATGTTAGGTGGTAGGACCTGTTTATGTTCTAGCAACCAGTGAGACTAGGCAGCAGGGGCCACCTGCATCCTAGCACAGACGGATACCAGGCAGTAGAGACACCCATCAGACGGAGGAGCAGAAAAGCTGGAAGTCAAGGAATGAAAAAGGGATTTTTTCACATCTCAATACCATTTCATGGAAGAAGCTAATACGGGTATTTAGACATGATTGTATTGATTTATATTTATGTAGCGATACCCGCAACTTAAGAGAGCCGCTGATATTGTTTCGGGCCCTGTACACAGCACTGCCAACCCCCGGCAATCTACTCGACCCTCCCCTGGCACAGTTAGTCTAGGGAATGATAGACTGGTAATGTCTCTGCGATCATCTATGACTCAGCCCCACAATAAAGCAAACAGTAATAAAGTATAGTAATTGACACTAATACCGGAGTACTAAACTATAGCAACTTTACTTTTGTATAAAAGTTAGGTAGAAGTACAGTACATAATAACACATGCAGAGCCCTGCAATATTAGTGACACTTAGCAATACTGTATAAAATATACTAGCACACCACGCTGCAGCTATCCTCCCCGTGAGCAATATGGCGCCCAATAATGTTCTACGCTACCCAGTCAGGCCTGACTTAAAGTAAGGTACAGTCTTAGGGTGAAGAATCTTCGCATGCAAGGAAAACGGTGGTGCACATCAGGAACAATAATTGTAATCCAACGGGACAGTGTCTCAGCAAAGTAACAACTCCCAGGAGACTATCAAACTCAGTTCTGGAAATAGTCTCCTGCTAGGATAGTTGATATAGCACTTAGGGCCAAGGCAGTAGGTAGGCCTAAACAAAGTACTTGGCTATAACTTTGAGCAAGTGCTCTCTCACCACACCAGACTTCCCCATCTGTAACTTCCACCGCTGTGTATCAGCACACAGGGTCTGCGATAGCCGGGTCTTCGGTCCTCCTGATGTCAGTGAGAAACGAATGGAGATCAGGTGCCACACAGGCTCCGCAGTGGAGTGGAAAGCTCTTTGGAAGTGCGCAAGGCCCAGGCTTCAGGCCTCGCACCAGCAGCAAGTCCGCACATGGGATCCTCTTGCTAGAAGGGCGGCGTCCAAAGAGGCCGAGCTCCGCCTCTGCTTCACCTTTATAGCCCACCCCACGAGTCTCTGCAGTTGGCAATGCACCTTGGGTGCTGAACGGGGTTCTGGGTATCGTAGTCCTGGATCCTTAAAGGAGATTCCCGCTACATATAGTTTTTTAATCCTTGTGAAATTCTCCTGAAAGGGGGCTTCTCCATCTGGATGGGTTTGATATATTATCTTAGCAGCTGCTCTGTTAGTCTTGATCAAGGTACTGCTTAGGCAAAATTATAATTTTCAGATGTTCCCTATAACATGACAAATCTTTGGAACATTAGTCTTTGTACTATAAAGCTGTTGGCAGCTCTAAATGAGATTGTATTGTCAGATTGTGTATGTACGTATGTGTATGAAGAAGAAGCTTAATCATTAGGTAGCCGTGGAGCACAGTCGGTTTGTTGCTGGGATGTAGCACGTCGCCAAATCTGAAGACCTGCAGTAAAATGCACAGAAGAAAGATGAACTGAACAAGTGTTGTTTTAACATCCCCATCTACCAGAAACTGTTATGGAGTCAGAACACTGACAGACCTGGTGAAAACATGATACTTTATCAGATCAGTGAACAGCTGATGAGCACCATGCTGTGCCTGGCAAAACATATTATGTGAAATCTCTGTCCATTTCCATTAGAAATTCTTTTATCCTGCAAAACATGGTGGACAAGTTAGTCCTTATTGTATACTCCTCTTCCGTCTCAAAATCCAAAGAGAACATTCATGGTTGTTTTATTGGGCTGACAAGGCTTCCATTTACTATTATAATGCAGTCCTAGATGCTCCATTAGCCCTTGTGCCTTGCAGATATACAAATATCATGACTTGTCGGTGATGAGGTCCAGACCCTCGACACAAAACACTCCTCTCACAAATTGACTAAGCAGGTTTATACTCAATGCTTCAGGCATGCAGCATCAGCTTGGAAGTGGAACATGTGCTGTATTCTCGAAGGCTGGACACACAGAGTAGTGTATGGAAATCATGGCTTCTAAAAAGAAGAGCTTGAGTTTTACTTCACCATAACTGGTCAGATTATACTTTCTCATTGCTCCTCAAGCTCCCTTCACAGGTGCCATGGTTTCCATACTCTGCACTGATAATTGCGAACAAGCCAGCTTTCTGCAAGTTGGAATAAAATGCTTTATAATATTAGTCAGTATTTGTGCTATACATTAGTCATTCTGGATGCACGGTTATCTCCAGGTGCGAAGAGAAATTATTTGCATGGTTACCCCCCCCCCCCCTTACTGAAACAAATAATGACCTTATTAAAGCAATGGTCACAACTCCCATTATCCTGGATAGGAAGAATAAATGCAACAAAAATGACCATTTTACCTAAACTATTATACCTGTTTTGAGTATTACCAATTTCTATCCCATCTTATTCTCTAAGACTGGTGCAACAAACAGTAACAAAATTTGTCTGTGGCCCTATCAAGCCACGCATACCGGCACACATTATTTGTCCCTAGAACCAACGGAGGGCTGGGTCTCCCCAATTTCGCCAGCTATTACAAAGCTGCCCACCTGGCCAGTATCACCAAGTATCATATAAAAAAGGAAATCTCGTTATGGGTACTACTAGAAGCATCGGAATGTGACCTACTCTCAATCTCTAATTTACTATGGCTCCAACCTAAAGACCGTCGTACACTAAGCAACCCTGTAACTAAATACTTTGTATCTCTTTGGGACAGCCTGAAAACAAAATACCAACTACAATCAAAACATAATACCCTATTATCCTTCCTCAAAAATCCTGCCTTCTACCCAGCTTGGATTTACCCAAAATCAGTCAAATGCCAACCTCTTAATGCACCAGGAATTTGTCACTCCTAATTCCTTCCGATCCTTCCCGGAACTTATGGAAAGCTATGGTTTACCGCAGTCAGAGCTGTTCAGATATCTACAAATAAAAAAAAAATTTGCACCCCTCACACAGTTTACTATGCTTCAGTTGTGAATTAAAACAGTGAGTGTGTTCACTGTGTTCATTTAGAAAAGGAAAGGGTTGGTAAATGACATACCGACTAGCCCTTTCCCCCGCTCTTCATCCTGACACATCTCCCATAGCAGCTGATGGGAGAGGAGAGAAGAGAAGGGAAACCAGCAGCACTGTGGGGGGGGGGGGGCAACCTGGGGGGGGAGCCTGGGCAGTAGGGGGAGTCAGCACCTCATAGAGTGATTAGGGTGTGCCCAGGCACACCTGGCACACCCCCTGCGCACGCCTATATGAACTACCTAGCAAAATTTGAGGGATAATGGTAAATTAGCGGGTTAATAGTGGTGCATATAGTTCTACAGTAACAGACTCAATACTACTACCTCCAACCAACTTGGTGATGCCCAGCACATACTGTCTCCCAAATGCATTCTTAGATGCAAGGCACTTCCACTTGAAGCTTATTTCCCATTTTTCCATCTGAACATAAAGATGGATTTCAAGTACCTGCAGTATCTGTCTGGGGCAGAGATACAAGAGGCTCATAGTTTGGGTGCTGTGCTGGTGGTAGGGGGGCAAAACTAAGGCAGGAGCCTCTATTGCCTGTGCCTTGCCCCTGATGTCTCCTACACTTTGCAGAAAAGGACTGACAAACTTACCTCTGCTGATTATAGCCTCTCCTAGTGTAATCAAGGACATGCCGATGTCAGTGTGACAGTTGCCCAAGCTCTGTGTTAGGAGCGTTAACAGAAGACTTGAAGAGACGCTCTCCCATTTTTATCTACAGGGCTGAGCTCTGCAGTGTGGCATTCAAGTCTTACTCTTCATTCATCTGCTGTATAGTGTAGTTGCAGCCTTTATTAATAAATTGTGTTATGAAATGGTAGGTGTAAAAACTCCTTCATCCTCTGCTTTCTTTAGCTTAACTTTTAAAATGTGTTTAATTTTGCAGCACTGCATTAAAAAAACACTGTACCAGAAACTAAACTAAAATGAATTTGGTTTGCAAATGGAAATTCAACTTTTGGGGGGGGGGGGTTCCCAGCTAAGCACACCCTCCTGCCTGCATGCCTGAGCTAAGGGCAGAAGGATTCTAGGAAGTAAAGTCTACATAAATCATCTGCTGTTAGTCAAGATGGCCATGGCTAGAAATGCTATGGGGCGTATATTAAAGTGATGTCTCGGCAAAATAAAACATGGAAAGATGGATGGTTGAGTTTGATTTGAATATTAAAAATGAAAACTGAGATTCAGTGTAGTTTTGCTTTGATAGGTTCTGTTCTCTGCCTAACTGTTACTTGCAATGCCCAGATCGGCACCATCACCAGTTTATCACCAGCCTAATTTAGCCTGGAGTCAGGAGGTGTTTTACTTGTGTGAGCTCTGATAATGAATGCACAGTCACACACGGTTTTATCAGGAAGCGTCCATCAGCATATGCTACATGTTAACACACGTTGTATGTTCAGCAGTGTTTCCTCCTACAACACTGGGTTACAGGCCTGCTGATTTGGTGACAGTCCATGCCGAGTGACAAGTCTTGTTTGTTCCACGAGGCAGAGTCCTGGATCTGAAGAATTCAGACATTTATGGTACACATGTGAGCATGAGGACCTGCCTTGTGCTGTTCACAGAATCAGACATTTTTCCAAGCGTAATTTCAGCTTCTAAGTCAGTTGGAAAGTATCTCCAAAGTAAAAAATTATAGATACCCCTAGTACAGGAAACCATCCAGGACTAACAGACTCTGTCTCTTCTCTTCTGTCATAAAAAACCCTGCTTGTCAGTGTTTTAAATTTAATACCACTTTAAAGCGGAGTTCCACCCAAAAATGGAACTTCCGCTTTTCGGATTTCTCAACCCCTCCGGTGTCACATTTGCAACAGAAACCTGCGTTACATCAGAGGGGGGCGGGGTCACCCACACGTCACTGGGGAAGCCCGGGTTTCCCTTTGCATCAGAGGGGGATGGGGTCACGTGACGGGTGGCCCCGCCCTCAGCTACTTAAGAGCTGTCACTGGCTGAAGCCGCGTCATTTCCGGGGTGTCTCCGCTCCGGTGAAGAGAGGACTGTGTGCTGTTCCTCGCTGCGCTGGACATCATCGTTGGAGCCTGGACCTGGAGAGGAGATCATCCACCGCTGGACCCCAGAGTGTAGATCACCCATCGCATTATACCGAGAGTGGATTACCACAGCTCGAATCTTTTTTTTAATTTTTTTTATTTTTAATAAAGGACTTTTCCCAACGGTGTCTGTGTGTTTTTTTTACAATTTTTTACACTTTCTTTGTGAAATGGTAGGGGTACAATGTACCCCTTACCAATTCACATAGGGGGGGGTGGGATCTGGGGGGTCCTCTTTGTTAAAGGGGTCTTCCAGATTCCGATAAGCCCCCCGCCCGCAGACCCCCACAACCACCGGGCAAAGGTTGTGGTGATGAGGCCCTTGTCCCCATCAACATGGGGACATGGTGCTTTGAGTGGTCACAGACCCCCAAAGCATCCTCCCCATGTTGAGGGCATGTGGCCTGGTACGGTTCAGGAGGGGGGGCCCTCTCTCGTCCCCCCCTCTTTTCCTGCGGCCTGCCAGGTTGCGTGCTCAGATTAAGGGTCTGGTATGGATTTTTTGGGGGGAACTCCACGCCATTTTTTTTTTAATTTGGCCTGGAGTTCCCCTTAAAATCCATACCAGATCTGAAGGGCCTGGTATGGATATTTGGGGGAACCCCACATCATTTTTTTTTTTAAATTTGATGCAGGGTTCCCCTTAATATCCATACCAGACCTGAAGGGCCTGGTAATTGAATTTGGGGGGACCCGCACGCATTTTTTTTTTCTTTATCAATGACTTTTCTATGTATTGCCGGGAGCCGACAATTCATTATAGCCGCGAGTGAGTTTTAAATGACTTTTTTTCCTTCAGAAATGACACTTTGTGCAGGGACAGTTCTAAGCACGGGAAACAAGCGCTGCTTTACACCCCCCCAGGTACGAAATTTAAAGGAATATTTCACTTTTATTGTTTCACTTTAAGTATTATTAAAATCACTGCTCCCAAAAAAACATCAGTTTAAAAAAAAAAAATTGCATTGATACATGTCCCCTGGGGCAGGACCCGGGTCCCCAAACACTTTTTATGACAATAACTTGCATAAAAGCCTTTAAAATTAGCACTTTAGATTTCTCCCATAGACTTTTACAGGGTGCTCCGCGGCTTTTCGAATTTGCCGCAAACACCCCAAATTGTTCGCTGCTCGGCGAACGGCCGAACAGGCAATGTTTGAGTCGAAAATGAATTTGATTCGAACTCGAAGCTCATCCCTATTGAAATACTTTATTTTTGCCAAGTAGGATTTTAAAGTATATGATGAAAGTTTAGTAACTGGGTTTGCATACACTTTAACTTCAATCTGCAAAGTTTGAAGTTTCATTGTTCAGGGTGGAAAAATTCTCACAAAATAAAAAAACTTTGTAGCGGTTTCTGGAATCTACTTCTGCATTCCACAGTTGACTCCTTTTTGTCCCTCTTTTCAGGAAAAGGAAGCAAGCTAAAGGCCTTTTGTTCATAAGAACTCAACCCAAAATAGTTTATGTCAGTGACTCGTCCAGTGTCCCCTGATAAACTTTAATGTTTCGATCAGCGATTCCCCTTCCTAAATATTTACTGCACTTCGAGGAACCTGCGCGGCAATATTAGTCTGCTGAGGTATGGCTTTGCCTCTCTGTAAAGGAATAAAATTGCAGAACACCACTGCGTTCCTAGCTGGAATCAGGTTCACATGGGTCATAAATCTGGACTTCCTCTGGATCAGGAAACAGGAAGTGAGTGCACAAGCAAGATTTCTCTCCGTGCTTTATAGAACAATACAAATCTCTTTCTTTCAGGAAAACGGATGTGCGTCAAACGGAAACTCACATTTTTGGAAGGGATGAGAGAATGACCTTTGGGCTCAAATTCCTTTAAGTCCTAATGGATGAGGTTGGGGCTGGGGTGGGGGAACTTTGAAAGACGATACAGGACAAGGATTTGAAATAGCAAAGAGGAGTCACGTGAAAAGCGAACATGGAGTTTTGTAGGTGCCAATAGAGAGACAAAGTGGTGAAAGGGTGTAAGATGTACAGGTTGGGTTGCATATTCTGCCCAAAATATACAGTATGTGGTTGTAAATCCTACTGTTCAGAAGGCCGTCACACATCCTAACAATGACATCATGCTGAATTTCATAGGAAATCGCTAAATGTCATTATTTTCAAAAACAGAAGAACCAGCCATCAAAAAATTAATACTACTTCAAATAAGAAAATAATTAGGGTTCAGTAAACTAAACCCCATCCCCATGTCAGGATGAAGAGACACCCAAAACTCCAGGGTTGTAAGGAATAGAATCAATAGTCTATTAAAAAAACAACAGTATATTGAGGTGTTGTCCAAAATCAGCAGCAGAAAGGAGAACGTTATACTCTAAATAGGGAACATAATTTAAGGCTATGTTGGTGAGTAGGGATGAGCCGAACACCCCCCTGTTCGGTTCGCACCAGAACCTGCGAACAGACAGAAAGTTTGCGCGAACTTTAGAACCCTATTAAATACAATGGACCCGAACGTTCGAAATCAAAAGTGCTAATTATAAAGGCTAATATGCAAGTTATTGTCCTAAAAAGTGTTTGGGGACCCGGGTCATGCCCCAGGGGACATGTATCAATGCAAATAAAAGTTTTAAAAACTTCAGTTTTTTCGGGAGCAGTGATTTTAATAATGCTTAAAGTGAAACAATAAAAGTTAAATATTCCTTTAAATTTCGTACCTAGGGTGTGTGTATAGTATGCCTGTAAAGTCGCGCTTGTTTCCCGTGCTTAGAACTGTCCCTGCACAAAGTGTCATTTCTGAAGGAAAAAAAGTAATTTAAAACTTAAGCCTCGTACACACGACCGAGTTTCTCGGCAAAAACCAGCAAGAAACTTGCTGGCAGAGATTTTTTGCCGAGAAATTCGTTCGTGTGTATGGTTTCTCGTCAAGAAAAGCGACAAGTATCTCGACGAGAAAATAGAGATCCTGCTCTCTATTTTCTCGTCGAGATTCTCGTCGGCATGTTTCTCGACGAGAAAAGTGAGTGTGTATACACTTACCTGTCCTCCCGGAAGCCCACGCATGTTCGAAATGAATTCGACGCATGCGCGGTAGCTTCCTAGGCATACGTAGGGTATACCAAGATGGCGGCGACGGCATCGAATGTGACGAGCGCATGCTCGTCGTAGTCGATGACGTCACCGCGTACGCTCCATTCTTGTCCAAGAATCTCGTCGAAAAAAACGACATGTTTTTTTCGACGAGAATCTCGGCCGTGTGTACGAGGCCTCACTCGCGGCTATAATGAATTGTCGGCTCCCGGCAATACATAGAAAAGTCATTGGTAAAAAAAAAAAAAATGTGTGGGGGTCCCCACAAATTCCATTACCAGGCCCTTCAGGTCTGGTATGGATATTAAGGGGAACCCTGCCGCAAATTTAAAAAAAAAATGCGTAGGGTTCCCCCAAATATCCATACCAGACCCTTATCCGAGCACGCAACCTGGCAGGCCGCAGGAAAAGAGGGGGGGACGAGAGAGCGCCCCCCCTCCTGAACCGTACCAGGCCACATGCCCTCAACATGGGGGGGATGTCCCCATGTTGATGGGGACAGGGGCCTCATCCCCACAACCCTTGCCCGGTGGTTGTGGGGGTCTGTGGGCGAGGGGCTTATCGGAATCTGGAAGACCCCTTTAACAACGGGACCCCCAGATCCCGCCCAGATGGTCACCAGTCATCTCTATGATCGTCGGAGGACCGGGCGCGATGTGATGACGTCACGCCCGGGTCCTCATATGTAAACAAAGCCGCCAATGCGGCTAGTAAGTATGAGATCAGTGAAAAAAAATTCACGATCTCATGCTTTCCAGCCTGGAGGAGAGATGTGGGGTCTTATTGACCCCGCATCTCTCAATAAAGAGGACCTGTCACACACATTCCTATTACAAGGGATGTTTTGTCCCTAGTGGTCTGTCCAGTGCCCTGCATGCAGTTTTATATTATAAAAACTGTTCTTTCTGCCTGGAAACTGGAGATTGTCCATAGCAACCAAAAAGTGTCCCTTTAAATCAAAAGTGGTTTTAGACCAGCTAGAAAACAGCGATAATAAATTAGAATCACTCGCAGAACTGAGCGATAGTGATTTGTGGGGAAATTCGTCATCAAACACTGAAAGTAATGACAGCGACAATTCTGCAACTGAACAAATTTCGGTGTTTTTAAATTTGATTACATTATTGAATAATTTTTTTTATTATTATTTGTTATAATTATTTATAGTTATTTATTATATTATAATTTATGATTTTGTGTTTCAAACTTTATCATACCCGGGATATCTACTAGACTCCTGTTTGGACAGATTTAAGTGAGTTATTCATAAGAATTGCAGGCCTACAATATAAAACGCCAAATTTCCATGCAAAATAATGGTACCGCTTTCAGCACCTAAAATCTGAAATAATCATACCGCCAGGGAGATTAAGACATTGCTGAAAAATAATGGAGGCCACACAAAATATGGACACTTTGGGCCAAATTTGGACATTTTCACTTAGGGGTGTACTCACTTTTGTTGTCAGCGGTTTAGACATGAATAGCTGTGTTTTCAGTTATTTTGAGGGGAAAGCAAATTTACACTGTTATACAAGCTATACACTCACTACTTTACATTGCAGCAAAGTGTAATTTCTTCAGTTTTGTCACATGAAATGATATAATAAAATATTTACAAAAATGTGAGGGGTGTACACACTTTTGTGAGATACTGTATATATATATATATATATATATATATACACAATAAAACAGCAAAGCATGATCCAATTTTCTCCAGCAGGAGGTAAAAACAAATTCTTCTTGATCCCCCAAGAGGCAATCGTATATTCCCTGAATCAACTTTACCTTTAAATATTAGTATCCAGTTATATTATCTAGGAAAGAATCCAGGCCTATCTTAAAGCAATCTATTGAGCTGGCCAGAACCAGCTCTTGAGTGAGTAATTTTCACAGCTCTTACTGTGAAGAAGCCTTTCCATATTTGGAGATTAAATCAATTTTCCTCCAGCCGTAGAGTGCCCCCTTATCCTCTGTGATGACCTTAAAGTGAATAACTCAACACCAAGTTCACTATATGGACCCCTTATGTATTTGTACATGTTGTACATATTGATCATATCCCCCCTAATCTCATCTTCTCAAGAGAGAATAAATATAGTTCCTCTAATCTCTCCTCATAGCTGAGCTCCTCCATGCCTCTTATCAGTTTGGTTGCCCTTCTCTGCACTTTCTCCACTTCCCCAATATCCTTTTTGAGAACTGGGGCCCAAAACTGAACTGCATATTCCAGATGAGGTCTTACTAATGATTTGAACAGGGGCAAAATTATATCTCTCTCTGGAGTCCACACCTCTCTTAATACGAGAAAGAACTTTGCTCACTTAAGAAACCGCAGCTCCTTAAATTGCATGTTATTAGTAAGCTTACAGTCATGGCTGAAATAGTTGGCACCCCAGGAATTTTTCCAGAAAATCAAGTATTTCTCACAGGAAAGTATTGCAGTAACATGTGTTTTGCTATACACATGTTTATTCCCTTTGTGTATATTGGAACAAAACAAAAAAAGGAGGGAAAAAAAACCAAATTGAACATAATGTCACACAAAACTCCAAAAATGGGCTGGTCAAAATTCTTGGCACCCTTTCAAAATTGTGGATAAATAAGATTGTTTCAAGCATGTGATGCTCCTTTAATCTCACCTGGGACAAGTAACAGGTGTGGGCAATATAAAAATCACACCTGAAAGCAGATAAAAAGGAGAGAAGTTCACTTAGTCTTTGTATTGTGTGTCTGTGTGTGCCACACTAAGCATGGACAACAGAAAGAGGAGAAGAGAACTGTCTGAGGACTTGAGAACCAAAATTGTGGAAAAATATATCTCAATGTTACAAGTCCATCTCCAGAGATCTAGATTTGCCTTTGTCCACAGTGCGCAATATTATCAAGAAGTTTGCAACCCATGGCACTGTAGCTAAGCACTGATGAAAGGTTGCAACACAGGATAGTCCGGATGGTGGATAAGCAGCCCCCAAACAAGTTCCAAAGAAATTCAAGCTGTCCTGCAGGCTCAGGGAACATCAGTGTCAGAGGAAACTATCCGTCAACATTTAAATGAAATGAAAGGCTATGGCAGGAGACCCAGGAGGACCCCACTACTGACACAGAGACATAAAAAAGCAAGACTACAGTTTGCCAAAATGTACTTGAGTAAGCCAAAATCCTTCTGGGAAAACGTCTTGTGGACAGATGAGACCAAGATAGAGCTCTTTGGTAAAGCACATCATTCTACTGTTTACCGAAAATGGAATGAGGCCTACAAAGAAAAGAACACAGTATCTACAGTGAAATATGGTGGAGGTTCAATGATGTTTTGGGGTTGTTTTGCTGCCTCTGGCACTGGGTGCCTTGAATGTGTGAAAGGCATCATGAAATCTGAGGATTACCAAAGGATTTTGGGTCGCACTGTAGAGCCCAGTGACAGAAAGCTGGGTTTGTGTCCGAGATCTTGGGTCTTCCAGCAGGACAATGACCCCAAACATACGTCAAAAAGCACCCGTAAATGAATGGCAACAAAGCACTGGAGAGTTCTAAAGTGGCCAGCAATGAGTCCAGATCTAAATCCCATTGAACACCTGTGGAGAGATCTTAAAATTGCTGTTGGGAAAAGGGGCCCTTCCAATAAGAGAGACCTAGAGCAGTTTGCAAAGGAAGAGTGGTCCGAAATTCCGGGTGAGAGGTGTAAGAAGCCTATTGATGGTTATAGGAAGCGACTGATTTCAGTTATTTTTTCCAAAGGGTGTGCAACCAAATATTAAGTTAAGGGTGCCAAGAATTTTGACCAGCCCATTTTTGGAGTTTTGTGTGACATTATGTCCAATGTGTATTTTTTCCTCCTTTTTTTGTTTTGTTCCAATATCCACAAAGGGAATAAACATGTGTATAGCAAAACATGTGTTACTGTAATACTTTTCTGTGAGAAATACTTGATTTTCTGGAAAAATTTCTGGGATGCCAACAATTTCGGCCATGACTGTATGATCTACCAAAACCACCAGATTCTTCTCCACCATCGTCTCCTAGTGTGTAAGATGCGTGCATGTATTTAGCCCCCAAGTGCATAACTTTACATTTATCAACATTAAACCTCTTTTGCCACATAGTTGCCCAATTAAACAGGGCATCAATGTCGGCTTGTAAATTGGAGACATCCTGTACAGTAAGGACCTTATTCCACTGCATAGCTTGGTGTCATCTGCAAAGACTGAAATGGTACTTTTAATCCCAGACCCAATATAATTTATAAATATATTAAAAAGTAATTAATTTCAACCTTCATATTTTTCTGGGATCCTCATTGAAGCTGGAAATCAGTGCAGTAGGCACCGCTATTAAAGTGATTGCCACTACATTCTGGGTCCCATGTCGATTGGCTGTCCTGCTGCTTAGTGAACACAGGAGGTCACTCGCTTGCCATGGGCGCCATTCAGGGAACACGTTGCACTTTCATATTGAATACATAGCATTCTCTGGTTGGACCAAGTTGAGATCACATCACCTCACTGCCTCTCCACCCTAACCAATCAGAGAGTACTTTACATTCACTAAGAAATTGAAAAGTGAGAAAAGCATTCTCTGAATGGAGCCAGTGCCAAGCAAGTAACCTCCTGGGTTCAGAATGCAGTAGGGCAGCCTTTTGCAATGGAACCTGGAAGCAAGTAGTGATCCCTGTAGTAACGGTGCCTGCTACAGTAATTTCCAGCCTTTATGTGGATCCCACAGGTATGGCACATACATTCTTATATTCTTACACTGCCATACCTAACCATCAGCTTTATTAATATAAAATAAAGATCTTGCAGGGATGGTGGGAGCCCCACATACCAGCCACAGTGGGTGTACAAACCAGGTAACTCAGCACAGAGATTTCATCATAAGACAGAAGAAACTGTCCAATGTCTACTAGGTGGCCATAAATCTCTTCAGGAGCTGCAGGCTGGTGGGGAGAGGACAGCCTGTTCTTGGGTGAGTCACCTGAGCACTAGAACCAAACACTATGGGGGTTATTTACTAAAGGCAAATCCACTTTGCACTACAAGTGCAAACTACAAGTGCAAAGTGCACTTGAAATTGCACTGAAAGTGCACTTGGAAGTGCAGTCGCTGTAGATCCGAGGGGGACATGCAAGGAAAAAAAAAACAGCCTTTTAGCTTGCACATGATTGGATAATAAAATCAGCAGAGCTTCCCCTCATTTCAGATCTACCCCTCAGACTTACAGCGACTGCACTTCCAAGTGCACTTTCAGTGTAATTTCAAGTGCACTTTGCACTTGTAGTTTGCACTTCTAGTGCAAAGTGGATTTGCCTTTTGTAAATAACCCCCATTGGCACAAGATTGATACTTCTTTCAATCCCAATCAGAGGCACTGTGAAATGCTTGCTGAATTTCTCTGTTGCCCATTACTGTATATCAATTCCAGTTGATTTGGCTGCAGTTGCAGAGGTTCCTGGATAGTATTATAGGGACAGAGTCTATTTAAAAATGTGACATAATGATCACTAATAAACAACGTTCTGTGATAACACAGCAGAACAAGGAATAATATATGAGTGACATTTCCAGGTATATTCGGATATCTGTGCAACTCCTTCTACAACCCTGAGCTTTGCAGGTCAGGAGAGTTTCCTGGTTCATGGCTGCCTGTTGTTCTGCCTTTCCTGGAAAAAGCCTGGGTCCAAAAATCCTGTTTTTGCAGAAAAAGATAGCGGGTATAGGAGAGCTGTGTAAAGAAGATAAATCAGAGGAAGAAGATTCAGCAGAATTAGACACACAGACAGGGACATGATAAAACTAGTGCTGCATTTATCATCTCATTCCTGTCCAGCTTTGCTATATTTGCTATTGTCCATCCACCATCTGGATTTTGTATTCTCCAAAGGGAAATTAGGGTCTTTATAATATTTGCCATATATTAAGTGCAGCAAATGTACCATTCATTGGCATGGGTCACATTAAAAGAATTGCCTTTTTACACTTCCAAATCATTGACAATAGCATTGATATGCTATAGACTCCATATGGAAACCTGCTGTGCTTGATGTAAAACTGGCCATACATTGTTAGATTCTAGTTATTTGTCACTGTTAAGCAGAAGCTGGGAGACAGTGTGTGAGGTCAGGCATTTATCAGGGCTGTTATATTTTTGGTGACCTCTAACCTCTGACTCCTAAACTGGTGTGTCAATCTCTATCTACATGTATGTATTATGTGGTTCAGACTTCTTTGGCTACATCCAGAATAAAAAAAACTGCTACACACCGATGATTTCAGCATTCAATAAAACGTTTTTGTTCCAGAAAGCATGCATGGAAGCCTCATCTGGGACCTCCCTGCTCTGATGTGTTTCAATCTAGGATAGGTTTGAATGCTGAGGTCTCCTCATCAGTGGGGTCACTAGGGTTGGTGTCACCTGGAGCAGCAAAACATGGTGTCTGCTCCCCCCCACAATATTTTTTTTTTCCTATACAGTATAACACCCATATAACACTGCATATAATGGCAATAGTAGTGGCATGAACATCTATCAAGCAATTAGCAAATTTGAATAACAATATCATATGAAAATAATAGAACTCAAAGTTTAAACTTTTAAAGTACTATGTTTATTTTAAAGTTAAACTTTACTGCGGAGTGACAGCGAGGCAGGACAGAGCAGTAGACAAAGTGGGCAGGCTAGCACATCAGGATCTCTCCTGTCTAGTCTGCCACAGAGTCCTGCAGGGTGCTGGGCAGGCTAGTTCCGGACTGGCACAGTCACGGTGTGCACCCCAAACTGGCCCCTGTAAATGATGCAGTCTGTGCCGTCACGTTGATCTGTGCACTGTCACAGATGAACGTGACACCATCGCGGTTGGATATCACTTCCCACTTGATGGTGTCACCCCTCTGGTGGGTGTCACCCAGGTGTGGTCCGCGCCCCCAAAGTGACGCCACTGCTCCTCATCCACCACATGCCTGCATCTGAGTCCCCAGACACAAGGATCACTGTGAGAGCTTTAATTTTCATCTATTTCTTTGGCAATGTGCTTGTTGCTTTTCAAGAACTTAGCAAAGGGTTCATTTACATTGGCAGTAGCCCTTGCTATTGCTCTGAAACCAATCCATGATGAACTGCTATTCAGGTGGCAGTTGACAGGCTGCTGGAAGGGCATATGTTGCCACTTCACTGCCTTTGGTAACCCTGAAAAGCCTGCACCATCGCACCACAACCACGGTCATTGCAGTATTGTCCACTGAATGCAGCAGGAGGTATAATTTTTGTGGTGGCATTTGTACAACCCCTTCTAGTCACTGTGGTAAGTTAAAGTGGAGTTCCACCCAGAAAAAAAATTGTTCAAAAAAAAAAAACTAAAAAAACTAGAAAAAAAAATAGAATTGTTTTTATTTTTTATACTCACCTGAAATACCTGTTGCTATGCGGAAGTCCGTAATCTGCCTCTTCGGTAACCACGGTCTGTTTTCTTCTCCATCCTCTTCTAGTGAATGGGGCACGCTGCTTTCTGGGAACTGTGTGTAATCCCAGAGAGCAGCCACCCATTCACAAGTCGGTGAGAGACTCGCGCATGCGCAGTAGGAAACGGGCAGTGAAGCCGTAAGGCTTCACTGCCTGTTTCCCTTAGTGTGGATGGCGGCGCGGGACCTGCACCGATCGAGGGATCGGCATCGGGGGGGGGGGGGGGGCCATCAGCGCGGGAGAGTAGGACAGGTAAGTGTCCTGATTAAAAGTCTGCAGCTACAGTGTTAGTAGCTGCTGACTTTTTAAAAACAAAAAATTTGCGGGTGGAGCTCCGCTTTAAGGGTGGTGGTAAATCCTCCTATTTTTATTGCCTCCCCCAACTATATGTATTGGCAAGTCCTAAGGCCTCATGCATACTGGACGTTTTTGGACATTTTTTACAGCAACTGTTTTTGGCTGTAGATGTTTTTTTCTACAGTCAGTAAACTCTCCATCATGTTATCTTATGTGTCCATGCACACAAAGGCTGTTATCAGCAGTTTAGGGCAGTGGCAGATTTAGGAGATATTTACAGTACTTACAGGTAAGCCTTATTATAGGCTTACCTGTAGGTACAAGTGGTGTAACAGGGTTAACAATCACTTTAAAACACAGGACAGCAATGGCAGCTCTCATTTTTCTTCTGTTAGGTTCACTTTAAACATCATTACTTTAAGGCCTCATGCCCACGGACGTTTTTACAGCCGCGTTTTTGAGCGTTTTTTACAGCTTAAAAATGCCTGTCCATGTTAGTCTATAGCTTCATGCCCACCTAGACGTTTTTGAGCTGTAAAAAAAACCCAGGACCAGTGCGTTCCTCAGCGTCGGCGTTAGGCATAAAAAAACGTGAAGCGTCAAAAAACGCGCAAAAACGCCGCGATTGCGTTTTTAAGCTCCGACGAAGATTATACAATAACATGGACAGGCGTTTTTAAGCTGTAAAAAACGCGGCTGTAAAAACGTCCGTGGGCATGAGGCCTTAGTGTTCAAGTCATGATCTAGATTCTAAAGCGCTGTGATTGTAGTGAGAACATACGCATCGTGTCTAATGTGATATCTATTATGAGACTTGTCCTAGTACGGACAGCTGTATGGTCTGAGTGGTGAAAACACCAAGGCGTTGTCAGCAAGAGCTTCCTGTCTCTATTATAGACTGCAGGTCTCAGATGAGTTACCCCCCCCCCCCCCCCATCCCCTTTTACCAAAAGAAACAGGAAAAAAGTTCTCCGAGATAAGAGCTGACCAAATCACAGCTTTTCAAAGAAAAATGTCAGTTTGAAGTGTCATCAGCAAAGTTCCATCATTTATGCTCTGAGACCAATACCACCGAGGGCCCGGAAATACAGTCACCACATCTATAAATATAAAACAAGAGCCCAGTGCCCCAAATCTGTGTAATTCAATTGTTTCTGCAGAAATCTGCACCGCAACAAAACAACAATTTAATATGTACAACTGTAGCAGTTCAGCAACTAAATCGTGCTAAATCGTTGTTTGTCAATATCCAGATTATTTTATTCATCTAATATCACGCGGCATGTAAACACGGAAAAACTGGCGTTTTAAACGTAGGTTACTATCTATCAAGTTAAATCGTTCAGGAGCAGTTGTAAAAACGTCCCGTGTACATGGAGCCTAATAGTAGAGTAACGCCCCGTACACACGATCGGACTTTTGCCCGGCCAATATCACAACAGAATTCCGACGGAATTCCATCAAAGTAAAAGAGAACGTGTTCCCTATCTAAACTCCAACGGAATTCCTCGGAATTTCCGATGGAAAAAGTCCGATGGGGCACACACATGGCCGGAATATCCGATGGAAAAAGTCCGTCTGACTTTTTCCATCGGAAATTCCGATCGTGTGTACAAGGCATAACTCTTCACTGAGCTGAGCCTAGAAATACCAACTTCATGATAC
Organism: Rana muscosa; assembly: GCA_029206835.1. Taxonomy (NCBI): domain Eukaryota; kingdom Metazoa; phylum Chordata; class Amphibia; order Anura; family Ranidae; genus Rana; species Rana muscosa. Next base: position 200,421,624 of record CM055125.1, read on the forward strand.
TAGTAACTTGCCCAAAAAAATGCAGATTTTCAACTGCTGGTCACTCAGAGTCAGAAACAACACGATGTAAAGCAGAAAATATATCTACATTGTTTCAATAGCATTTTACAATAGCATTCAATAGCATTTTACAAACTGGGATTTACTATCATGTTGAAAAACTAACTTCTTTTCTACATAGAGTATAAAAAAAAAAAAAAACATTTTTATTCTGATGCTGGATAGAGCAGGCCACTACACAGGGGTTGATTTACTAAAGGAAAATCCACTCTGCACTACAAGTGTACTTCAAGTGCAGTCGCTGTAGATCACTGTAAATCTGAGCGGAAGCTCTGAAATGAGGGGAAGCTCTGCTGATTTTATCATCCAATCATGTGCAAGCAAAAATGCTGTTTTTTATTTTCCTTGCATGTCCCCCTCAGATCTACAGCAACTGCACTTTTAGTGCACTTGTAGTGCAAAGAGGATTTGCCTTTTGTAAAATAACCCCCTATGACTGTTGTTGAAAAATATGAGATTGTTCATGAAGGTCAGTTGTGGCTAAGCGTGATCAATCCTGATCAAGTCACTGGGGGTTATTTACTAAACGCAAAACCACTTTGCACTACAATTGCACTTGGAAGTTCAGTCGCTGTAAATCTAAAGGGGGACATACAAGAAAAAAAAAAAAAAAAACAGCATTTTTGCTTGTACATGATTGGATGATAGAAATCAGCAGAGCTTCCTCTCATTTCAGATCTTCCCCTCAAATCTACAGTGGGGTTGATTTACTAAAGGCAAAAAGACTGTGCAACTTGCAAAGTGCAGTTGCTCCAGAGCTTAGTAAATGAGCAGAAGCTCTGCTGACTTCCATCATCCAATCATGTGCAAGCAAAAATACAGTATTTTTATTTTTATTTGCACATGATTGGGTATTCTTTGCAAAGTGAAGTTTTACCTAATTTACTAAGCACTGGAGCAACTTATTTTGCAGAGGGCACTGAGGGTTGTTTACTAAAGGAAAATCCACTTTGTACTACAAGTAAGTGCAGTCGCTGTAGATCCAGGGGGGACATGCAAGAAAAAAATAAAAACAGCATTTTAGCTTCCACATGATTGGATGATAAAATCAGCAGAGCTTCCCCTCATTTCAGATCTAAAGCGAATGCACTTCCAAGTGCACTTGTAGTGCAAAGTGGATTTGCCTTTAGTAAATAACCCCCACTGTCTATTTGCCTTTAGTAAATCAACCCCAGTGACTGCATTTCCAAGTGCCCTTGCAGTTCACAGTGGATTTGCCTTAGTAAATCAACCCCTCAGTCTTTGAGAACTGGAACAGAGAAGACTGCAAGGCTCCAATCCATTGTTGATTGTCCAAGAATTTGCTTCCTTTTCCTCTGTCCATGATTTACCTAAGTAACTGTTCATTAGAACTCACAGATAGAGCTCAGTCTCTATAAATTGCAGAGATCTGGCCAGTCTTGCTTTTGGGTTTAGATGTTACAGCTCAGTTTTATAAAGATTTCATTTTAGGAAGTGGTGTGACATCCATACTGATATGTCAGTGAGTCAGTAATTCAAGAGGAGGCTGAAAGGGCGAGAAGTAGAGAGAAAGATTTGGGTGTCATCAGTGGCGGCTGGGGCTCCAAATTGTTTGGGGGGCGCAAGCAAACTGAAAAATTCAGAAAAATACTGAAAAAACAAATTAATTTGCAGCTTCACTGTGCCCAGAAAATGCAGCCACTGTGCCCATCAAATGCAGTCGTTGTGCCCATCAAATGAAGCCGCTTAGCCCATAAAATGCAGCCACTGTGCCCATCATATGCAGCCACTGTGCCCATCATATGCAGCCACTGTGCTCATAAAATGCAGCCACTGTGCCCATGAAATGCAGCCACTGTGCTTATAAAATGCAGCCACTGTGCCCATAAAATGCAGCCTCTGTGCCCATCATATGCAGCCTCTGTGCCCATCATATGCAGCCTGTTCACATTATATGCAGCCTCTGTGCCCATAATATGCAGCCTCTGTGCCCATAATATGCAGCCTCTGTGCCCATCATATGCAGCCTCTGTGACCATCATATGCAGCCTGTGCCCATCATATGTAGCCTCTGTGCCCATCATATGCAGCCTCTGTGCCCATAAATTGCAGCCTCTGTGCCCATCATATGCAGCCTGTGCTCATCATATGCAGCCTCTGTGCCCATCATATGCAGCCACTGTGATCCCCCCGCTCGCCCGCTCGCCATCTGACCGGCACTTACCCCATCCTGGTGGCGGGTCAGGCAGCGGGTGACGGTGGCAAGCTGTGGGACATGCAGGGGGTCAGGCGATGGCTCCTGCACTGCATCCTCCATGCTTATCTGTCCTCCCGTGCCTCTCTTCTTCCATTCCATTAGGCATCCAGTCGGAGCGCCTGTGCCTTCAGCCAATCAGGGTGACACCTGGGTGGACTGCGAGCGCAATGCTCTGTGCTCCAAGTCCACCTTTTAGAATCCTATTAGAGCCTATGGCTCTAATCAGGTGCTTCAAAAAAACACCCCCGCCGCTGTAATTCAGGTGCCCGGCGTCCGAAAAGGGTCCGGACACCTGAATAGGTGGTGGCTACAGCAGCCATTGATAAATTCATGCAATGCATGAATCTATTCATTTTACATAGAGGGGGGTGGCGTGACAGAGGGGGCGGCGCCCGTGTGCCCTTAACCTCCCTGTCACAGATTTAGGGAGGTTAAGAGCACACGGCCATTCTGTAATGTCCACATCTCCCTCCCTATACTGTAATGTCCACATCTCCCCCCCCCCATACTGTAATGTACATATCTCCCCTGTAATGTCCACATCTCCCCCCCATACTGTAATGTCCACATCTCCCCCCCCCCATACTGTAATGTACATATCTCCCCTGTAATGTCCACATCTCCCCCCCATACTGTAATGTCCACATCTCCCCCCCCCATACTGTAATGTCCACATCTCCCCCCCCCATACTGTAATGTACATATCTCCCCCGTAATGTCCACATCTCCCCTCCATACTGTAATGTCCACATCTCCCCCCCATACTGTAATGTCCACATCTCCCCCCCCCCATACTGTAATGTACATATCTCCCCCGTAATGTCCACATCTCCCCTCCATACTGTAATGTCCACATCTCCCCCCCATACTGTAATGTCCACATCTCCCCCCCATACTGTAATGTACATATCTCCCCCGTAATGTCCACATCTCAGACTGTCATGGTCCAGCGAAAGCGTTTTAGATACAGGAGTGACCAGTGCATGTTTTACAGGGGAGGTGAAAATACCAGTACACAGGGAGAGATTATTATTATGATTTAGAGAGTGTAGAATAGAGCATGAGAGTGAACACAGTATACGTAAGGGAATAGGGTACAAGGGGCAGGTGGTTATGTGGGCACCTGAGAAGAGTTGGCAACCTCTTCTGTAGTATGAGGGTCAAAATGCGATGGTAGACCTGTTAAGCTATGTAGGGGGGACATCCAGACAGTGGAGATTTCATTGTGAATTGTGTCTATCTTGTTTTTGAATTGACTGGCTGATTAAATGAATTGGTCGATGGAGGTAGTGGGAGATAAAGTGGACCGTTAAAGGCTGAAATTAGTTGGTGAGAACTGGATGGGATGGGAGGGTGTTAATAAAGGCGTGAAATAGATCTATTTGGCAGAACGGATGGTGGAATTATAGTTTCATAGGGCAGATTTATACCAGGTGAAGTCTGGTAGGTACTTAGTTTGAAGTCACAACTGTTTATAAACACAGCTGTGTCTTTTGAGGTGTCTGGGGTCATTGGTTTGCCTTGGATGTAGCAGTCAGGGCCTAAATCTGTGTAGTAAGGGGAATAAGTAAATCCAGTGAGGATGAGACTGAGCTGATGTAGGCCGAGGTGGCCAGGTCAAGGCAGGAAAGGGGTGAGATCTGTTGTAGAGGTGATGGTCAAGATGGGTCTAATGAGTATTAAAGTGAAATAGACAAGAGAAGGGTCAAGGTGCAAAGGTTTCTATAGGTAACTTTTTGCTGGTTTTCTGGTTGGAGGAAGAGGAGATTAAGGACAAGAACCACAGGTGTGCGCAGCCTATTGCATTTGGGTGTGCTCCCCAAATGTATTAAAACATGGACGGTGTCAGTAGAGCTGTGGACTTGTCAGTAGAGCAGAGGTTGGTGTCAGTAGGGCCGTGGACAGTGTCAGTAGCTATTTATTTTTATTATTTTAATCTTTTTATTTTTTACAATTTTTTTTCGGGGGCATTGGTGCAATATCAGCAGGGGAAATCTGCACCTCAAGAGGTGATTAGGGTGTGCCCAGGCACACCCCCTGCGCACGCCTATGACAAGAACAGAATGAAACTGATAAGGTTGCTATCCAAGAGAGGAAAAGTGGTGTTGTAGAGGTTGAAAGGAGTACAGAGGGGAGAGAATACAACATCAGGGGTGTTGCCTTCAGAGTGAGGAGGAGTATGTGTCCATTTTGTTAGGTCAAAAGATGAAGTTATGTTGAGAATTTGAAATGTAGCTGGGGTGTTAACATTAACTGGCATGTTAAAGTCAGACGATTCTGAATGAGGTTAAGGGCTTTCTCCTAAACCCCACACCAGGAATCAGTTAAGCACTGCATGTAGGGGTCAATGTATACCCTAGGTCAGAGGTCATCAACCCTGTCCTCAGGGCCCACTAACTGGCCAGGTTTTATGTATTACCTTGGGGAGATGCAGACTAGAATACTGCAATTACTGAGCAGCAAATGATATTACGTGTGATGTAATTCAGTTATCTTGCAAACCTGGCCTGTTAGTGGGCCCTGAGGACAGGGTTGATGACCTCTGACCTAGGGTATACATTGACCCCTACATGCAGTGCTTAACTGATTCCTGGTGTGGGGTTTAGGAGAAAGCCCTTAACCTCATTCAGAATCGTCTGACTTTAACATGCCAGTTAATGTTAACACCCCAGCTACATTTCAAATTCTCAACATAACTTCATCTTTTGACCTAACAAAATGGACACATACTCCTCCTCACTCTGAAGGCAACACCCCTGATGTTGTATTCTCTCCCCTCTGTACTCCTTTCAACCTCTACAACACCACTTTTGATGGGGTTGATGACCACTGCCTTAGGTTACCCGTATGGGCTTCAGAGATACTGACAACTGATGAGAGCGTGAAGAGGAAGAAACTGATTTATTGAGATACATGTATGCAATAATTTCCCCCTTGCACTTCACCTATGCCCTCTGAACAATCACTGAGTGGTTTCCTGTCATTGCAGCAGGGGCTGAATCTCTATCCCTAATTCTCTGTACAAGGAGAAATGTAATAGTGTCATATACCTTTTTTTATATTGTCACAAAAAGTATGAGTATGGAGTAGGGGCCATTGGTTTTAGCAGTTAGTAAGTCTTAGTGAGTTTTAGTAAGGTAGTTTGGAGTATTGCCAACAGAAGCCATACTGTAAGTAATGTTGTCGGTGGCCAGTAATAGAAGAAAATGTTCTATACAGAGATGATCCTAGCAGAGGAGGATGCTTTGGGTGATAAAGTATGTGCATATACAGGTTTTATCAATGGAAATACAGCACTTGACCAACCCAGAGAACTTTATATATGGACGAATGGCAAGGCATGCACAAGGTTGTTGTGTCAATGGTCTGAGTGCAAGAAGGACCATTAGAGGCAAATGCCTTATTGTTGTTGGGTGTGGGGGGGAGATGATAAAAGGAACCATGGATGTCATGTGTCTCTTCAGGATCTGTGTATGTCATTGATATGCAATTAGCGGACCTCCAGCTGTTGCAAAACTACAATTCGCATCATGCCTCTGCCTCTGGGTGTCATGCTTGCTGCTGTCAGAGTCTCGCTATGCCTAATGGGACTTGTAGTTTGGCAACAGCTGGAGGTCCGCTAATTGCATATCCCTGGTGTATGTGACCAAGTTGGTTTCTGTGCTAAGATGGTTAAGATGGGTCTAATGAGTATCCTAAAATATCTCCCTATTTTTCAGCCTTTATGTTGGAAGGAATGAAGTTGGAGCAGAATTAGAGTAATAATCATGCTCCATCTCTCACAAAAAGAAGGAACCTAACTGGTTGTGATTGGCTGGAGGTTTTGGTATGCTAACCTGCTGACACATTATTAGCAGGCCCGACAAGTCCCAGTCAGTAGGATTTTGGGGAGTCAGATAACAAGCTGCACTGCACATCACATAATCCCAGCATTCTCTGCCTCTCGCTGAGTTACTTTGTAGCTGCACTCAGCAGTAATGGGGCGCTCTCAGGAAGAGGGACAACGGAGGCAACTGTTTCCTGGTCGCCATAGCATGAAATGAGCAGCCGTCATCACAGTCCCAGTGCAGAGCAAAGATAACTGCACATATCACAACCATCACTTCCTGCCTTTGTCCCTGAATACGAGGGGTCCTTCCTGAGAGGACTCGCTGCTACTATTAAGGAATTGTCGGTTTGCCTGTACAAAAATAAAACCATTAACCCCAACCAGGCAAAAAATACTAGCCACTGCTAGCTAAAAATGTTTAGAAACAAAGACGCCACAACTAAATCCAAACTGGGATCACAAGAGGTCATTTCTTAGCCTGGCAGAAGGTGGTTTTTGCCTGTTCTGTGCCCAGAAAAACAAATAGAATTGTATCAGTCACTTTCTGTGAAATATAGCATTTCCCTTTTTAAACAGAAGGTAATTTTATGTCATCATTTCTTTTACAAAAAACAAGAGATCTATTTCTAATTTTAGAAAATGATTGCCTACTGTTCATCCAAAATCACCTGTTTATAAGCAAGAAACATATAAAAGTTGAAGCTATTTGTTCAACTGCCTATTCAGAACTGCGGGATTATAGCACAGATGCAGCCTAAATATAGAAACATTTATCCAACTGTTCATCTAGAACCAATGGATTATTGCACAGATACAACTGAAATATAGAGCCATTTATCCAACTATCCATCTGGAACAGCTGGTTTATAGCAGAGATACAGAATAAATATACAACCATCTATCAAACTGTCCACTGAAAAAATAAATGGCTGCACACCATGGCTGGTCCTGAGCACTTTTATTGAAATATCCCAATGTGACACACACAGGACACTGACAGGCTACAGATGGTTGACGCATTTCACACAAGGAAGCTGTGCTTAATCATAATGATTAGGCACAGCTTCCTTGTGTGAAATGCGTCAACCATCTGTAGTCAACCATCTGTAGCCTCTCAGTATCCTGTGTGTGTAACATTGGGATATTTAGATAAAAGGACTCAGGACCAGCCGTGGTGTGCAGCCATTTCTTTTTCCAGTATATGCTTCACAGAGGCGAGCTGGGGTGGGGACCCACGTGTGGTGCACAATAGGCTCAATTTCCTCACCTGGAGTGGCGTGTCTCTTGCTCTCCATATCCTACTGTCCATCTAGAGCCACTGGTTTATAGCACAGATACAACCCAAACATAGAGTAATTTTTCCAACTGTCCATCTAGCACCACTGGTTTATAGCACAGATGCAGGCTAAATATACAACCATTTATCCAGCTGCCCATCAAGAATTGCTGGCTTGTAGCAGATATACAACCTAAAAATAGAATAATTTATCCAACTGTCCATCTAGAACACATAGTTACATAGTTACATAGTTACAGATTAGGAGAGGTTTTAAAAAGACACAAGTCCATCAAGTCCAACCTATGTGTGTGATTATATGTCAGTATTACATTGTATAACCCTGTATGTTGTGGTCGTTCAGGTGCTTATCTAATAGTTTTTTTGATACTATCGCTGCTCCCCGCTGAGACCACCGCGTGTAACACATGGTATCTAGTACAAATACAGCCTAAATATGGAGCCATTTATCCAAGTGTCAATTTGGAACCGATGGTTTATAGCACAGATACAACCTACATATAGAGCTATTTATCCAACTATCTACTCAGAACTGCTGGTTTATACCTCTGATACAGCGTTATTATAGAACTATTCATCCAGAGGTCAATCCAGAGCTACTGAATTATAGTTATACAAATACAGCAAAATATGGAGTCAATTTTCCACCTAGAACTGCTGATTCATAGACAAGATACAGCCTAAATATGGAGGTATTTATCCAACTGTCCTTCAGATCTCCAAACTACGGCCTTCCAGCTGTCGTGGAACTACACATCCCATGAGCCATTGTAAAACTCTGACATTCACAGACATGACTATGCATGATGGGAATTGTAGTTCCCGAACAACTGGAGGGCCATAATTTGGAGACCCCTAGAACAACTAATTTATAGCTCAGGTACAGACTAAATAGAAAATTATTTATCCAACTTTCCCTCCAGAGCCCCTGGATCATAGCCCAGATATGGCCTATAATAGAGCTATATATCCACCTGTCTATCTAGAACTGCTGGTTTATTGCACAGATGAAGTAGATGCTATACAGGATATACACATTGCAATTTATGGGCTTGGGTGTTTGTGTGTGAGGGATAGATATTTTGCTAAGCACCTTATCCTGATTGAATTCTGGCTTTCTGAGTTTGCTATGGTAGCCATCTTGTTGTGGACACGGGTAGGGAGAAGTTGATGCCCTGACAGACTGTGTTATCTGAATTCATCTTATAGTGTCATAGTCAGTTTTGACTGGGGATAGAGAAGAAGAATGCTCATGCTAATGTTAAACCAAGTAGCTGGGACTTACATTTGTTTCTCCATCAATCACATGTAAAGCAGGGAGACACTGAACATCAGCTACTCTGGAACATTATCCTCTCTTTAGGAAAGCTGTTACCCATAAACCTCAGCAGTGATAATTATTGCCTAGCTGGGACACGTTTACACTGCTCTGTGTTTTTATTCTTGTTGCTTTTCTGTGTCTCCATTACTCATAATTACCACTTTATGAACTGTGAACTCTGCTTGATTCCTGCTGATACATTTTATATAGTCCATAAATATCAACATTAATGACAAACGGCAAAGAGCCAAAATGAAAAGTCTGTGTGTAAATATAGCACATGTTGGGCCTTGATCCAAGGAATTCAATTAAATGTATTTATTCGGGGCTTATTACAGCTCTGTGCTGAGTTGTCACAGTCTCTGTTATTTTCTGCTACGTATTTTCATTTTTGGTCCCAAACAAAAGACAACTATTGCTTACAGGTCAATTTCAGGCTGCAGATATATGTTGGTGAGTTGCTAATGCTTTGTGGGGAAGTCAGAGGGTCCTCTCAGCTGAGCACTAATGCCAATGATACACTGGTGACAACTCACCTGGTGATAACAGCTAAGAAAATACTCACCACTCCCTCACTGATGGCAACATTGCAAAACGTCACTCACCATTCACAGAGTGATGCCTTACTCATCTGGCGAGTTAGGGAATGGGAATGATCCATGGAAATGCATATGAATAGCGATCGTTAGTGTGCCATGGCTATTATACAATCCCCCCAAATCAGATTCAGCAAAGTTCTTAAGCTGCTCCTGCAGGTTCATGATTTTGTTGTGCCTGGGATCTAGACTTAAGCCCTGGTTCATATTGATGCTACTTTGAAATCGCGCTACTTCACTTGAAGTGGCACGATTTCAAAGTAGCAAGCTCAGCGCGATTTCAGGTGCTACTTGATAGACATCTGTGTGGCTTCATACACAGATGTCTATTGAAGTCGAACCTGAAATCGGCAAAAGTTGTGCAGGAACTACTTTTGCAAATTGGTGCAGCACCGCATAATCGGTGTTGCACCAATTGGAACAGTGCCATTGCTGCCAATAGGCTGCGACTTGTCATGCAATTTGATTTCTCAAATAGCATGACAAATCGCTCCAATGTGAACCTAGGCTAAAAGGATAGTTCACTTTTACAAAAAAAAAAACTGCCTATGCAGTTAAGGGATGTTTGTAGATTAAAACAAATTGTGCAGCTCTGACTAAAGATGAATTGCTATAGGCCATTTACATACCTTATTAAGCCTGACTGGAATGCTCCCAGATCATTGCTAAGTGAGGCCTAGTCATCGCTGCTCACCTCCACCATCACAGATGTGAGCTCTTTCTCTCAAACCTCCTCACATACTCTTTCTCTCCCCTGATGCAGGAGCTCTGAGCTCAGCATTTGAGAGCTCACTGCTGTGATGGTGGAGGTGAGCAGTGATGACTATGCCTCACTTAGCAACATCTTGGGAGTATTCCAGTCAGGGCATTATTCAACTTTAGTCAGAGCTGCACAGTTTGTTTTTATCTACAGATGCCCCTTATCTGTATAGGCAGTTTTGTGGTAAAGGTGGCTATCCCTTTAAAAATCTGTTGTGAGAGAAATCCCGAAGCTGTCATTATTCAGCCCTTTCTAAAAATGCTAGTTGCCTGGCTTTTGACCCTAGGGCCCCAATGCCTTCTGGGTTAATTACCTCAAGCAAGAATATAACAGTGTTTGGTGAAAAATTGAGAAGTAGTCCCAATTGCTGTGGCCATGATAATAAGCTCCCATCATCCCTGCTGGATATTTCATTTATTTAAAATCGTGGTGAATATAATAGGAGTGGGGATACCCAAAGATAAGTGAAAACAGAGTTGGGAATTATGGCAAGGAGATCTCAGCGTTTGAGTACCCAAGACATATAAGAAGCCAGGAACTATCTCCTAAACAGCTCAAGTTTAGGAGATATTCACTGTACTTACATGTAAGCCTGATTGTTAGTTTGTGGAGTTTACTACCAATTTAAAATGTCTCAGAAGGCACAGCTAGTGATCCCAACCTTCACCTTGGCATTCACCTAATAATTCTAGCTTTCTGCTTAGAATTCTGCTGGTTGTCATTATCCTAAATTGACCTGAATCTGTAAAAATGCAGTAAAAATTGTGTAAATATTAACTTCAATTATCCTATCATGTTCACTTTGGATACCCAATCATGTGCAGATGTTTTTCACATGATTTGATCACTGTTGATCATTATGCAAACAGTTTTTAGCAAAAACAGTCAATTCCTTAAAGTGGTAGTAAACTCTTTTTTTGAACTTGTACTTACATGTAAGCCTATAATAAGGCTTACCTGTAAGTACAGTGAAAATCTCCTAAACTTGTCACCGGCGCATGCGCTCTGAAGGGACAGCATACCCGTGCCATCTCTTCAGAGCTCCGTGCTGTGGTCTGTGACTCCCGGGCGCATGCGCGGGAGTGACGTTATCACAGCACGGCCAATTAGACGGCCAGAGCACGCAAACCTGGAAGGAAGATCGGTGAAGATGGAAGCCTAGGGTGACCACATTTCCAAACTACAATTCAGGGACACCTCCCTTCCCAAAAATCAGCTTGTGCTGTAACGAATCACAGCACAGTGATTAGACTCAAGAGGCGGGATTTATGATTTCTCCAATCACAAACAGGGGGTGGGGATTGTGCTCCTCCAGGCATTCCCAGCTAGGACAAGTACTGTCAGTGAGTAAAGTGGTGATGTGGCGGCCTTTTTTGGGAGCATGAGATTGGCCCGGGTGGTGGCTGTGTCAGTTTCATTCCGGGACACTGTATTGTCCTGGAATAAAGGTGCATAAAGGGATAGACCTGCAAAATGCGGGACTGTCCCGGGCAATCCGGGACACGTGGTCACCCTATGGAGGCCCTGTCAGCGGTGACAGAGCGCCACTGGAGGGCTTCGTTCTTAGGTAAGTATTTCATAATGTGCTAGTATGCGATGCATACTAGCACATTATGCCATTGTGTTGCAGGGTTTAAAAAAAAAAAAAAGTGTGTTTACCACCCCCCTTTAGGGCACCTTTCACACTAGCAGCAGTGTTTACCACCCCCCTGAAAAGTAATCTGCTGTTAATGGCCATTCACAGCACAGTGAGAGGAGGTTTACAGGCATTCAGGAGGTACTTTGGCCTCCTGAGGCCTGGTTTTTTTCTTGGCTATTTTTTTTTAAACTGTCAAATGTGCATTTTGCATTGTAAAACAGCGCTACAAGAAAACTAAAATTTGCACTGCATCCTGGACACAGCAATGCGTGCTCACCTTAGTGGCACCACCACTGTGTAGGTAGATAGTCGGGGGGGGGGGTGGAGCAGTAAAAACGCAGATCAACCGCCTATGTGAATGGAGCCTTAATAAATTGGCCTCTGTGTGTTCCCAGGTTCCAGCTACACCCTTTTTCTGGACCCACAGAAGCCACACCCACTGAAGCATGAGAGGAAGGTTGCACAGAACTAAAACAGCTGTTGCCTGCTGACCTGTCCTGCCCTCTATAAAAAAAGCTTATTGAATCTGGCTTCAAGGTTACTTCTAAATCTCAGCGTTAAGGTAAACGAAGGGGAACTCGCCCTGACTTTGGAACAGTTGTAATGTTTCTTGGAAAGCATTATAAATTCTCTGTTTATTTTTTACCAGTTGCCTGGAGAGATATTTAGTATCAGAGAAGATTTGTGGGTAATCTTGATGCATCATATTTTTCTGTAAATGTTACAGGATTTTGCCGGGAATCGGGCAGGATACCGAGCCTCGTTTAGACTCTGAGCAGCCAATCTAAAGCAGCAGAGGCTTCCTTCCGGCTGACACACCTCGATGACAGATTCATGTGTGTGGCTAAGAGAGGAAAGAGCAATCTGCCTGAGAGGGGTCTGTCTCTATAGATTAACACCTACAAATCCCTGTGCTGTAATTCTATTTATTGTTACACTGATAACATAAGCTAAATTAAATGTAATATTTCCATAAAAGTAACTTTCCGAATTTCCCAAATCACATAGAATGCTTTTTTAATATTAAAGCGTAACTTCAGTTTTGATGAGAAAAAAATCCTTTCTAGGTAGATTATATGGCACATTTCCAGGCTGCTATAGAGCCATTGGAATTTTTCTTACAGTTGTACAATTGTACATCATCTGCAGCAGGAATAATAACTTTTATTATACAATTGTTAATGTAGCAATTTTCATTCAAAGTTTCATGTACATTAATCTGCTTTCAGCACTGACCATGACCCAACCCTTCTCTGATCTCTACTCTGAATTAACTCACGTAGTATTTATTCCTTTCCAACCTTGATAAAACTATTTATTCCATGCAAATCCAGACTGACCCAATCAGTCTGGTAGGTTAACCAGACCTGTCCATTTTAACCACTTGCCGACCGCCTCACAAACATATACGTCGATAGAATGGTACGGACAGGCAAATGGGTGTACAGGTACGTCCCTTTAAATTTGCCACCATGTGGTCGTGTGCGCGCGACACCGGCGGCGCACGCGCGACGCTGCCGCGAGCTCCGTGCCCGCGGGACCGATGTCCGCCGGTGTCCCGCGATCGTGCCACGGAGCTGAAGAATGGGGAAATGTCAGTGTAAACACAGCATCTCCTCGTTCTTCTTAGTGACATGTCACTGATCATCTGCTCCCTCTCATCGGGAGCAGCGATCAGTGATGTGTCACTCGTAGCCACGCCCCGTACCAGTTAGTATCACTCCCTAGGACACACCTAACCCCTTCCTAGCCCCCTAGTGGTTAACCCCTTCACTGTCAGTCACATTTACACAGTAATAAGTGCATTTTTATAGCACTGATCGCTATATAAATGTGAATGGTCCCAAAATAGCGCCAAAAGTGTCCGATGTGTCCGCCATAATGTCGCAGTCACGATAAAAATTGCTGATCGCCACCATTACTAGTAAAAAAATATATATTTATAAAAATGCCATAAAACTATCCCCTATTTTGTAGACGCTATAACTTTTGCGCAAACCAATCAATAATCGCGTATTGTGATTTTTTTTTTTTTACCAGAAATATGTAGAAGAATACGTATCGGCCTAAACTGAGGAAAAAAATCGTTTTTTTATATATTTTTTGGGGATATCTATTATAGCAAAAAGTAAAAAATATTGCTTTTTTTTTCAAAATTGTCGCTATATTTTTGTTTATAGCGGAAAAAATTAAAACCGCAGAGGTAATCAAATACCACCAAAAGAAAGCTCTATTTGTGGGAAAAAAAGGTCTTTGGCCAGCCAAATGGTCCGGGGCTGAAGTGGTTAATAGACTTCACCTAAAGAGCTTTGATTATGCCTTACAGAGATAGAGCCCAGAGCATATCCTTCCTGTGTCCTATAGAAACCAGACTGTGTTCTATGGAGATCAAACTATGTTTTATAGAGATTGGACCTTGTTCTGTAGAGACTGGGCTTGTTATTATACTGAGCCAACTGTCAATTGGACCTTGTCCTATAGAGATTACACTGTGTACAGTGGAGGTTGGACTGTGTCCATTAGAGATTGGATCATGTCCTGTAGACTGTGTCTTGTAGAAATAGGACCTCGGCCTAACGTGATCAGACCTTGTCCTTTAGAGATTGGATCATGTCCCATAGAGATCAAACTGTGCTCTACAGAGATCGGTCCTAGTTCTGTAGATAATGGACGGTTCTTTAGAGATCAGGCTATTATCTCCAGAAAACAGATTTTGTCAGACTGTGTTGAGCAGAGATTGGACCTTGTCCCACGAAAATCGGGCCTTGCCTGTATAGAATGGACCGTATCCTCTAGACATCAGATTGTGGTCTACAGAGATAATACATTGTCCTATAGAGATTAAATGTTGTTTATGGAAACTGGACTATGTTCTGGAGAAGTCATACCATGTCCCATGTAGATCGGACTGGGTCTGGTAGTGAACAAACTGTGTATTATAGAAATCAAAATCATGAACTGTAAAGATCGGACCATGTCCTCTAGAACCATGCCCTGGAGAGATTGGAACTTGTCCTATAAAGATTGGACTCTTTTTCAACCTAGGAGGAAAATAACAGAGAAGATTGACTCTTAACCACTTCAGTACCAGACACTTTCACACCCTTCCTGCCCAGGCCAATTTTCAGCTTTCAGCACTGTTGCACTTTGAATGACAAGTACAGCTTTCTTACAGTGGTATTTAATCACTGCTGTTTTTGTTTGCTGCTAAATAAACAAAAAAAGAACAAGCATTTTGAAAATAAACTCGTTTTTGTTTCTGTTATAAAATGTTGCAAATAAATAATATTTCTTCATACTGTAGTGCTACATTTCTTTGGTGAAAAACACCCAAATCAGTATTTAGTCTGTAGGAAAGTTATACACAAACTATAGTATATACAGTGCCTTAAAAAAGTATTCATACCCCTTGAAAGTCCCCACATTTTGTTATGTTACAACCAAAAACGTAAATGTATTTTATTGGGATTTTATGTGATAGACCAACACAAAGTGCACATAATTGTGAAGTGGAAGGAAAATGATAAATGGTTTTCTATTTTTTTTACAAATAAATCTGGTGTGGTGTACATTTGTATTCAGCCCCCCTGAGTCAATACTTTGTAGAACCACATTTTGCTGCAATTACAGCTGCAAGTCTTTTGGGGGATGTCTCTACCAGCTTTGCACATCTAGAGAGTGACATTTTTGCCCATTCTTCTTTGTAAAATATCTCAAGCTCTGTCAGATTGGATGGAGAGCGTCTGTGAACAGCAATTTTCAAGTCTTGCCACAGATTCTCAATTGGATTTAGGTCTGGACTTTGACTGGGCCATTCTAACACATGAATATGATTTGATCTAATTCTAAACCATTCCATTGTAGCTCTGGATGTATGTTTAGGGTGGTTGTCCTGCTGGAAGGTGAACCTCCGCCCCAGTCTCAAGTCTTTTGCAGACTCTAACAGGTTTCCTTCTAAGATTGCCGTGTATTTTGCTCCATCCATCTTCCCATTAAAGTGGTTGTAGACATTTACCTTGTAGTGCACCGATGATGTCATCAGCGCATGTGCTGTGAAGAAACAGACCTCCATGCCGTTTCTTCACTCGCAAGTGTCGTTACTGATGGCTCCCACGCACATGCGCAGGAGTGACGTCACGTGGCTCCGGCCAGTCACAGAGTTGGAGTTCTTGGACCCAGAAGAAAGAGGGTTGAAGATGGATGCAGCCACCAGCGGGGACAGCGCGGTCTTCAATTGCAGGTAAGTGCCAAATAAAGGGCTAATATGCGATGCATACTAGCCCATTATGCTTTTACTTTGCAGGGGGAAGCAGGGGAAAAAGAGGACGTAACCTATAAGGGTTTACTTCCTCTTTAACTCTCATCAGCTTCCCTGTCCCTGCTGAAGAAAATCTTCCAAACAGGCGCATAGCATGAAAGGGTGCGAGAGTCGCAGTTGCGATCCCGCGTTCAGCTCCAGGGGGCCCACAGCTCCTTGAGCTATCTTAGTAAGATAAGAACTTTCAGGGTCGCTGCCGTTCTGCCGCTGTGGGGGGGCCCCCAAGACCCGGCATCTCCCTCTGCATCTCTGGCTTTCAGTTTGGGATGCAGTGGGGAGAGTGGGAGGCAGCGATCGGCAGCTCTATGGTGCTCGTAGCATCTCCCTGGGGCTTGTATTTCTCCTTCAGTGTGTATACAGTGGAGGGGGAGGGGCCTCTGACCCGGGCAGCTACAAGTTTCACTCTCAGTGTACAAGTGAGTTGCTCGGGTCAGATGCCCCCCCCTCCACTGTACAGACTCAGGAAGAGAATTATAAGCCCCAGGGAGATCCCCCTGCCCATGGACATCATAGAGCTGCCAATCGCCGCCTCCCACCACCCCCTGTGCTGGGGGTTGGAGGTGCACAGCCAGCCAGGTACAGGGGGAGCTCTGGGGGGATGTTTAAGTCTGTGAACCCTGATGTATGGGGGGCTCTCTGTGAACCCTGATGTATGGGGGGGCTCTCTGGGGACTCTGATGTATGGGGCTGACTCTCTGGGGACTCTGATGTATGAGGGGTCTCTCTGTGATTCCTGATGTATGGGGGGGGCTCTCTGGGGACTCTGATGTATGGGGGGGCTCTCTGTGAACCCTGATGTATGGGGGGCTCTCTGTGGACTCTGATGTATGGGGGGCTTTCTGTGAACCCTGATGTATGGGGGGGGCTCTCTGTGAACCCTGATGTATGGGGGGGCTCTCTGTGGACTCTGATGTATGGGGAGCTTTCTGTAAACCCTGATGTATGAGGGGGGGCTCTCTGTGAACCCAGATGTATAGGGGGGGGGCTCTCTGTGAACCCTGATGTATGGGGGGGCTCTCTGTGAACCCTGATGTATGGGGGGGCTCTGGGGACCATGAAGTATGGGGGGCTCTCTGGGGGCCCTGATGTATAGGGGGTCTCTCTGTGAACCCTGATGTATGGGGGGCCTCTGGGGACCCTGATGTATGGGGGCTCTCTGTGAACCCTGATGTATGGGGGAGGCTCTCTGTGAACCCTGATGTATGGGGGGGCTCTCTGTGAACCCTGATGTATGGGGGGGCTCTCTGTGGACTCTGATGTATGGGGGGCTTTATGTAAACCCTGATGTATGGGGGGCTCTCTGTGAACCCTGATATATACGGGGGGCTCTCTGTGAACCCTGATGTATGGGGGCTCTCTGTGAACCCTGATGTATGGGGGGGCTCTGGGGACCATGAAGTATGGGGGGCTCTCTGGGGGCCCTGATGTATAGGGGGTCTCTCTGTGAACCCTGATGTATGGGGGGCCTCTGGGGACCATGAAGTATGGGGGGCTCTCTGGGGACCCTGATGTATGGGGGGGCTCTCTGGGGACCCTGATGTATGGGGGCTCTCTGTGAACCCTGATGTATGGGGGGAGTCTCTCTGTGAACCCTGATGTATGGGGGGGCTCTCTGTGAACCCTGATGTATGGGGGGCTCTCTGTGAACCCTGATGTATGGGGGGCTCTCTGTGAACCCTGATGTATGGGGGGCCTTTGGGGACCATGAAATATGGGGGAGCCTCTGGGAACCCTGATGTATGGGGGGCTCTCTGGGGACCCTGATGTATGGGGGGCTCTCTGGGGACCCTGATGTATGGAAAGGGCTCTGGGAACCATGATGTATGGGGGGCTCTCTGGGAACCCTAATGTATGGGGCGGCTCTCCGGGGATACTGATGTATGGGGGGGCTCTCTGGGGACCCTGATGTATGGGGGGCTCTCTGGGGACCCTGATGTATGGGGGGCTCTCTGGGGACCCTGATGTATGGAAAGGGCTCTGGGAACCATGATGTATGGGGGGCTCTCTGGGAACCCTGATGTATGGGGCGGCTCTCCGGGGATACTGATGTATGGGGGGGCTCTCTGGGGACCCTGATGTATGGAGGGGCTCTGGGAACCCTAATGTATGGGGGAGCTCTCTGGGGACCCTAATGTATGGGGGGGCTCTGGGAACCATGATGTATGGGGGGCTCTCTGGGAACCCTGATGTAAGGGAGGGCTCTCTGGAGACCCTGATGTATGGGGGGCTCTCTGGAGACCCTGATGTATGGGGGGCTCTCTGGGGACCCTGATGTAAGGAGGGGCTCTCTGGGGACCATGATGTATGGGGGGAGGCTTTCTGGGGACCTTGATGTATGGGGGGAGGCTCTCTGGGGACCTTGATGTATGGGGGGGGGCTCTCTGGGGACCCTGATGTAAGGGGGGCTCTCTGGGGACCTTGATGTATAGGGGGGGCTCCCTGGGGACCCTAAAGGGGAGACTCTCTGGGCACCCTGATGTATGGGGGGAGGCTCTCTGGGGACCCTGATGTAAGTGGAGGAGGCTCTTTGGGGACACTGATGTATGGGGGGGAGACTCTGGGGACCCTGATGTATGGGGGGAGGCTCTCTGGGGACCCTGATGTAAGGGAGGGCTCTCTGGGGACCCTGATGTAAGTGCGGGAGGCTCTTTGGGCACCCTTATGTAAGGAAATGGCTCTCTGGGGACCCTGATGTAAGGGGGGATCTCTGGGGACCTTGATGTATAGGGGGGCTCCCTGGGGACCCTAAAGGGGAGACTCTCTGGGCACCCTGATGTATGGGGGGAGGCTCTCTGGGGACCCTGATGTAAGGGGGGCTCTCTGGGGACCCTGATGTAAGTGGAGGAGGCTCTTTGGGGGCACTGATATATGGGGGGGAGACTCTGGGGACCCTGATGTAAGGGAGGGCTCTCTGGGGACCCTGATGTAAGTGCGGGAGGCTCTTTGGGCACCCTTATGTAAGGAAATGGCTCTCTGGGGACCCTGATGCAAGGTGGATCCGCACTCAGATATGTAACGATATATATATATATATATATATATATATATATATATATATATACACACACACACACACACACACACACGCATATTGTATACATGTGTATACCCACCCAAGCGTATGACTTTCTTTACTTGATTGCTACACCTCTATGGGCTCTAGCCCGAGATCTTTTGTAGACCTCGCAATGCCCATGGGGGAGGGGGGCCTTCATGGTTTCTTGCACCAGGGCCCTGAAGATTCTAGTTACGCCTCTGCATCCCCACAACATGATGCTGTCCCCCACCATGTTTCACAGTGGGGATGGTGTGTTCAGGGTGATGTGCAGTGTTAGTTTTCTGCCACACATAGCTTTTTGCTTTTAGGCCACAAAGTTCAATTTTGGTCTCATCTGACCAGAGCACCTTCTTCCACATATTTGCTGTCCCCCCCATGTGGCTTATCGCAAACTGCAAATGGGATTTCTTATGGCTTTCTTTCAACAATGGCTTTCTACTTGCCAGTCTTCCATAAAGGCCAGATTTGTGGAGTGCACGACTAATAGTTGTGCTGTGGACAGATTTTCCCACCTGAGCTGTAGATCTCTGCAGCTCCTCCAGAGTTCCCATGGGCCTCTTGGCTGCTTCTCTGATTAATGCTCTCATTGCCCGGCCTGTCAGTTTAGGTGGACGGCCATGTCTTGGTAGGTTTGCAGTTGTGCCATACTCTTTCCATTTTCGGATGATGCATTGAACAGTGCTCTGTGAGATGTTCAAAGCTTGGGATATTTTTTATAATCCAACCTTGCTTTCAACTTTTCCACAACTTTGTTCACTAAGGTTCTCTAACAAACCTCTGAGGGCTTCACAGAACAGCTGTATTTATACTGAGATTAAATTGCACCCAGGTGGACTCTATTTACTAATTAAGTGACTTCTGAAGGCATTTGGTTCCACTATTCATATATTTATTTGTAAAAAATGTTGTAAACCATTTATCATTTTTCTTTCACTTCACAATTATGTGCCACTTTGTGTTGGTCGATCACATAAAACCCCAATAAAATACATTTAAGTTTTTTGGTTGTAACATGACAAAACGTGGAAAATTTCAAGGGGTATGAATACTTTTTCAAGGCACTGTATATCTAAAAATGTATCAATCCTGATGTACTCACGGCCAATCTCATTTCTTGAGGCCTGAAAATGTCAGAACAGTACAAATACCCCCTAATTTACCCCTATTTGGAAAGTAGATAGTCCAAGATATTTAGTAAGAGGCATGGTGAGTTTTTTGAAGTTGTAATGTTTTTGGAAAATAAAAAAATAAATAAAAAATTTCACAATACAGTGGAACCTCGGATTGCGAATAAGCGTTTCACAATACGAGCACTGTATTTTAAAAAATCATAACTCGGTTTGCGAGTGTTGTCTCGAAAAACGAGCACGATTCTGGCCAAAGTGGTGTGCAGTACCGCTTTTGGTCTGAGGTGGGGGGTCGACAAGAGCTGAACGTCGCCGATCGCAGCCGATCGGCGCCGTTCGGAAATGCACGGAAAGGCCAGAGGACAGCACAGCTGACCTTGGCAAATCTTGGGAACAAAGTCTTTCCAAGGTTTGCCGAGGTCAGCCGAGGTGTCCTCGGGCCTTTTCGGTCATTTCCGAGGCTCTCCGGCGCCCCCCGCCTCTGGCCGCATGCGGCATTGCATACTATTGAAGTCAATGCGGAACAAATTATTTAGGTTTCCATTGACTTCAATGGGGAAACTCGCTTTGATATGCGAGTACTTTGGATTCCGAGCATTCTCCTGGAACGGATTATGCTCATAATCCAAGGTTCCACTGTATTTTCTTTTTTTTTTTACATACTGTCACCAGTGCAGTACAGTGTCATCCAATAACTAGTGTGGTGGTGATCAGGTACACTGACTGGTGACAGTATGTTTTTAATAAGAGATCAACACAATAGCACACAATGGATGGCATAAATGGAAGTCATCCATTGTGTACAGTTGTCATGTAATTCACAGCGATCACATGGTACCGGCAGTGGCCTGTACACGATTTTGTTATACCTGTCTAACTGCCGTGCTCTCTTCTCTACAGAGTGTCTGAGAGTTCAGAAAAAAAAGGGGCTGCAGCGCCCAGTGAGGAGAGTTTCGAGAGCTGATTGGAGAGAAGAGATACCCCCCCCCCCCCTACATACAGCACACCGGAACAGAGCTGAGGCTGTCAATCAGCCGGAGCTCCCTCCCCTGTCACCTTTTTTCTCTTGGTGTCAGGAAGACTTGTCATAAGTGAAAAGCAAGCAGGAGACAGGAATGCCACTTAGTGCTCTTAATTGAGACGAGTACACACGATAGAGGGATATCCTTTGTTCATATTTCATGTCTGAGATTTACAACTATTTTAATGTCTTGATAACTGACCAGTGACAATTCTGCTGGTGTATTGGCCTTTATATGTGTAATCACTAGTGCCATCTGCTGGAACACACATGATCTGCACTACTTTTCTCAAAATTACAACTATTGGGCCCCATTTAAATCTTGTGTAGCAGGAACAAGCATTCCCGTTCTTGATATTTCTGCACCTCTCTGCCCCTTAGCAGACAGCTGACAGAAAGTGCGAATGGTGAACACAGAAAACCATTGGTTATGCAGAAAAACACTGCTCTCCCCTCCAGTGTGAACCTGACCTAAAGGTGTTTTGTTATATCTGTTTTATTACTGTAAAACAAATACCTGCTGCTATGCATGTATTGCAGAGATGTAAGAAATACATTTTCTTTTATTTTTGCCATGACATACGCTTTAACTTCAATGAACTGCAGATAGCAAAACAATTAATAAAAAAATACCAAAAGTATTATTGTTTCTATACTAAAATGAATGAATGAAACTGAAAACTGTTCAAACATAGAATTATAAGATAATATGCTATGGGCCAGGCTTTTACAATGAGAAATATTACCCTGAGCTCTGCAGTGTTTGTATGGCTTTCTCCACTTTCCTTCTAGAAAAGCAAAAATATAATACTATATTAACTGGTTTTCTAGCAAATTGTTCTCTGTACAGCGCTGTGGAATATGTCAGAGCTTTATAATGAAAATAATAACAACACTTGTAATGTTTTGTGTGTTTGGATATGCTTGGAGCATACTATTTGCTAGATATTCACATGTTGGCCATGTACTTCCTTTAAAACATTTAATAATAATAATTGGAAATAAAACTGTGGCGAATACATTACAGTGATACTAAATACACACTGTTTAAATTACACTGTTCATGTATGTGAATGATGCCACTGTAATTATTTTAATTTTAAAAAAATCGAAGTACCTTTTTCCTAATTGATATACAGCATGGCCCAGCTCTCTCCCAGCCTGTCTGCAGAGAAACATCAGCAGGAGGAGCTTCTAGTTCTCTGCTGCTGGTCACTTGTTCAAAATAATAAAAAAAACTGCCTTTGGAAAACAGTAAAAATAAATAAATATTATCAATAAAATGTTTTTAAATGTCATACAAATATTTATTTGAAATCAAATCTTTATTATTTTTTGGCAATAACGTGGTCTGGGCAGATTTTTGCCAGTCACAGGTTGTGTCACGCCCCTCCAGCCTGTGTCTTAGAATAACAGGGAGGTGAAGCCTCCATCACTCAAGATATAATATCTCGCCCTCATTGTGTTGAGCTGGTTAGTAGGCATGAAGGAGTGGGCTGTCATTTATCATGTGTGGCTCTGTAGTCACATGGGCTGTTCAGATGTGATAGGGAGAAAATGCTCAGTATAGAAACTCCCTAAAAACTGAGCATGTGCACTAGCTGCCAACACTGCTCTGCAAAATTCCCAACTGCAGTGGGGACATGGTCAAAAGGGGGAGATAGAGAACAGCAGGATCAACCAGGTTTTTTGCAGAATACTGAAAATGAATCCCATAGTCACTGAGTGAGTATGAACCAGTGGCGTAGCGTGGGGGGTGCGAGGGGGGCCTAGGCCCCGGGCGCAACAATTGGGGGGCGCAATCCCGCGCCGGTGTCACCCTAGCTCCATAAATCATTTTTTTTGTGACCCCGCGCCGCTCCGGCCGCCATCTTTATTCTCAGGCCGGCCCCTGGCGCCCTGTGATTGGGCGAAAGGGGTCATGTGGCCTGTCCTTAATCGCGGGGGAGCGGGGCTGTCTTCTCCTCCTCCTCTCCGGCCCAGGTCACCAGGTCCGCGGCGCGGTGGCAGGCAGGCAAGGCAGTCTGTGGCCAGCCGCCGCCGCCATCATCATCATCTCCTCCCTCTCCGATCATGTCCCCGGCGCAGCAGCAGGCAGTCTGTGGCTGCCATCATCATCATCTCCTCCTCCTCTCCGGCCGGGTCTCCCGATCGTGTCCCCGTCAGGACAGGCAGTCCAGCGAGCAGTGTGACAGACGGCAGAGCAGATGGAAGAAAAAAAAGGTAAGAGACTCACTCGGCCTGGGGGGAGTAGATATGGTCTGGGGAGAGGGAGCAGCCAGAAAGTTTGTGTATAATGTATTGTGTATAATGTATTGTGTATAATGTATAGTGTATTGTGTATAATGTATTGTGTATAGAGTATTGTGTATAATGTATAGTGTATTGTGTATAATGTATTGTGTATAATGTATAGTGTATTGTGTATAATGTATAGTGTATTGTGTATAATGTATTGTGTATTGTGTATAATGTATAGTGTATTGTGTATAATGTATTGTGTATAATGTATTGTGTATTGTGTATAATGTATTGTGTATAGTTATAATGTATTGTGTATTGTGTATAATGTATTGTGTATAGTTATAATGTATTGTGTATTGTGTATAATGTATTGTGTATAGTTATAATGTATTGTGTAGCGGTCAGTGTATTGTATTGTGTAGCGGTCAGTATGTAGAGTATTGTGTAGCGGTCAGTGTATTGTATTGTGTAGTGTATTGAATAGTGTATTGTGTAGCGGTCAGTATGTAGTGTATTGAATAGTGTATTGTGTAGCGGTCAGTATGTAGTGTATTGAATAGTGTATTGTGTAGCGGTCAGTATGTAGTGTATTGAATAGTGTATTGTGTAGCGCTCAGTATGTAGTGTATTGAATAGTGTAGCGGTCAGTATGTAGTGTAGTGTATTGTGTAGCGGTCAGTATGTAGTGTATTGTATTGTATTGTGTAGCGGTCAGTATGGAGTGTATTGTGTAGCGGTCAGTATGTAGTGTATTGTATTGTGTAGCGGTCAGTATGTAGTGTATTGAATAGTGTATTGTGTAGCGGTCATTATGTAGTGTATTGTGTATTGGTCTGTGGGTAGAGTATTGTGTAGCGGTCAGTGTATTGTATTGTGTAGCGGTCAGTATGTAGTGTATTGTGTAGCGGTAAGTATGTTGTGTATTGTGTAGCGGTCAGTATGTAGTGTATGTAGTGTATTGAGTAGTGGTCTGTGGGTAGTGTATAGTGTATTATGTAGTGGTCAGTATAGGAATCAGGTAGGTCAGTGTGTAGTGGGCGATGTAGGAATCAGGTAGGTTAGTATAGGAATCAGGTAGGTCAGTACTATTGAAGGAAGGGAAGGGACTTGGAGAGTGCGAAAAGTCCGCAGGTTAGGGGCGCGCAAATTACTTGCCTCGCCCCGGGTGCTGACAACCCATGCTACGCCCCTGGTATGAACAACATGTAACTTTCTGGTACAAGACTGATGTGAACAGTACTATGTACAGCACAGCAGAATGTCTCAAAATAATATAAAGGTATAATAATGATAAGTGACTGTGGTGGGGACAATAGAGTGTAAGCTCCTCTGATTTAACCACTTAAGCCCCGGACCATTTGGTAGCTAAAGGACCAGAGGTGAATTCAGAATTTTGCACTGCGCTGCTTTAACTGTAAATTGTGCGGACATGCAATGTTGTACCCAAACGAAATTTGCGTCCTTTTCTTCCCACAAATAGAGCTTTATTTTAATGGTATTTGATTGCCTCTGCGATTTTAATTTTTTGCGATATAAACGGAAAAAGACAGAAAATTTTGAAAAAAAATGATATTTTCTAATTTTTGTTATAAGAAAAATCGAATAAACTCAATTTTAGTCATACATTTAGGCCAAAATGTATTCAGCCACATGTCTTTAGTAAAAAAAATGTCAATAAGCGTATATTTATTGGTTTGCGCAAAAGTTATAGCGTTTACAAACTAGGGTACATTTTCTGGAATTTACACAGCTTTAAATTTATGACTGCCTATCTCATTTCTTGAGGTGCTAAAATCGCAGGGCAGTACAAAACCCCCCCAAATGACCCCATTTTAGAAAGTAGACACCCCAAGGAAATTGCTGAGAGGCATGTTGAGCCCATTGAATTTTTTTTTTCTTTGTCCCAAGTGATTGAATAATGACAAAAAATAAATAAAAAAAAATTACAAAAAGTTGTCACTAAATGATATATTGCTCACACATGCCATGGTTATATGTGGAATTGCACCCCAAAATACATTCTGCTGCTTCTCCTGAGTATGGGGATACCACATGTGTGGGACTTTTTAGGAGCCTAGCCACGTACGGGACCCCGGAAACCAAGCACCGCCTTCAGGATTTCTAAGGGCGCAAATTTTTGATTTCACTCCTCACTACCTATCACAGTTTCGAAGGCCATAAAATGCCAAAATAGCACAAAACCCCCCCAAATGACCCCATTTTGGAAAGTAGACACCCCAAGCTGTTTGCTGAGAGGCATGGTGAGTATTTTACAGCTCTCATTTGTTTTTGAAAATGAAGAAAGAATTTTTTTTTCTTTTTTTCTTTTTTTTTTAAAATTTTCAAAACTTTGTGACAAAAAGCGAGATCTGCAAAATACTCACAATACCTCTCAGCAAATAGCTTGGGGTGTCTACTTTCCAAAATGGGGTCATTTGGGGGGGTTTTGTGCCATCTGGGCATTCCATGGCCTCCGAAACTGTGATAGGCAGTAAGAAGTGAAATCAAAAATTTACACCCTTAGAAAGCCTGAAGGCGGTGATTGGTTTTTGGGGTCCCGTACGCGGCTAGGCTCCCAAAAAGTCTCACACATGTGGTATCCCCGTACTCAGGAGAAGCAACAGAATGTATTTTGGGGTGTAATTCCACATATGCCCATGGCATGTTTGAGCAATATATCATTTAGTGACAACTTTGTGCAAAAAAAAAAAAAAAAATTGTCTTTTTTCCGTAACTTGTGCCAACATATAAAATATTCCATGGACTCGACATGCCTCTCAGTATATAGCTTGGGGTGTCTACTTTAGAAAATGGGGTCATTTGGGGGGGTTTTGAACTGTTCTGGCATTTTATACACAACATTAGGAAGCTTACATCCACTCTTCTAACCACTTGAAGACAAAGCCCTTTTTGACACTTTTTGTTTACATGAAAACATTTTTTTTTTTTGCAAGAAAATTATGTTGAACCCCCAAACATTATATATATTTTTAAAGCAAAGGCCCTACAGAATAAAATGGTGGGTGTTGCATTTTTTTTTCTACACAGTATTTGCGCAGCGATTTTTCAAACGCATTTTTGGGGGAAAAAATACACTTTTTTTAATTTTAATGCACTAAAACACACTATATTGCCCAAATGTTTGATGAAATAAAAAAGATGATCTTAGGCCGAGTACATAGATACCAAACACGACATGCTTTAAAATTTCGCACAAACGCGCATTGGCGACAAACTACATACATTTTTAAAAGCCTTTAAAAGCCTTTACAGGTTACCCCGTTAGATTTACAGAGGAGGTCTACTGCTAAAATTACTGCACTCGATCTGACCTTCGCGGTGATACCTCACATGCATGGTGCAATTGCTGTTTACATATGACACCAGACCAACGCTTGCGTTCGCCATTGGGCAAGAGCAGGGCAGGACAGGGGTGCTTTTTTTTTTTTTTTATTATTAATTTTGCTTTTTTTTTTTTTTTTTTAAATTGTTCCTTCCATATTTTATTTTTTTTATCATTTTTATTGTTATCTCAGGGAATGTAAATATCCCCTATGATAGCAATAGGTAGTGACAGGTACTCTTTTTTTGAAAAAACTGGGGTCTAGACCCTAGATCTTTCCTCTGCCCTCAAAGCATCTGACCACACCAAGATCGGTGTGATAAAATGCTTTCCCAATTTCCCAATGGCGCTTTTTATATCCGGGGGGGGCATTCCCTCCCACTGCTTGTAAAAGCAGTCCAGAGGCTAATTAGCCACTAGGATTGCTTTTACATGAAAGCCGGCCGCTGGCTGAAAAGAATGATACCAAGATGATACCTAAACCCGCAGGCATCATTCTGGTATAAACATTCAAAGTCCAGCAACATACCAGTACGTTGCTGGTCCTTGTTGGACATGTATTGTAATCTTTTTATTTCATGCAGCCAGTTGGCTGAACGAAAAAAGAGATTGATCGGTGGGTATGCCCACCATTAGAATACCGCCCTTCATCCACCCACTTCTAATGATGGGCATACATGCACCATTTATATATGCCGAAGCATGGGGGCATCCTCCCGCAAAAAAGTTATGCCGCACACACATGGTCGGACTTTTCCACGGGCAAGCCTCCGTCGGAATTTCGACCGTATGTACGCGGCATTAGGAGCAAAATCGCTCCTCCGCCCCTGCTGCCCCAATGCTTCGGCATATTTGCTTTTTTTTTTTAACTGTGGTGGTGAAATCACCTCCTACAGCACTGGAGTCGCAGGGATCAGGCCTGTCTCTGCGAACGCTGCAGTTATGTGTGTTGTGTTTTGTAAGTGACAGTGATCGATCGATACTGCACTTGGGTGGCCTGGGCTGGACGGAGGGGCAAAACGCAGGTGCTAGCAGGTATCTGGGCTGATCCCGCTAACACTGCGTTTTAGGGAACCCTAAACTGCTGGGGACGCTAGTATAGATCTGATCAGATCAGATATTGATCTGTTCAGATACTATACCACTAAGGGAGGTGTATGCTTCATGCGTGGGTGTTAGCGTTACTGGCACTAACCTGAAGCTGCCTGGGTTGTGACGCAGACCCTCTCTCAACCTAATTGATATCACCCGCCGGGCGATCAGGGGGTTAAACCTTTATTGGGTTATATACGGCGGGTGCCCTGACACTATAAAAAGCAAACTAACTAACCAGCGTCACCCGTAACACTTATATGATGATCACTGGTGAAAGGGTTAACTAGGGGCAATTAGGGGGTTAAAACCTTTATTAGATAATATATGGGGGTACCTGACGCTATAAAAACCTGCGGCGAACCTAAAAAAAATTACTGGCTACCGATCTGCATCACCGACGCTAAGACAGCGATCAGAAAAATGATCGCTTAGCGACAGTGGTGATAGGGGGTGAAAGGGTTACCTGGGGGGCGATCAAGGGGGTTAAATCTTTATTAGATAATTTATGGGGGTACCTGATGCTATAAAAACCTGCGGCGAACCTAAAAAAAATTACTGGCTACCCATCTGCATCACCGACGCTAAGACAGCGATCAGAAAAATGATCGCTTAGCGACAGTGGTGATAGGGGGTGAAAGGGTTACCTGGGGGGCGATCAAGGGGGTTAAACCTTTATTAGATAATTTATGGGGGTACCTGACGCTATAAAAACCTGCGGCGAACCTAAAAAAAAAATACTGGCTACCGATCTGCATCACCGACGCTAAGACATCGATCAGAAAAATGATCGCTTAGCGACAGTGGTGATAGGGGGTGAAAGGGTTACCTGGGGGGCGATCAAGGGGGCTAAACCTTTATTAGATAATTTATGGGGGTACCTGACGCTATAAAAACCTGTGGCGAACCTAAAAAAAAATACTGGCTACCGATCTGCATCACCGACGCTAAGACAGCGATCAGAAAAATGATCGCTTCTTAGCGACAGTGGTGATAGGGGGTGAAAGGGTTACCTGGGGGGCGATCAAGGGGGCTAAACCTTTATTAGATAATTTATGGGGGTACCTGACGCTATAAAAACCTGTGGCGAACCTAAAAAAAAATACTGGCTACCGATCTGCATCACCGACGCTAAGACAGCGATCAGAAAAATGATCGCTTAGCGACGGCGGTGCTAGGGGGTGAAAGGGTTATCTGGGGGGTGATCAAGGGGTTAAACCTTTATTAGGGGGGGTTAGGGGGCTACACTGGACCTAAAACTAAATGTAGTGACACTTTTACAGTCACAAATGTCACTGATTGCAGTGATCAGTAAATAAATGGTCACTGCAATCAGTGACACTGTGACTGGGGGCTGGGGGGTGATCTGGGGGGGCCTGGGGGGCGATTTATGTGCCTATGTGTACTGGTGTTAGTGTAGTGTTTGTGCACTAACCTTGATGTCTTCTCTTGTACGGCGCTCTGTATATGTGAGCGCCGCACAGGAGATGACATCACTTCCTCCTGCTTTCTCTGTCTGTGTGTACATTACACAGACAGAGGGGGCATTTCCATTCGCCGGGAGCGATCGCGGGGGGGTGGCCGGAATCGAACGGCCGTCCCCTCATGTCGGATCGCTCCCCAACGAATTCCGACCGCTCACTGTACAGAAGGGGGGTCCAATTGGACCCTCCAACTGTACAAAGGCAATCACGTACACTCTACGTCAGTGATTCTCAACCAGGGTTCCGTGGAACCCTAGGGTTCCTCCAGAGGTTGCTAGGGGTTCCTTCAGCATTGGGCAATTTCTGTGTCTCAGATAATTTCCTACTGACACCATTGATCTTTTTAGCTATCTGTAAGGAGGTAATTCTTCCCAATGACCACAAGTGTAAGGACCATCCTTCCCACTGACCATCACACTAAGGTTTCATGAATTGTAGATCTGTAATTTTTAGCAAGGGTTCCCCGAGACCGGAGAACGTTTTCAAGGGTTCCTCTGTGTTGAAAAGGTTGAGAAAGGCTGCTCTACGTGATTGTGCCTGTCGATGCCATTGTGCCGACGTATATACACAGTGAGCGGTCGTTAAGTGGTTAAAGACAGACATTGTTCAGTGTTCCTTGTAGAGCACTGCAGAGTATGTCAGAGCTATATAACTGTATAATAATAATAGTGTGTGACTGTGGTGGGGACATTAGAGTAGGGTGACCAGACATCCCCAGTTTCAGGGGACAGTCCCCGGATTGAGGACACTGTCCCCGGACCAAATTTGTCCCCGGTTTTGTCCCTGGATTGGATTTGAACAGGGGCTGGGGCAATTTCAAAGACAGTCAGTGCAGAATAAAAAAAAAAAAAAAAAAAATCAGAATTACACATCCCCGGTCTGCTGCTCCTACTAGCTTAGAGGGGTGTATTTTTTTCCATTATCTGTGCCCCTTTCTGATGATCATGTGCTGGTCAGAGCGGAGGGAATATTTCTTAAGTTTCGGGCGCATGCCCATTCAGCTCCGCTCACATGTTTTTCTGCCTTGGCTCAAGTCCCGGCCGGCCGCCTGCCTACTTATCTCCTTGACTTCCCTGGTGGAGTGATCTTCCTCCGCTCCCCACCCAGTAGTAGCCGGGGGCCGGAGAGTAAGACTTGACAGGCTGTGAGGCGGGCAGCGGCGACAGGCAGAGTCGCTGATTGCCGCCATTACTAGTGAAAAAAAAAAATATGTCCCCTGATTTCATTTTAAAAATCTGGTCACCTTACATTAGAGTGTAAGCTCCTTTTTCTAGAAATGGATGTGGCTGGCTCAGCGTGCCTTATACAGCACTGTGGAATATGTCAGAGCTACAGTATATAAATGTATAATAATAACAGTGACTATGGCAGAAATATTGGAGTGTAAGATATGAATGTGTGTTCTCTTTACAGCACTATGGAATATGTCAGAGATATAGAGAATGGAGTCCCTGCATAGGGATGTCATTATACTTCTGCAATTGCCTACAAATATTTGATTCCATCCCCCTTGATGGACAGTCACTGACTGCACCAATAGCTTGGGAGAAATGTATTTATCTGGAATCCCTCTTTAGCCACGGTGATCTCCGCTTCCGGTTTTAATAATGAGATTGAAAATCCAGCAGCATATTACCATACCTAGATGAGCACAGGGAGCTCTGTTCCTTTGTACACAGCAGGCAGTGGGGTATAAATGATAACATTCCACTCTAATTAAAAATCAGGATATTGCTTTAAACCGAGAGGATGCTGAATATCAATTACCTATTTAATTGTTTTCCTTAGGAATGCAGTTTATATGCAAAGACTCCCTCTGACACCTTCACAGACTTGATGTTGTGTACAAAGACTCCACTACTTGACACTAATCAAGTGCAAAGCATGCAAAAAAAGAACAGGGAAAATTCACACAATATGGGAATAATGTGAGTTTTATATAATAAAAGGTTAAAGTGGATCTAAACTCTCTCAATCAACATTAAGTATTTTTAATCCTTATGCTGCTAGCAACAGTAAATAGATAGATTTTTACATTTCTTCAGTTCCTTCCTGGTGTCATACATCCCATGGGCATTTTTTCTGATATCTGGAGGAGGGAGAACGGGCTTTCTCAGCTAAGCACACCCTCCTGCATGCATGCCTGGGCTAAGGGCAGATGGATTCCAGGAAGTAAATGCTACATGAATCATCTGTCCTTGCTTAAGATGGCCACGGTCATGCAAGGGTGGGGGGGGGGGGGCTTATTTTTCAAAGTAAATTTTCAACTAAATAAAGCATTGAGACATGGATGGCAGCCTTCAGGGCCACCCTTCCTGGGAATGGCCAGGGCTGTATAAATATTCATACTACAATTTGCATTGCTCCACATCTATGTTCCAGAAGATTCTACTGTTCTCTGGAAAACAGGAGAAACAATCAAACCAGCAGCAGCTGAAACACTGAGCAGACCTAACTAATCACATGCAGCTGCACCCATGGGCTGCACCTCCTGACAATTAAATGAAAGTTCCCACCTTTTCTTCTATATCTCTAAAGTACGGGGGGGGGGTATAAGCTGTCGGGTGAGCTGTATGGAGGGGCCCTATCAGACAGGCATCTTGGTTTGTAATGGTGGCCTTGGGATAACTTATTTTATTTAATTACCAGTCAGAGCCATTCTGAGAACTGGTATAGGGATCCTTTAGATCTCTTACTAGTCTGTGTGCCCACCACTGTTGGAGAGATTAATCATACATTAACCAATCATTACACTATGGTGGCACAGTGGTGTAGTGAGTAGCACTCTTGCCTAGCAGTAAAAAGCGTCGCTGGTTTGAATCCCAACCAGGACACTACCTGCCTGGAGTTTGCATGTTCTCCATGTGCTTGTGTGGGTTTCCTCCCACACTCTAAAGACATGCTGGTAGGTTAATTGGCTTCTGTCTAAATTGGCCCTAGTATGTGTGAGTTAGGGACCTTAGATTGTAAGTTCCTTGAGGGTAGGGACCGATGTGAATGTAAAATGTATATGTAAGGCGCTACGTAAATTGATGGCGCTATATAAGTACCTTAAATAATAATAATTACACAATATTTACTGGAGCGGAGGATGGAAATGGAAGTGGGATGGTCCAGGTGACCCTTTTTGGTCTATCTATGTTCAGTGATAGTTGGTGGCTACCATAGGCGTGCGCACAGGGTGTGCCAGGTGTGCCCAGGCACACCCTAATCACCCTGTGCAGCACATATTCCCCCTACTGCCCTGGCTCCCCCCCCTCCACAGCGCTGCTGACTTCCCTCCTCTCCCGCTAGCTGTTGCTGAGGGTAGGTATTAGGATAAGTGGGGGAAGGGGCAGTAAATGTGTAATTTACCGGTCCCTTCCCTTTGTGAATGAACACTGTGAGTGATCTGTAGTGTATGTTTGAGCTTTGGGGTGCACACCCT
The DNA here is from genome assembly GCA_029206835.1 of Rana muscosa. Lineage (NCBI taxonomy): Eukaryota > Metazoa > Chordata > Amphibia > Anura > Ranidae > Rana > Rana muscosa. The sequence goes on from CM055125.1 coordinate 200,454,458, forward strand.
AATTCTAATAGGCTGCGCACACCTATGGTGGCTACCTTGATCTGCAGAGGCAATCACTAGGGATAAGTAATGTGATTTCAGAGAAATTGGATTCGCGCAGAATGACCAATTTTTCTTTTGGTGAAACTTTGCTGAAGCGTAAGTTCTCAGGTAAATTTTCTTTCAAAGAAGACACCTGCTCTTTTCTTTACTTAGAAATTGTTGTTTTTGTATGGGGTATAATTGGAGCAATTTAGATTAATTAAGCTTGCATTCACACCTGAGCAATCGTATTCCTGGTGCTTAAAAACGTTTTTTTTTGTTTTTTTTCAGGCAGTTTTCAGGCGTATGACAAGCATTTTTGCACACACATGAACTTTGTTTCCTGGAGTGGACAAGGGGAGAAAAGAAATTCCAGGACAATAGGAATTCCTTGTGCATAAAAATACACGTGTCAATTCCTTTACAGTAGCTCCTATAGAATGCTATGGGGCTAAAAAAGCCCCATAGCCTTCTATACGCTGTTTACACTTAAAAAAGCTCATGTACTTTTTTTAACGTAGGGCATAAGGTGTAAATAATTGGGCTACGGAGTGTACAAGTGTGAACAGGGACAATTAGGAAGTATGGGATTCTGCATGCTGAGTGTAGTCAGGTGTAAGGAAATGAGCAGAAAAACACGAAATGTTTGTGTATCATTATTGTGTACTGTTGCTCTAATTTTTTGTTTTCATTGCCTGTTTTTTTCATTCTGTGAAAAAACATAGAATTTGGTTCACCCCAATTAATGCCAGACTGTGATTGGCTAAAGAAGTGCATTTTTACGGATTTCTTCATATCCATTGGATGAGACCCATCCTGAAGATCGCAGCTGATTCAGTCTTCCTTGGTTGTGTTTAGCTTTAGCTGTACCGGATTCATCTCTCTTGTGGTCTGGATTTGCTCTTTTGCTTTTCTTTGGATGATGAATAATGTTCTAGAGTTGCACTAAAGTACACTTTGATAGTGTTGGGTAGGTCTGCTTTCAGTCCATGTACCCCTAGCTGGCCTGCTTATTGTATGGCTACCCCCCCTCCACCCCACAAACACACATATCAAAAGAGCCTTGAACATGACGTCTTACAGCTGTACGGAAAAGCTTCATTCTATTTAAGTAGCCCATCAACCATATAAAAAAGAAAAGGCATCTGTAAGCCTCCCTAGGCCGGGGATTAGAGTGACTCACGCGCAAACGCGTGGGCCTCTCATACAAGGGGTCTGTTAATGCAAGCTGAGCTTAGAAACATGTCATTTGATTCTGTCCATTCAATGAAATGTCAGGGGTCTTATGTGCATGGAAAAACCCATAAACACACAAAACCCCCTAAAGTTCTAAAGATGAAAAAAGTACTCCAAAAAAAGTTTGAGATTTATTCAAACTGCAGCCCTGAACCTATCCTTAAATACTACTAGTTATTACTTTTACTTCCTTGTATCATCCATGTCAGTCTGCACCAAAGGAGCTTACACTCAAATAATCCCACATAGTCACACTTTAGACATTTATATAGCTCTGACATATTCCACAGTGCTGTACTGCAAACACTCATCCATTTACATCAGTCTCTGCATCTTAGGAGCTTCCACTCTAATGTCCCTCCACAGTATCACACTAACGAATTGCTGACCAGCCGCCACAGTTATACTGGCTTGGCTGCACAAATCGCCGTAGGTGTACGTCGGGCTCGTACATGACTTTCTGTGGGTGCGCGCGCCGATTGGCCAGCAGGTCCGGCAGACTCGATTTCCGCCGGCCGCCCGCGATTGTTCCCCGCAGAGACAGAACAGGGATCTGCCTGTGTAAACATGGTGAATCTCCGTTCTGACAGGGGATGACACAGAGATCTTGTCTTTCTGCTATGCAGGAAGATGGATCTCTGTGTTATCCCAGGCAGCCCTTCCCCCATACAGTTAGAAACACACTAAGGGAACACAGTTAACCCCTGGATCGCCCCTGATGGTAACCCTTTTCCTCCCAGTGTCATTAGTACAATGTCAGTGCATATTTTTAGCACTGATCACTGTAATGTCACTGGTTCCCAAAAAAGTGTCAAAAATGCCAGTTAGGTGTCCGATGTGTCCGCCGCAATGTCACAGTCCCGCTAAAAATCGCTGATCACCGCCATTACGAGTAAAAAAATTAATAATAATAAAAATGCTATAAATCAGGGATCCTCAAACTACGGCCCTCCAGCTGTTGCGGAACTACAAATCCCATGATGCATTGTAATACTCTGACATTCACAGACATGACTAGGCATGATGGGAATTGTAGTTCCTGAACACCTGGAGGGCCGTAGTTTGAAGACCCCTGCTATAAATCTATCCCCTATTTTGTAGACACTATAACTTTTGTGCAAACCAATTAATATACGCTTATTGTTTGTTTTTTTTTACCAAAAATATGTAGCAGAATACATATTGGTCTAAATTGATGAAGAAATTAGATTTTTTAAAACAATTTTTTTGGGTATATTTTATAGCAGAAAATAAAAAAAAATTTTTGTTTATAGCGCAAAGAATAAAAACTGCAGAGGTGATAAAATACTACCAAAAGAAAGCTCTATTTGTGGGGAAAAAAGGACAAAAATGTAATTTGGGTACAGCGTCGCACAACCGCGCAATTGTCAGTTAAATTAACTGTATCGCAAAAAAATGGCCTGGTCATTAAGGGGTAAATCCTTCCAGTCCTTAAGTGGTTAATATATATTTATATAGCTCTGACATATTCTGTAGCTCTGTACAAAAAGCACTCATCCATTCACATCTGCCTCTGTGCCTGAGGAACTTACACTCTATTGTCTCTCCATAGTCACACTCGACTTTTATCTAAATAGCTCTGACATATTCCACAGTGCTGTACAGACAGCAATGAACTATTTATTTCAGTCTCTGTATCACAGAAGCTTACACTTTAATGTACCACAACAGTCAAACACTATTATTATAATACAATATATAGCTCTGACAAATTACACTGCTCTGTACAGACAGACATTCACATAAGTAACTGGGCACATAGATTTCAATTCTTGCAGGTGTGGATGACAGTTATGCTTGGTACACTCTACAGGCATACCCCGCTTTAAGTACACTCACTTTACATACATTCGCGAGTAAGGACATACCTGTGAGTGTATGTAAGTGCCTCACAAGTACTGTACAGACATTTTGCAGCCGCAGTAGAAGGAGCTGAAGCTCCGAGAGCATAGCCCGCCCTGTTCCAGTGTGCCCCTGACACCCCCACTACAGCCCCTGAGACCTCAACTACAGCTCCTGACACCCCCACTACAGCCCCTGACACCCCCACTACAGCTTCTGACACCCCCACTACAGCTTCTGACACCTCCACTACAGCCCCTGACCCCCCCCCCCCACTACACCCTAGAAGTGAAAAAAGGTATTGTTTCACTTTAAGTACATTTTCGTTTTACATACATGCTCTGGTCCTATTGTGTACTTAAAATAAGGTGACCAGATTTTAAAAATTAAATCCGGGGACATATTTTTTTCTGCCCGTCGCCGCCCGCCTCACAGCTTGTCAAGTTTTACTCTCCGGGCCCCGGCTACTGCTGGGTGGGGAGCGGAGGAAGATCACTCTGCCAGGGAAGGCAAGGAGATAAGCAGGCAGGCGGCTGGCCGGGACTTGAGCCAAGGCAGAAGAACATGCGAGCGGAGCTGAATGGGCATCTGGACTAGCACATGATCATCAGAAAGGGGCACAGATAATGGAAAAAAATACACCCCCTAAGCTAGTCAGTGCGGCGGAGCGGCGGGTGTGTAATTTATAACTTTTTTTTTTTAATTCTGCACTGACTGTCTTTAAAATTGCCCCAGCCCCTGTTCAAATACAATCTGGGGACAAAACCAGGGACAGACTTGGTCCGGGGACAGTGTCCTCAATCCGGGGACTGTCCCCTGAAACCGGGGATGTCTGGTCACCCTAACTTAAAAGTGGGGTATGCCTGTACATGTTGTTTTTTTTTTCGTTCAACACAGCAGGTAGAATCAAAATAAAAACTGACAGCTCCGGTCGGAGCCGCTGTACTAACCATCCGAAGTTAGTACAGCGGTCTCCCCTGCTGAGCTGTTGTGACTGGGGGACGCCCCTCCCCCCGTCTGAACACTCTGATCAGCGTGCTCCACCATTGGCTGAGATCGCTGTTGGTCGGCTGCTGGTTTTCCAGCATGCTCGTCCAACACAAGCCAAACGGCCGGCTTTTGTCAAACAGAACGACATACACACGGTTTTTATTTAACCGGCTGATGTCTCCAGGCTTTAGGCAGCCCATAAGTGAATCATCATTTAACCAGTACCTTGAATAAAAAAAAAACGACTTGATTCCCCCATCTACACATTTGAGGTGGATGTGGGTATCCTTCCCGTTGAGCCTTTGTATTCTAACAGCCAGAAGAGTTACCACATAAGCCTGGTACACACCATAAGCTTTATTTCATTCAACCCAGCGGGTTGAACAAAAAAAAACCTGTCGGCTCCTGTCGGTAGATCAACTTCTGTATAGCCACCCTGCCCATACGTGGATTGAAATTCGGTCGGTCCCTGCTGAACTGAGTGAATTTCGATCCATCCATGCCCTTATACACATCGGGGTCCAATACCAGCTTGTTTTCCACTGAACATTTGCTTTTAGATGAATATTATAATATAAAGTCACTTTCCCGCCTGTACAGCAGCCTGTAGGAGGAAGCTTACAGCTAAACACCATTGTACAGTTACATTGTATTTGTTGCAGTGTGCCTTTGTGCTATTCCTGTCTACACAATTCCCCGGATATTCAGCTCTCAAACAATGAGGAAATTCTCATATCCGTTCTCCACACAAAGCAAATTCCTGCTATGATTTTCAATGACCCCCCCCCCCCCCACTACCATTCTGACATTAACCCGTTCAATGCTTGCCCATTCCTCCCACTTATCTTCAGGAGACACAAGGTAAATGTAAGACATTAGTAACACATACTTCCACTAAAAGTGTGTGTTATGGTGTGCAGGATAAAGCAGATATGAATAGAAATGTTTCCATAGCTGTACAGGAAACAGGAGGAATTTGGCATTTTGCTTACATTTGCTTTGAGGCCAATTACGGTCCGGGTATGATCAGGGGAGATCTGGGTTCAGGGGACTATAGGGGCTGCCAATGTTTGCTCCTTCTGAAGGTTAGTTTCCTGGTTGTCATGTTATCTGTGAGTTTTAAACACTTTCTGAAATACTGATGCAGAACCAGCATTCAGATCTGCTATAGTCTTATTCTGGGTCAGTATTTTAGTCAGTTATGGCTCTTTCACGCTTTATTATTCTGCTGCATTGCATTTATGGACATGCAATAACATGGCTTGAAGTGTAACCCCACTTTTGTTGAGAAAAAAACAAACCTTCTGGGTGATCTATGTACATTGCAAGGATTGTACCATACTTTGTTTGCAGACTCCTGCCTTTTGTTATTCTGAAGAAATAGAGGTTTGTTTGTCTGTGTCCATAAGCAAAGTGAATGCGATGGATGTGAATGGGAGTGACTTTATCATTTTCAATCAGCTGCACCTGCAGGGTTCTAAATAGGGGTGTGGCAGGGCCTGTATCCCTTTAGATGTGATTTCCCTTTGGGAGTATGTCAACAAAAATGACATGTTTGTTGCAGGGGATTCACAAAATAAGGCTTGTATCTTAGTACAGACTTCTAGGAAATTCACACAAGCAGGAAATGACATTTCTGGGGGCGTTCTGTACAGCCTCTGTGTACACAGTGCTTCCAGGTTGCCATATGGCATTGCATTTTATAGAATATTACAGTGGTACAGATTGAAAATGAAAGGTAATGATCTTGACGAATAATCATTCTCTCTATTAGACATTTGTGTGTGTCTCGGCTCTCACAGCTCGGCTCGGCCCGCCCCTCTGCTCTCTCCGTATTGGCTCACTGGCTGTGATTGACAGCAGTGGGAGCCAATGGGCTCCCGCTGCTGTCTCAGCCAATGAGGAGGAAGAGTCCCAGGACAGCTGGGGCTATTATAAACATCGCTGGATTGGGGGGAGCTCAGGTAAGGAAGGTTTTTTACCTTCATGCATAGAACGCATAACAGTTAAAAAACCTTCAGCCTTTACAACCACTTTAATTGTAAAAGAAAATAATACATTCCACATTCAAATATATGCCACCACTGTGTACTGTCATTGCAACTATCTGTAGAAATCAGAGTGTTTCTGTAAAACCAAATATAGCTTTAAGGCATCCCCCAAGCATGTTAAGCATTGTGTATTTTCTATGTTACCCACAAAGTTGCAGTTCACTGTATAGAATTACAAAAAAAATTAACAACATTTTTTTTCCATTGGTTCATGTTCCCCCTGGCACTGCCCAGCTCCCTCTCTTTTGTTGAAAGTAGTTTGCCTATTAGCCCTAAAAATGACGAGAACTTACTAACAGGATTTGGCACCTTTCAGGGGGGAGGAGGGAGCGCGCGCGCTCCCGGCGGTCGCTGATGGCCGCCGGGCACCCGCGATCGCTCCACACAGAGACAGAATGGAGGTCTGTCAATGTAAATAGACAGATCTCCGTTATGTCAGGGGTGAGGAGACTGTTAAGTTGTTCCTAATGCTTAGGAACAACAATCGGTCTCCTCTCCCAGGCAGTCCCATCCCCACTCAGTTAGAAACACTCCCTAGGACACACATTTAACCCCTTGATCGCTCCCTAGTGTTAACCTCTTCCTTGCCAATGACATTTATACAGTAATCAGTGGCTATTTTAAGCTCTGATTGCTGTATAAATGTCAGTGGTCCCAAAAAAGTGTCAAAAGTGTCCAATCTGTCCGCCGCAATGTTGCAGTCCTGATAAAAATCGCAGATCACCACCATTACTAGTAAAAAAAAAATAAGAATAAAAATGCCATAAAGCTATCCCCTATTTTGTAGACGTTATAACTTTTGCGCAAACCAATCAATGTACGCTTTTTGCGATTTATTTTTTTAACAAAAATATGTAGTAGAATACTTATCGGCCTAAACTGAGGAAGAAATTTGTTTTAAAAAAAAAAATTGGGGGAAAATGTATTATAGCAAAAAGTAAAAAATATTGTTTTTTTCTTCAAAATTGTTGTTTTTTTTTGTTTATAGCGCAGAAAAAAAAATCGCAGAGGTGATCAAATAAAAAGAAAGCTCTTTTTATGGGAAAAAAAAGGACGTAAATTTTGTTTTTGTACAACGTCGCACGACCGCGTCAGTTAAAGCGACGCAGTGCTGTATCGCAAAAAAAATGCCCTGGTCATTAAGGGGCCAAATCTTCCGGGGCTGAAGTGGTTAAGGAACATACACCTGAGACTGTCTGGGTTGTGCTTCAGTTGGATTAATGTAGTATTATCACCAATACAATGTTAAAGTGTGGAAGTGTTTGAAGCCCTGTCAGGTTGTTGTTGCCGTCTGTGCCTGATGGGGAGGTTCACACTCGTTGTTTGTTTGTCCTGAATACTAGGAAGTGATGGGAAATACAACATTTTACAGTTGACAAAAGAACAGAAGGTGAGGGGAAATCTTCCAATGGGGACACCTGGTGACAACAATTTTGGAGAGATTCATCCTTACATTTTGTTGTATCTTAAGGACAGGGAATGAAGGAATATCTTCCCAATGGGACACTAACAGCAAAACGTAAAAACTGGCCAATGTCTAAGGCCCCTTTCACACGGGGTGGACTCCATTTTGATCAGCAGGAGATCTGTCTTCTGATCCTCTGCTAATCAGAGCAGAGTGGGTGGATAACAGGTCCGTGTCTGCTCAGTTTATAGAGAGTGGACACGGACTGAGCCTGTTCTGCTCTATGGGCGGCTGGGTGTAGACTTTGCTGTCCGTTTACACCCGACTCTGACTCTGACTTGATCTGCCTAGATGCAAGAGGAGAGATCCCCTTCCTTTAGGTAGGCAGGTGTAAACGGACACAAGTATGTTTACACACGCTGGTCCATAGGTGTGAATGGAGGGTCTGATCGGGTCCGTCTGAAAAACTGACACGGTTATAGCCCATTCACACAGGGGCGGCACGACTTGTCCCGCGACTGTCCCGGGCGATCTGAAGACGACTTCAAAGGTGACTTCAAAAATGACTTCTGTATTGAAGTCAATGGAAGTTGCCCTGAAGTCGTCTTGAAGTAGTACAGGAACCTTTTTCTAAGTCGGAGCGACTTCAGTCGCTCCTATTAGAACGGTTACATTGTACAGGACGGGACGCGACTTGTCAGGCGGCTGAGTACTAAAGGGAAACATTTTGGCTTTAGATACACTGCAACAATGAGAAGAAGGAAGGTGTTGATAGCTAAAAGTAGTTATATTTTTCCTCCTGCAGCTCTAAAATGAGTGCTGGTCCTAGATATATCAACTACATTTCCCAATGGAAATCCACAATGTAATGTACAGCTTGGCTCTTCTGCACCTCGTACCTATTCACTATAATACAGGTAAACTACTGAATATGCACATTGTCATAAAAAATATACACAAAAATAACTTTTGCTTTTACTTCACCAATTGATTACATTTTTAAATGTATCCACTGGTAACTTGCGCCATCTAATGCCGCGTACACACGGTCGGAATTTCCGATGGAAAAAGTCAGACGGGATTTTTTCATCGGATATTCTGATCATGTGTATGCCCTATCTGAGTTTTTCCTTTGGAAATTCCGACGGACTTAGAAAGAAAACGTGTTCTCTTTTTTTCCGACGGAAAATTCCTTTTCGTTTGTATGCCATTCCGACGGGAAAAAAAACACGCATGCTCGGAAACAATTAGACGCATGATCGGAAGCATAGAACTTCATTTTGTCGGCTCGTCGTCGTGTTTTACGTCACAGCGTTCTTGACGGTCGGAATTTAGTGTGATCGTGTGTATGCAAGACAAGCTTGAGCGGAATTCCATCGGAAAAACCATCGGATTTTATACCGACGGGAAAACTGGTCGTGTGTTTGCGGCATTATACATCCTATGCTGCCTTTCAAAGGGATGACATAACCCAGAATCCTGCTGGCTCCCACTTAGATGATAACCTCAACCTCCCAGGAATCCTCACCAGTATTTGGCTTGAGAAGACTCTAAGCTGACAAGTATGTTATCAACCGGGACTACAAGACCCTCTTGGATCTGCTCTGGTCACTTACAGAATTAATCCTCTAATAAGAACATTTTCTGCATCTTATTAATGTCTCTGTGAATGTCAAGCTAGTCCCAGATATGATCTTTAAATCAGGCTTTAGCTATGTGTAAGCTGCAGTACAGCCTATATTAACCTATATCAATTGTATATGGTAAATGACCTTATCTATAATAATGTTAACTCTAGCAGGCACATGATGTTCCCAAGATGTAATAGGGTGGACTGTAAAGAATCAGATTGATTGATGAGGTTGATGTCAGAGGACAAACTGTGTTTTCATGGTATAGAGAAAAAGACCAGAAGCACAAATTGTGGTTATTTCCAGAAACTGATGATAGAATCACACCGGATAGTCAGTGTTATTCGCAGGACAAAATGTTTTTACAAAACGGGGAAAAAAAAAGTCATAAAGGAGTGAAAATTTTTACTAGTGATTAATTCCTGAAACTCTGAATGTGCTAAATATCCTTTTTCATTCATTTTCTACAGATCACCTTAACCAGAAGCAGAAGACACGTTCCTCCTCCTTGGTGTCTGTCAATACAACATTGGTTTGATGGAGTCTTTATCAGGTCATTAAGCCTGAAAGGATGACACATGAAGAGAGTTAAGAGAGTTATTCAGAAAGGCCTTTTATCTGCGATGAGATGTCTAGGACATCTGTCCTTTTTCCAAATTCCCTTCCCTGGGATTGCACCATATACAGCTGCCAACAGTCCTATTTCCCAGGGACTGCCCCAGGTGCTGGAGACTTGTCCTTGGAAATGTCCCTGAGCATTACACAGTAAATTAGACCCTAATTAGCAATAATTGGACATTGTATCAGTTAACATTTACTCTATAAAAATTTATGAATGCTGACTGAGGAGCTCATGGTCACCATTTTGCAGATGACAATTGCCATCAATTGCCATTGGAATTGTCACTTGTTATCAAGTTGTCTACATTTGCTGTCTATTGCCAGCCAAAGACTGTCCCATGGACAAAAGGACATCAACAGTGCTACAGTCCCCCTTGCCCTTGTCATCCACCATATCCCAAAATAAGGGACAAAGACTGTCCCATGGACAAAAGGACATCAACAGTGCTACAGTCCCCCTTGCCCTTGTCATCCACCATATCCCAAAATAAGGGACAAAGACTGTCCCAAGGACAAAAGGACATCCACAGTGCTACAGTCCCCCTTGCCCCTGTCATCCACCATATCACAAAATAAGGGACAAAGACTGTCCCAAGGACAAAAGGACATCCACAGTGCTACAGTCCCCCTTGCCCCTGTCATCCACCATATCACAAAATAAGGGACAAAGACTGTCCCAAGGACAAAAGGACATCCACAGTGCTACAGTCCCCCTTGCCCCTGTCATCCACCATATCCCAAAATAAGGGACAAAGATTGCCCTTGGACAAAAAGGACATCAATAGTGTTACAGCTCCCCCCCCCCCCCTTTTGCCCCCTTTCAACCATTATATCCCAAAACAGCTGGAGTTTCAAAGCCACAGAAAAAATGTGTAAAGTCCAGAAAAATGCAAAGGAACATTTTTTATGCTGCTTTTCAGAGACAAACAGTAAACTTTGCAGAGCATAGTAAGAAATGAATAAAATGCGGGGCATCCCCTAGACAGACTCCCCAGGGTGAGGGAAAGCCGATGCTTAATGTCTGCAAGTTGCTCTAACTGGAAAGGTTAATTATGATTGAAAGAAACCGTTTAAAAGCTTGGAGTAAGCAAATATGATCTGTAGAAAAACAGAACATGACAAATCGGTCTTTCCAGAGAGTTAAGCATTTTCTCTGCCGCCTAATGTGCGTTCGTAATGTTTAATTATGGTTTTTCCGAGAGAAGGGAAAGCAGGCAGTGTTACTGTAAACTATCAATCTGAGCCAAATGGATAGATATGATATAGGTTGCCTGCAGTCGCTCACCAAAATAAAGCTGATTGTACAGCCAAAAGGAAATCAGAGGATGGCATAGTGTTGAACATGGCAAGCCCAGGGCAGTCAGAGTTCTTCCTTCAGTGGAAGTAGGTGGGTCACCACTGGGGATTGCAGTAACAAGCATCTATGGAGTCTAACGACACTCAAACATGGCCAACCATTATTCTCATCACTGCATCATATACACTTTATTGTCAAAAGTATTGGGACACTTGCCTTTAAACACACAAGAACTTTAATGGCATCCCAGTCTTAGTCCGTAAGAAATCAATAATGAGTTGGCCCACCCTTTGCAGCTATAACAGCTTCAACTCTTCTAGGAAGGCTGTCCACAAGGTTTAGGAGTGTGTCTATGGGAATGTTTGACTATTCTTTCAGAAGTGCATTTGTGAGGTCAGGCACTGATGTTGGACAAGAAGGCCTGGCTTGCAGTCTCCTCTCTAATTCATCCCAAAGGTGTTCTATCGAGTTGAGGTCAGTACTCTGTGCAGGCCAGTCAATTTCCTCCACCCCAAACTCACTCATCTATGGACCTTGCTTTGTGCACTGGTACGCAGTCATGTTGGAACAGGAAATGGCCATCCCTAAACTGTTCCCACAAAGTTGGAAGCATGAAATTGTCCAACATTTCTTGGTATGCTGACGCCTTAAGTGCTCCCTTCACTGGAACTAAGGGGTAAAAAACCCAGCCCCTGAAAAACAACCCCACACCATAATCCCCCTTCCACCAAATGATTTGGAGGGGTAGCCCAATACTTTTGTCAATATAGTGAGGATTAGCATGTTTGCGGTGGAGGAACTTGACTAACCTGACCTCCTGACATCAACCCGATAGAACATCTTTGGGATGAATTAGAGCAGAGACTGTGAGCCAGGCCTTCTCGTCCTTATCAGTGCCTGACCTCACAAATACGCTTCTGGAAGAATGGTCAAACATTCCTATAGACACACCTAAACTTTGTGGACAGCTTTCCCAGAAGAGTTGAAGTTGTTATAGCTGCAAAGGGTGGACCAACTCAATATTGAACCCTGCCGACTAAGACTGGGATGCCATTAAAGTTTATGTGCATGTAAAGGCAGACGTCCCAATACTTTTGGTAATATAGCATATATGTAATGTTTGATTTAACCCAAAATAAAATTTTGGGGGGGTTATGGCTAATCACAGATAAGCACTAAAGGGAACAATTACATTTCTATTTATGAAACGTCATAAATAAATATAGAACAAGTAACTGGTGAATGTCACAAAAGCAATTACTTCCAGGAAAAGTCAACAATATATAATTTTCTTACTGTAAGGGTGATCTGCAGTAAAACATTCCTCAGAGGCCCTCTGGCAGGCGATGATGTGGTGTTATGTCGCCTTCTCACTGCTTGTTTTAACCCCTAAAAACCCACACCAGTGCGCCACAACTGCATAAGTCGCCCTGTGAATAGATCACGTTCGGTGGGCGGTACTGCCCATAGAGCGCAAAATAAGGGATCATTTTGGCGCGCTGCAATGCTTTGAATTCTAGCACGTGCACACCCCCATCTGCTCCAAAGTTTCAGAAGGAACGCTTGGGGGGCAGTAGATATATAGTTCTTCCACATGTTTTTACTGCCTCCAACCACACAAACTGGTTGTATATTGGGGACAAACTGGTTGTATATTGGGGACAAACTGGCTGTATATGGGGGACAAACTGGCTGTATATTGGGGGGAAACTGGCTGTATATTGGGGGTAAACTGGCTGTATATTGGGGGACAAACTGGCTGCATTTGGGGGACAAACTGGCTGCATTTTGGGGGCAAACTGCCTGTATTTTGGGGGCAAACTGGCCGTATTTTGGGGACAAACTGGCTGTATTTATGGGGGACAAACTGGCCCGTCCATAGGGGGCGCCCGGGTGCCGCCCCCCCACCCTCCTGTGGTCACCAAAAAAAAAAATATATAATTAAAAAAAAAAACGGGCCCTTTAAGATTTTTTTTTTTTCTTTTTTAAATGTCCTTTTTTTCACTGACAGAGGCGGTGCGTCCATAGTGGGTGCAGAAGCGCCGCCCCCGCTCGCTTCTGCGCCCGGCCGTCACTCACCACAACAATACATAGGTTCATGCATTGCATGAACCTATGTATTGTCGCCTCCGCTGCGGCCCACTATTCAGATGGCCGGCCCCTTGAGCGCCGGCCATCTGAATAACAGTGTCTGCTTGGCCTTTAGAAGTGCCTATCAGAGCCAGCGGCTCTGATAGGCTTCCCGACTACAGCCTGAGGGCTGTAATCGGCTTCTAAATACCTAATGAGAGGACGCATGGGGGGTGCGTTCCCTGGCCAATCAGGTTCACCGGGTCTGGTTACCGGTAACCTGATTGGCTGAAGCGACATCGAGGGTGGGAGTAGACATCGAGGACGGAAGAAGGATGGCGCTGACCCGAGGAAGGTAAGTGCAGGGCTGGGGGGGACAAAGTGGCTGAATTTGGGGGACAAACTGGCTGTATATGTGGGACAAACTGGTTGTATATTGGGGACAAACTGGCTGTATATGGGGGACAAACTGTCTATATATTAGGGACAAACTGGTTGTATATTGGGGACAAACTGGCTGTATATTGGGGGGAAACTGGCTGTATATTGGGGGTAAACTGGCTGTATATTGGGGGGAAACTGGCTGTATATTGGGGGTAAACTGGCTGTATATTGGGGGACAAACTGGCTGCATTTGGGGAACAAACTGGCTGTATTTTGGGGACAAACTGGCTGTATTTATGGGGGACAAACTGGCTGTATTTATGGGGGACAAACTGGCTGTATTTTGGGGAAAAACTGGCTGTTAATGGGGACAAACTGGCTGCATTTGGGGGACAAACTGGCTGTATTTTGGGGGCAAACTGGCTGTATTTTGGGGGCAGACTGGCTGTATTTTGGGGACAAACTGGCTGTATATGGGGGACAAACTGTCTATATATTAGGGACAAACTGGTTGTATATGGGGACAAACTGGCTGTATATTGGGGGGAAACTGGCTGTATATTGGGGGTAAACTGGCTGTATATTGGGGGGAAACTGGCTGTATATTGGGGGTAAACTGGCTGTATATTGGGGGACAAACTGGCTGCATTTGGGGAACAAACTGGCTGTATTTTGGGGACAAACTGGCTGTATTTATGGGGGACAAACTGGCTGTATTTATGGGGGACAAACTGGCTGTATTTTGGGGAAAAACTGGCTATTAATGGGGACAAACTGGCTGCATTTGGGGGACAAACTGGCTGTATTTTGGGGGCAAACTGGCTGTATTTTGGGGGCAGACTGGCTGTATTTTGGGGACAAACTGGCTGTATATGGGGGACAAACTGGCTGTATTTTGGGGGCAGACTGGCTGTATTTTGGGGACAAACTGGCTGTATATGGGGGACAAACTGGCTGTATTTTGGGGGCAGACTGGCTGTATTTTGGGGACAAACTGGCTGTATATGGGGGACAAACTGGCTGTATTATTGGGGGAAACTGGCTGTATTATGGGGACAAACTGACTTTATTTTGGGGACAAACTGGCTGTATTTTGGGGACAAACTGGCTGTATATGGGGGACAAACTGGCTGTATATTGGGGGACAAACTGGCTGTATTTTGGGGACAAACTGGCTGTATTTTGGGGACAAACTGGCTGTATTTTGGGGACAAACTGGCTGTATATGGGGGACAAACTAGCTGTATATTGGGGGGAAACTGGCTGTATTATGGGGACAAACTGGCTGTATATGGGGACAAACTGGCTGTATATGGGGGACAAACTGGCTGTATATTGGGGGACAAACTGGCTGTATATGGGGACAAACTGGCTGTATTTTGGGGACAAACTGGCTGTATATTGGGGACAAACTGGCTGTATTTTGGGGACAAACTGGCTGTATATGGGGGACAAACTGACTGTATTTTGGGGGGAAACTGGCTGTATATGGGGACAAACTGGCTGAATATGTGGGGAAACTGGCTGCATTGGGGGACAAACTGGCTGCATTGGGGGACAAACTAGTGGCGTTTGGGCACAGTGGCTGCGTTTATGGGCACAGTGGTGGCAATTGATGTTTTTATTTTTTTATTTTATTTTTTTCAGTTTGTTTGCGCCCCCCCAAAAAATTTGAGCACCAGCCGCCACTGTGTACTATAGAGTCTCAGAATTCTTCGGTAGTATTTTAAGTCGGAAAGTCAGCTGTGTGTAATAAAATAGTATGTTCCCTATACAGCGACCGTCATTGTTAATATATTCCGTTTTGGAAAGTTGCTCACCTCTCTTTTTATACAGTATATCTATAAATGTTATGTAATCCAATGCATTATTTCTTGTTAGACCAAATCCTGCTAAGGATTACCAGCAATATCTTCATGGGTGTTTTATGCAACACAACCGATCTGAAGGTATTCTGGGAGGGCACAAATATTGAATAACCAAAATTCACACTGTGTTATGTCAGCAGACGTGTTGGAATTTATTTTAGAAAAAATGTTTAAAAAATTGCAATACAAGTTAAATGATCCAAATCAGGACCTGTGACCAGACAGTTTATTAGAAGGATGCAAACTAATTTTGGAATGAATGACAGGTCCTCATTGAATAAAGTCAATTCAACACAATGCATATGAAAAGAACAAATTCTCAATGTAAGAGCCTTGGACTTTTTCCTGTCCCCAAACATCCTCATCTGCCTAATTACAACTACACAAAATTAGCTTCTTACTTAACTGACTGCAAACTACAATCTGTTTAACTTGTTCTTTGGAAAGCGGTGATTAAGAGTTTGAGCAATAAAAAAAGAAAAGTTGAAACAACTAGTTAATTTTATGTATTCTGGAAGAGGGTTATGGCATGGCTGGCTTTGTTCTATGTCTCTGTGATTGCTTGGCGGTGATACAATGCAGGTATTTCCTGTCACTTTGTCTTAATGACTTGCTGGGGGTCACACAGATGGTGGCAGGAGAGCAGTCCCTTTACTTATGACATAGAAAACTTTTATAACTTTTATTTGTATTAAATTACATGTCCAACACAAGAAAAAGATGACTTTATAATATTTAAAAATATGAACATTGTAAAGCGCTGCGCAAACTGTTTGCGCTATATAAATCCTGTATAATAATAATAATAATAATGAACATGAATGTTCATTATTATTATTATTATATTCGCACAGACTATTAGATAATTAGCATTTATATAACATTAAAGAAGAATAACAGCTTCCATATTGCATTATATTATTTGTTTAGGCCAAGCTGGTCGGCCGCTGTTTGTGCTGTAATATACTGTATACTGCAGGGCTCAAAGTTTCAAGTCTTGAGCCACTAGCCAGGCCTCAAGGGTTACTCGCCACTAGTTGCCCCACCCAACCCCTACCCTGCCCCGCCCCTAATTCTGCCGCTAATCACGCCCTCATAAATTATCTTGTGAAATGTTTTATGCAGAATTAAGTTACAAAAATAAATATTAACAACAACTTTATCAGTTCCCCTCAGCACAGCCTCACCTGTGCCCATCAATGCAGCCTCACCGTGCCCACCATTGCAGCCTCACCGTGCCCACCATTGCAGACTCACCGTGCCCACCATTGCAGCCTCACCGTTCCCCCATTGCGGACTCACCGTGCCCCTATTGCAGATTCATCGTGCCCCCATTGCGGACTCACCGTGCCCCTATTGCGGACTCACCGTGCCCCCATTGCTGACTCACCGTGCCCCCATTGCAGATTCACTTTTCCCCCATTGCAGATTCACTGTGCCCCCATTGCAGATTCACTGTGCCCCCATTGCAGATTCACTGTGCCCCCATTGCAGATTCACTTTGCCCCCATTGCAGATTCACTGTGCCCCCATTGCAGATTCACTTTGCCCCCATTGCAGATTCACTGTGCCCCATTGCAGATTCACTGTGCCCCCATTGCAGATTCACTTTGCCCCCATTGCAGATTCATTGTGCCCCCATTGAAGACTCACCGTGCTCCCATTGGTGGCCAGATCATGACAGGAGGAAGAGGAGAGCCGCGGGATCGCAGAGCGGTAAAGCATGCTGTTACAACATACATTGAAATTTCCTCCGCTCTGCTCGCTCACACAGCCCCGCCTCCTCCTGACCCCGCGCCTGTGTTAGACAACACATCTCAGCATTGGACCCGCATTCTGTCTATTACAGGCGTGGGGTCAGGAGGAGGCGGGGCTGTGGGAGCGAGCAGAGCGGAGGAAATTATAAAGTAAGTTGTAACAGCATGCTTTACCGCTCTGTGATCCCGCGGCTCTCTCATCTTCCTCCATGCTTTCTGCCATCGGGGCGATCACTGGGAGAACGGCTACCGATCAACCCAGCCCACCGGCGGTGCTCGCCTCCCCACTCACAGGCAGCCCAGCTCCTCGCCAGACCTAATTTTCCACTCGCAAAATGTGAGTAGGCGAGTGGAAAATTTGAGGTCTGGTATACTGTAATATAGTACCAGAAGCATTATAGGCAACTTACCATATATCTACTGCTGGAATTAAAAAAAGTTGGGTCGAGTGCTTCCCAGCCATTCAGGAGAAGCCTGGAATTCAGTGATAAAAATACACCCACTGCCCCTCCACCTTTGCCAATCAGAGGAAAACCCTGAACTTTTTTTATTATTTTCTGGAAAAGATGTACAAATAAAAGGTTACAAGACAGAGTATGTCAAACAAAACATGTACTGTGTAAAAAAGTAAAAAAACAGTATAGAAGAGAAAGTTAAAGGGTAACTCCACTTTCGTTGGGGGGGGGGGGGGTAATAGCAAATAAAGAAAAAATAATATAGCAGATACAATTGCGAGAAAGTCATATTGTAATTGAATGTTATGAAAAATTACCTTTCCTTTTTAATCCGCAGCTCTGTAATTTTCGGAAAATGCAATATGGCTACCTGGAGGTGTTCTGTATACAGAATGTGTACAGAACGCCCCCCTGAAACATAATTTCCTGCTTGTGTGATTGGCTCACCAGTTTTCTCAGAAGTCTGATTTCCGAAAATCCCCAGCAACAAAAATGACATTTTTATTGAGAAACCTTTATTTGGAAATCACGGCTAAGGGATGCTGACCCTGCACTTTTCCTCATTAGAGCCCTGGAGGTGCCCAGCTGGTTGAGAATTATGAAACCACTCCCATTAGACTCACTGTGCACAGAGGCATAGAGGAACAAACAGTGATTTCTTCAGAATAACAAAAGGTAGGAATCTGCAACAAAATGTGTTAAAATATTTGTAATGTACAAAGATCACCCAGAGGAGAAGGTTTTTTTTTCTTAACAAAAGTGGAGTTACGCTTTAAATCAAGCAAAATAAAATAAAGTAATAAATGTTTTTTTTAATAAAAAAGTCCTGTATTCATTGATAAAAAGACATCAACCCGCCCCTCCACCTTTGCCAATCAGAGGAATCCTTGCATTCATTCATAAAAATGAATTTCCCTGCCTCTCCACCATTGGCAATCAGAGGAAGCCCTATATTCATTTATAAAAATAAATTTTCCCCGCTTCTCCACCTTTGTCAATCACAAGAAACCTTGTATTCCTTGATAAAAAAATAAATTTGCCCACCTCTCCACCTTTGCCAATCACAGGAAGCCTTGTATTCATTCCCCACCTCTCCATCTTTATCAATGAGAGGAAGCCTTGTATTCATTGCTAAAAATACATTCTCCCAGCTGTCCACATTTACCAATCAGAGGAAGCCTTGTATTCATTGATAAAAATACATTCTCCCACCTCTCCAACTTTGCCAATCAGAGGAAGCTTTGTATTCATTGAAAAAAAATACATTTGCCTGCTCCTCCACCTTTGCCAATCAGAGGAAGCCTTGTATTCACTGATAAAACTACAAGGCTTCTCCTGAATGGCTGAGAAGCACTTGGCCTAGCTCTTTTTAATGCCAGCAGCAGATGGGAAGTCCACGTATTGCTGCCAGAACACAGCCCTACACACTGTATGTAGATAATACAGTTTGATCATGAGCCCGCCTCAGCATGTGACTGGACAGTGAAGGAAAATACAATTTCACGTTCAGAGTTAAGGCCCGTACACTTTAATGGATTTTCCGACGGGAATTGTGTGGTGACAGGCTGTTGTCGGAAAATCCGACCGTTTGTATGCTCCATCGGACAATTGTTGTCGGATTTTCAACCAACAAATGTGGGATAGCATGCTTTAAAATTTTCCGACAACAAATGTGTGTTTTCGGATTATCTGATCATGTGTACAGAAGTCCTTCGGAAAAAATCCAAAGTACAAACACGCATGCTCAGAAGCAATGCTTATCATAACACAACATTAGCAGAAGTTGCCCAAAGGGTGGCGCTAAAGAGCTGAAAAATCATGTAGTTTTGTGTTTGTTGGACGACATTTTTTTGCCGTTTTTATGCAAGACAAGTTCATGGCCAACGCCCTTCGGACAAAAGTCCTACGCTTTGTCCACGGAAAATCCGATCGTGTGTACCAGGCTTTAGACTGATAGAACTGTGCAAAGCATCAAAGATCTGATTGGCTCAGAGTGCTGCCCCTCTTCACTCCGAGTCTGAGTGTTGCTGTGCAACTTATTGCAGGACATCAATATCACTACAAATTCAGGTCTATAATTGTTTTATGTAAAAATGATCAGTGCTATTAATAAATTATCAGTGCTATTGATAAATACATAACTCGATCTAAAGGAGTTTTTAATATTTGTCTGGAGTTGATCCTAACCCCAGAATATGGTGATTAGGAAGTGATGGAACCCTCATAAGTATATTGTCTTGTGTCTTCTGCATAGTGCAGTCTGGCTCTCAGCTGACTTCTGTCTCTGCAGCTGGACAAATAAGAGACTTCATAGGCAGGTCACTGTCCACACTGTGAGCTCTCTGATCTCCAGTAATCTTCCGGTGTCACTTTGTATCTCCAGGATGACAAGCTTCATTCTTTTGCAGCCAAGGGGTCACCTTACTGGAACATCTGCCTGTCTGGATTGCAATTTTCCTGCATGATAAAAAGGCTGCGGTTCAGGAAAATGCAGAACACAGACTGACAGATGAAGAGGGGACATGGCAGAGAGGAAACAGATGGGGAAATTAAGATGAGATCACAGATTATAAAGAATGGGTGTGAGGGGGATAACAATGAGTTATGACAAATGGACGTGCGTTAACCACTTCCATACTGGGCACTTATACACCTTCCTGCCCAGACCAATTTTCAGCTTTCTGCGCTGTTGCACTTTGAATGACAATTGCGCGGTTGTGCTACACTGTACGCAAACTAAATTTTTATCATTTTGTTCCCACAAATAGAGCTTTCTTTTGGTGGTATTTGATCACCTCTGCGATTTTTATTTTCTGCTAAAAAATAAAAAAAAGACAGAAAATGTTGAAAAAAAAACGTTTTTTTTTGTTTCAGTTACAAAACGTTGTAAATAAGTTAGTTTTCTCCTTCACTGATGGGCACTGATGGGGCTGCACTGACAGGCACGGATAAGGCGGCACGGATGGGCACCGATGAGGTGGCATGGATGGGCAACGATCGGCGGCACGGATGGGCACAGATCGGCGGCACGGATGGGCACAGATAGGCGGCACAGGTGGGCACAGATAGGCGGCACGGGTGGGCACAGATAGGCGGCACGGATGGGCACAGATGGGCACGGATAGGCGGCATGGATAGGCACTGATAGGTGGCACTGTACTGTACTAATGGATGCCAAACAGTGCCAAACAATAATGCCTGCCAATCAGTGGTGCCCATTGTGGGCACTGATTGGCATCCATTGTGGGCACTGATTGGCATCCATTTAGTATATAATTAGCATCCCTGGTGGTCTAGTGTGCAATACCTATAGGTGGGCTTCCCTGGTGGTCTAGTGGCATCCCTCGGGTCCAGTGGGCATCCTCGGGGGGGCTGCGCTGATAATGGATCAGCACAACCCCCCCCTGTCAGAGGAGCAGCCGATCGGCTCTCCTCTACTCGCGTCTGACAGACGCGACTGAGGAAAAGCCGATGACCGGCTTTTCCTGTTTACATCGTGATCAGCTGTGATTGGACACGGCTGATCACGTGGTAAAGAGTCTCCGTCGAAGACTCTTTACCTAGATCGGTGTTGCGGGGTGTCAGACTGACATCCCGCAGCAACGATCGCCGTGATGCGCACCCCCTGGGGGCGTGCAGCAGCTTAAAATCCTGAGGACGTAATATGACGTCCAGTCAGGATTTTGAAACCACTTTGCCGCCGTCAATCTGTTATAGGGTGAGCGGCAAGTGGTTAAACAACGCATTTCTACACCAAATGTGCCTATAGCACTGCTTGTACTCGTTGCAAGGGTTACTATTTTTTGATACTGATAATAGTTTTAAGTCAACTTTGTTTCATTTTCTTTTCTGTTTTTTACATTTATAAGATCCCTAATATCTTATTTTTACTACCTTTACTATTTAATACAGGGAGCACCCATGATACTGATGTCACAGAGCAGTAACAAGTGACTACAATAGAATCTGTTTACTTTCAGGCTGTCTCTCTCTCTCCAAACCAGGGAGACATAGAGGGAGGATGAGTTCTTTCTCTGACTCAGCTTGGAGTATAACCTGTGCTTCAACTATTAATAGAGCAATACACCAGAGAGGTATCAGTAGGATCATTCATCTCTCTATAAATAATCAGCTAATGTCAAAAAATGAGATAGAACGAGAGATAACACCAGAATTCGATTTTCTAAGGAAGATGCAACTAGATGCCTTTATTAGAACTAAGTTAAATAAGTATGCTGAAGTTAGGCTACCGACAAGGTTTGAAGAGATATGTTTAAAAGGTGAATCAGTAAAGCATTCTCTACCATCATAGGTGTGCGCAGCCTATTGCATTAGGGTGTGCACCCAAAGATCAAACACACTCTACCGATCGCTCACTGAGTTCATTCAGAAAGGGAAGGGGTCAGTAAATTTCATATTTACCGGCCCCTTCTCCCATTCTTCCTAAAACATTCCCGCAGCATCAGCCACCGGGAGAGGAGGGAAGCCAGCAGCAGTGCGGGTGGAAGGGTTACTAGGGCAGTAGGGTGTGCCTGGGCACACCTGGCACACCCTGTGCGCACGTCTATGTCTATCATACTTCTATGCTATATTAACTGAACTGGAAGCCCCACAGGAACTCACCTTCCTTCGGGAATGGGAGAGAGACCTGGGTGTAATATTTTCTCAGGAGCAGAGAAATAGGATCCTGGTGTACAATCAAAAAGCATCAGTGGCAAGTAGGTATCAAGAAGGGGGATATACAATTCTCACTAGATGGTACAGAACACCAACGGTATTACACCGAATACACCCCCAAATATCAGAAATATGCTGGAGATGTAAGGAAGCAGAAGGAACTATACTTCATATTTTTTGGGAATGTGCGAAAATCCAAGAATTTTGGAGAGTGGTAGCTGGAACTATCTCGAATTAGTAACAGGAATAGTGTTAGGAGAAAATCCGGCTACATATCTATTATTTGATATCCCTATTTCAATTGAAAAATATAAAAATTCCTTACTGAGACATTCGTTGGTGGCAGCTAGGGCGTGTGTCCCTGTCCTGTGGAAATGTGAAAGCCCCCCATCAAGTGCGCAATGGTTTGCGAGAATTGCAGAAATTCAACAAATGGAGAATCTCACTCTGACCATGAAAGATCAAGATGGGAGGTACCGTAAGACATGGGCCCCATATATAGCGTATAGGGAAGAGATAAGAGCTGAGGAATGAGGTAATGCGGCAGCTGGGGGTGATGGGTAGAGGAGCGTGGCACCGTAGGGGAGGTTGTTTTTTTTTTGGGAGAGGGGATGGTGGGGAGGGAAAGGGAAAGTGGAACTGTGATAAGTAAAGTACTAAGTCTGGAAGTAGCAAAATGTATTTAACAGAATGGAATATAAATGTAAAACTAAGACTATGTAAGATTATCTGGAATTATGTCAAGAAAATTGTGAAAAGACATAAAGAATTTATATAAAAAAAACTATTAATCTCTGTAAACTATCGTTTCTCAGCCTTTTGGCTAAGATCAAATGTAGTATCTGTTCTTATCAGTGTCCAGTACGGGTGCTACACCGTTTTTTCTGCCTTATGATGGAAATGATTGGATGTATTGTACCCCTGCTGGAGTGATGGGGGCTCTGAAAGCTAGTACCGGCTGGAACAGAAACCAGGGGGCGCCCACAAGCAGTTAGGGCATGGGAGTAATTCCCCCAGGAAAACTGGATGGGCCCAGTTCCTCCTGGTTTGAATGAATCTATCTTGTCTGGCCATGGGCTGGGAAGGTCCATGTTGTCTGTGCCCCCTGGGAGTGGTCGCCCTAGGGGTGCTCTGAGTAACACTTAGGTGTGGGACCGCAAGGTATGAAAAGGCACGTGGTCACAGCACCAAATACTTTTTTCCTGCACTTCGCCTTTTAGGGCTGGGCCTTTTGGCTAAGTCCAGGCCAATTTTTGTTACCTTATTGCACGGGCACTTATTTATTTCTTCATTTCTTTTCATGTTTTGTCACTTTCACGTGTGTTTTTTTTCTCTCACTAGGATGGAGGGTGTTAGTCCTCAGGCTTGCCCTGACATCTAGGGGGAGGATGTGTGGCCCTCAGGCTCCTTCCTCCCCTGACCCTAGGGCAGTGATGGCGAACCTTGGCACCCCAGATGTTTTGGAACTACACTTCCCATGATGCTCAACTACACTGCAGAGTGCATGAGCATCATGGGAAATGTAGTTCCAAAACATCTGGGGTGCCAAGGTTCGCCATCACTGGTCTAGGGGATCTCTCTTTGGGAGAGCCCCTCTAATTAGTACTCTGTGGCTCGGCTTCAGCTGGCCAAGAGGAGAGGGGTCCGCCAGGCCTTCTGACTAGGTGGATTATGGCGTGTCCTATGGGGATCAGGGAGAGGTCCTACCCCTTCTGGGGTGGACAAAGCACACCCTTAAGTGCACTTTTTACTGTGTGTGCATTTGTACACCTAACTGGTTTTGTTTTTTGTTTTCAGCATCACCGTGGATTAAAAAAATATATATATCTCTGTAAACTGCATTTTTTCAGCAAACCAGTTAAGATTATCCTAATAAACTCGTAAAAAGGAACCTATAAATACAATTATTAAAAAAGAAAACATATTTACAAACATTATACTGCACATTGCCTTTAGGATAAACTGTAGATTCCATTAAATGGAAAAATACAGGGGTATACAGTACCCCTTCAGTACGGTCACCACCAGTATTTATGATGAGAGCCTAAATCTTAACAGGTGAGCCCTCAATGAAGGGGAGGCATCGCGTTGATAGCTCATGGTGAGGGGCTTTAAATTAAGCTAAAAGGTGTCAGTGACCCATGTAACGAGCAGTTTGCCCCCTGGCCCAGTCCTCCTGACCCTACACCTTCATCCTGTGAAAGGAGATGATAAATCAAGGGTGAATAGTCCTTCTTTGGATGTCAGGGAGCTCTATTACAGAGTGCACAGTCCTCCTTCTCCATCAATTAAATGGGGAAGTCTCTGTTACATTCCTTTTCAAAAAAAGCTTTTTTTTGTTTTTTTTTATAGAGAGATATTTCTAAGCTCATTAATTTTATTAATCAGGACATTCTACTAAGACAGTGTGCATAAATTGTGTTTTTATCAGATGGCCTCCTCTCTTGTCCCCAGTGTCCCATATCTCATCGTACTGAGTTTATTAAACTGTAATTTGTTTGAAGCATTTAAGACAAACAGTCCCCCAAGAGATTAGAAAAATGACTTTATTTATATTGCAGATTAAACATAATGTGAGCAGGCTATTAAATTATGATAACAGGGTGATAGACCCTGAATACCTTTGGATGAAAATGACTCGCCGCTACTGTATATGTATATACAGGCTGCATAGGCGTGCGCACAGGGTGTGCCAGGTGTGCCCAGGCACACCCTAATCACTCCCTGCAGTGCAGATTCCCCCTGCTGCCCGGTGTCCCCTCCCACAGCATGGCTGGCTTCCCTCCTCTCCCATTGGCTACTGCAGTGGGAACACATAGATGATATTTCAGGATGAGTGGGCAAAAGGGTAATGTCATTTACCAGCCCCTTCCCTTTCTGAATGAACACTGTGAGAGATCGGTACCGTGTTTTTGAGCTTTCAGGTGCACACCCTAATGCAACAGGCTGCGCACACCTATGACAGGCTGTATAGGAGATTTAAAAACATACACCTAGAAATAGCGCTGACATTTTAACACCACTGAGATAATATTTACAGAGATTGGTTCATAGAACATTGGTAATGTTATCTTTGGTCAGCGGCTCTTCTGTTTCTACATACAATAAGCCACATTTGCAGGACTCTGTGCAGGCCAGTCAAGTTCCTCCACCCCAAACTTGCTCATCCATGTCTTTATGGACCTTGCTTGCTCGGTTCCAAATCATATGGTGAAGGGGGGATTATGATGTGGGGCTGTTTTTCAGGGGCTGGGCTTTGCCCCTTAGTTCCAGTGAAGGGAACTCTTAAGGCGTCAGTATACCAAGACATTTTGGACAATATCATGCTCCAAACTTTGTGGGAACAGTTTGGGGATGGTCCCTTCCTGTTCCAACATGACTGCACACCAGTGCGCAAAGCAAGGTCCATGAAGACATGAATGAGGGAGTTTGGGGTGGAGGAACTTGACTGGCCTGGACAGAGTCCTGATCTCAACCCGATAGAACACCTTTGGGATGAATTAGAGCGAAGACTGAGCCAGGCCTTCTCGTCCAACATCAGTGCCTGACCTCACAAATTAACTTCTGGAAGAATGGTCAAACATTCACATAGACACACTCCTAAACCTTGTGGACAGCCTTCCCAGAAGAGTTGGAGCTGTTATAGCTGGAAAGGGTGGGCCAACTCAATATTGAACCCTACGGACGAAGACTGGGATGCCATTAAAGTTCATGTGCGTTTAAAGGTAGGTGTTCCAATACTTTTGGTAATATAGTATAGATTTGATCTGTAGCAGTCCCTGCTGGTGGGATCTGGTACTGCATGCTAACAAAAACAGCCATTACCTATGAGAGTAAAGCTGGCCATACACTAGTAACATTCAGGGCTGGTGCAAGGATTTTGACACCCTAGGCGAAAATGAATTTTACCGCCCACCTGGCTCCACCCCTGACTGCACTCCCTTTGCCCTGCCCATGTATACCCCACCTTTTTAATGAAGCGCCCATCAAATGCAGCCCACCAGCACCCATCAAATGCAGCATCACCAGCACCTATCAAATGCAGCCTCACCACCGCCCATCAATGCAGCCTACCAGTGCCCATCAATGCAGCCTCAACACCGCCCATCAATGCAGCCTACCAGTGCCCATCAATGCAGCCTCACCACCGCCCATCAATGCAGCCTCACCAGCGAACATCAATGCAGCCTGACCAGTACCCATCAATGCAGCCTCACCAGCGAACATCAATGCAGCCTCATCAGCGCCCATCAATGCAGCTTTCCTGTGCCCATCAATGCAGCCTCACCAGCGCCCATAAGGCAGCCTCAACAGCGCCCATCAATGCAGCCTCCCCAGTGCCCATCAATGCAGCCTAACAGTGCCCATCAATGCAGCCTCACCACCGCCCATCAATGCAGCCTACCAGTGCCCATCAATGCAGCCTCACCACCGCCCATCAATGCAGCCTCACCAGCGAACATCAATGCAGCCTCACCAGTGCCCATCAATGCAGCCTCACCAGCGAACATCAATGCAGCCTCATCAGCACCCATCAATGCAGCTTTCCTGTGCCCATCAATGCAGCCTCACCAGCGCCCATAAGGCAGCCTCAACAGCGCCCATCAATGCAGCCTCCCCAGTGCCCATCAATGCAGCCTAACAGTGCCCATCAATGAATGTTTGCTTGCTTCCATTCATTTGGGAGTCGGGACACAGACACAGTCCTCCGTCGCTGCTACGCCCCTGACACTATGTGCGAACGGAACGGCGGCTGCCTGCTGTTGCTGAGACTTAATTGCTTGCTGCAGAGAGAAGAGAGTAGGAACACCAGTGGCTGGGCTCCCTAGGCAACAGGGCGCCCTAGGCGGCTGCCTAGTTTGCCTAGTGGTAGCACCGGTCCTGGTAACATTTGAATCAAAATGTTTTACGGACATTAATTCCATTTGCTAATTGTTTGTGGTGTCAAATCAATATTTGTTTTTTGAACATAGTGATGAGAAAATTCGAAGGAGCAGAATGGAAAATTGTTCTCAAGCAAACAAATTTCTTACATTTTATGTGGTTTTCATTTGGGAAAAATCTATTCATTCCAAAGTCAAATGTTGAAAGCAAATACATTTTGAAGTACATTTGAACAAAATTCGTCAAGTGATCAGATGTGCTGAGACAAATGTTCGTACGCAGATTTGTTTGAAAATCTACTAGTGTATGGCCAGCTTTAATTCCATTGTGTGTAGAAGGAGCCATTGTAGGTGGCATTAGACAGCTTTGTTGTTGTTGATGCACAAATGTGTCTTCTCTTTTTTCTGACATAAAAATATTATTTCTTAAAAATAAGTGCAAGCAAAAACAGGTAAATGGCATCTGGCTTTGGGTATTTACTAACCAGTTGAGGACCAATAGGAGATACCTACTAGAGTTCTTCTCTGTTGGGCAGATGCCCTCTTGTGTTATAATAGGGATTTGCGCTCAGTTTGACATTCTCAGGCTGATCTGTGCAGTTGAGTTCCATTCAGTACCTGAAGCTGGGTTTACACTTGTACGACAAACGCTCCGACATTGGGAGCTCATGTCGCATGACGTGTGAAAATCAATGTTTCCCTATGGGAGCCGTCTTAACTGGTCCAACACAAGTCGGTCTGACTTTGAAAATGCTCCCTGTACTACTTTGGCCTGACTTTGATCCGACTTCAGCCCATTGAATATCACTGAAGTCGGATTAAAGTAGGATCCTTGTCCTAACCATCCGACATTTGACATCCGACATGTGATTACAGCAGCAGTAAAAGGAATTCATCTCACACTGGGATTGTTTTAATTGGTCAAAGGACAAGTCAGACTATCAAAAAGTCTAATCAAAGCAGTATCCTGTTCATTGAAGTCGGATGGATGTAGGACCAATGTAGGACTGATGTCGCAGAGCAAAGTAGGATGAAAGTCGTATGACTGTCGTATCGGTGTGACCCCGGCCTCAGCACAAACAGATTTTTAAAGAGGAAGTAAACCTTGATGGGTTTTACTTCCTCTTTTTCTACCTGAAAAGCCTGCAAATTAAAAGCATAATGGGCTAGCATGCATCGCATACTAACCCATTATGTGACACTTACCTGCAAAAGAATCCAGCGATGTCCCCTTGCGTCCATCTTCTGTCTCCTCTTCCTTCCGGGCTGCGGACTCCAGCTCTGTGATTCAACGGAGCCGCGTGACGTCACTCCCGCGCATGCGCACGAGAGCCGCCATTCACGGCACAGGCTGGGGAAGAAACGGCACTTAGTTTAGTTTCTTACCCGCGCATGCGCCGTTGGGATTTGCGGCGGACTACAAGTGAAATATCTCCTAAATGGCGCACGTTTAGGAGATATTTCCATTACCTATAGGTAAGCCTTATTCTAGACTTACCTATAGGTAGAATTAGTCAAACAGGGTTTACAACCACTTTAAGAATTGGTCCTTGATACAATTTATCAAACTATGGGGTTTATTTACTAAAGATGGAGAGTGCAAAATCAGGCTCACTTCTGCCAAGAAACCAATCAGCTTCCAAGTTTTATTGCCAAAGCTTAATTGAACAAGCTGAAGTTAGATTGGTTTCTATTCAGAAGTGAGCCTGAATTTGCACTCTCTAGCTTTAATAAATAAACCAATATGATACATTGTATTACAGCTAGAGTTGTCCGAAGCAGCGATTTACAATGTTTTTTTTGTTGTTTTGTTTTCTACACTATAGCTGCTGAAGCAAACCTGAAAATGGAAAAAAATATTTCTTTCTTTCTCGTACATCACGGGACACAGAGCGACATAGTCATTACTAATGGGTTATATAGATACCGTCAGGTGCTGGCACTGGCAACTTCCAAAACCGGAAGTACCCTCCCCTATATAAGCCCCTCCCATCCGGGAGCACCTCAGTTTTTTTGCCAGTGTCTAAGGTGTTGGCCAAGAAGAAACATGTGTTTTTCACTGAGCTTGCGTACAGGTTCTTTTGGGCCTGAGTAAGCTATTCCGGATCCGACCAAAAAAGCTTCATAGCTAAACGGTCGGTACCCGGGCCTTGCAGAGAAGAGCAAGGTTTTGCCTGTAATGCTTCTCTTAGGAGAGCTGGACCCTGGGATCCAGAGCTCTGGTCATACCCACGACCAAGATGTTTTCTGTGCAGGGTGCTATACAGGTCCAGGGGAGTGGAATCCTTGGGAACCCGGTCCCTGAAGGTTTGATTACAATGCCTGCCGTGATAGGTGAAGTTTGGGTTTTTGTGGACCAAACAAAGTCCTGCGGCGGGGAACAGGTAAGTGGGGGCCCCCAGGAACTTGGTTCTATTGGGGGACCCCCAAGCCTAATTTGTCTTTCTGTCTGTTACCTAACGGTATTCCCGCTAATATTCTGTGTATGCCTGTTACTACTGAGAAAATGTAAAAATTTTAATAGTAGGCAAGAAAAAAAAAAAAAAATGTAAGACCGCGGTACCTGTGTTAGACACTAGAGGCCGCTATGGTTCTTTTTCTTGTAATGTGGATTTTTTTCTTCCAGAATCAAATCCAGGCAGGTGGTATGTTCTCTCCTGGGAAGCTGTCTCCTCTGCCCTGTTGCTGCGCTCATCCATCCCCGGGCCCTGCGGCAAAGGGACCCTGGCTCCCATCTAGCTCCTTGTTGTTTTCAAAAAAGGCGCCGAAGGCGCACGTGCCCGCGCGCGTGCGCGTGCACGCGCCTCTATTCATAGAGGCGATCTGGAAAAAGGGGCGGAGCGGGTGGATGACGCTCAGGTGTGCGCCGCGGCGCTACTGCGCATGTGCGGGCGTCCAGCGTGTTTTAAAACACATTATAGCTGGCTGTTGAAGTGCATAGACAGAGCTAGCAACAATATAAAGGCACATAGAGGCGGTTGATGCAGGCATCCCCTAGAAAGGCACTTTAGTAGACCCCAACTGTGATATAGCAGCAATTGTGCTAGACTATTCTCAGTAAAAGTGGTGTATTACGGCTGGAATACCTCAGCTTTAGGCTTAGGAATATGCCGTCCAGAAGCTCCGGAACTGAATCTTCCAGGAAGCGAAGGGGGTCTCATCGGGCTCTGAGGATCTTGGGCATACTCCTGCTGCACCAGTCTCCCCTGAAGTTCAGAGGTAAGTGACCGTAGAGACCCCGCAGGGGTACTTGGTACTGTGGCTGTCCTCAGTTCACCTGCTCCTGTGTATGTAACAGAGGAGGTTTTTTCCTCAGCTCTGGGAGGATTAGAGAGAGATTGTCAACATTGATCGCTGCCTCCCTGTCAGGGAAAGCACGCCCGATCTCCATCTCCTCCTTCAAAGTGCCTGTTAGCAGAGCAACAGTCCCATACAGGGATCGACCTGCCTGAAGGGGATCAGGATAAGGTTGATTCTGTTATAGAGGAGTCAACAGTGGGGGAACCTTTTTCTCAGCATCTCAAGCTGAAAGATTATGGGTTCAGTCTCTGACTAACATGGTCCGATCAGCATTTAAAAATGCACCTTGCGGAACCATCAACCACTACTGTATCCTCGTTGGGGTCGCTAGAAGCCCCCAGACTGTCTGTTCTTTTCCACGTCACCCTTTACTGAAAGGGCTTATTTACCAGGATTGGGAACGTCCTGAGAAAATATTTATTCCCCCAAGAGATTTCCGGTGGTCTATCCCATGGAGGATAAGTTCATAAAAAAAAAAAAAAAATGGAAGGTCCCTACAGTGGACGCAGCCATCTCTTGTATGTATAAATCACTGACATGTCCAGTGGATAATGTCCAAATGTTCAAGAACCCAATAGATAAAAGATTGGAGTCCTTATGAAAGTCTGCTTCTTTCTACAGCAAGCTTGGTGACACAACCAGCAGTAGCAGCTATTGGGGTCTGCTAAGCAGTAAGGATTCAGTCCATCAGGCCTCCCGCCTTACGCTGTCTATAGTACATATGCGTAGGCTTCTATGGCTCAAAAACTGGTCTGCTGAAGCTCCCTGTAAAGAATGGCTGGTTAGCGTCCCATTTCATGGTGAACGCTTATTCAGGGAAAACCTGGACAAATATATCCAGAAAATTTCCAGCGGTAAAAATACGCTCTTGCCGGTTAAAAACAGAGTTAGAGGTCCCTCTTTAAGAGGCCTGCTTCTCCAGTCCCTGGGGCATCGGCTGTGTAACAGTTCCGACGGCCTCCTCGGTCAATTCCCGGGGGTAAAAAAACAGGGACAATAGCAGGGTAATGAGAAACCCTGGGTCAGGGGAGGTACAAAACCTCCCCCAAAGTTAAATTCATTGAAGGGTTGCCCCCACTCAGTCGGGTGGGGGGAGGACTCCAGTTGTTCGCAAGAGACCTGGCGGGACACGATCAAGACAGATAGGTGCTCTCCGCAGTATGTTTGGGCTACAGTTTGGAGTTAAAAGACTCTCCTCCTTCCCATTTTTGAGGTCAAACGTGCCAAGGGATCCCCGGAAGAGAGAGTCCCTCCTGTTGGCACTAGAACAACTATTGCTCCAAGGAGTAATTATGGAGGTTCCCCTGGAAGAATGAGGGTTCGGGTTTTACTCAAACCTCTTTACAGTCCCGAAGCGGACGGGAGGCCCATATTAATTCTAAAAAGGGCTATACAAATTCCTGTATATCAGGACTTTCCGATGGAGTCGATCCGATCGGTGGCCACTGCCCTACAAGGGGGAGGATTGGTTAGCCGCGATCGACATCAAAGATGCTTATTTGCACATTCCCATCTTTCCAGTCCACCAAAAATTTCTACGCTTTGCAGTAGAAGGGCGCCATTTTCAGTTCAGAGCCTTACCCTTCGGTTTGGCCACAGCACCACGAGTGTTTACAAAAATTCTGGCCCTTTATTGGCCAATCTAAGAACACAAGGTGTAATGATAATGGCATATCTAGATGACTTGTTGCTGATAGACCACTCAGTGAAAAAACTAGACGTGGTCGTTCACAAGACAATCAAGTATCTGGAATCTCACGGTTGGATTATCAACCGAGACAAGTCAGCCCTAAAAACCAGTCAAAAGTCTGGAATACTTGGGGCTAAGGTTGGATTCAGGCCAGAGAAAAATATTCTTTCCTCGAGGAAAGGTGTTGTCTTTGAAAGATTTGATCCACTTAGTGGGTACAAAAAAGACAGCCGTCCATATGCCTGTGCATGAGGCTGCTGGGAAAAATGGTGGCATCATTCGAAGCAGTACCCTACGGTTAATTCCATTCAAGGAATTTGCAAGGGGCCATACTGTCGGCCTGGAACAAAAAAGTTCAGGCCCTAGACTTACAATGTCCTTGTCCCCTTCCGTTCGCAAGAGCCTCCGTTGGTGGTTGGTTCCCCAGAATCTGGAAAAAAGGAAATCCTTCAGTCCGATTTCTTGGAAGGTGGTCACTACAGATGCCAGCCTTATAGGCTGGGGAGCAGTACTGGAGCAATAGTCTCTCCAGGGCAGATGGTCGGATGCAGAAAAGGCCCTGCCCATCAATCTCTTAGAGATACGAGCAGCCCGGTATGCCCTAGTAGCATGGACATCCAAACTCCAAGGGTCCCCTGTCAGAATTCAATCAGACAATGCCACAGCAGTGGCATATATCAATCATCAGGGGGGCACCAGGAGTCGTGCAGCCCAGAGGGAAGTAAATTACATCCTGAAATGGGCAGAAAGATATTTCCCAGCCATATCTGCGGTATTCATTCCAGGAGTGGAGAATTGGAAGGCGGACTTTCTAAGTCGCCAGCAATTATGCCCAGAGGAAGGGTCCCTTCACCCCGAGGTTTTCTGGACAATATGTCAGCGGTGGGGAACATCGGATGTAGATCTTCTAGCATCCAGATTCAACGCAAAGGTGGACAGGTTTGTCTCTCGGACAAGGGATCCCCTAGCTTGCGGCTCGGATGCCCTAGTGTTCCCTTGGGATCAGTTCAAGCTGATATATGCATTCACACCGCCACAATGGTTACCTTGATTACTCCGCAGAATCAGGGTAGAAAAGAAACCAGTGATTCTGGTGGCTCCAGCGTGGCCCCGAAGAGCGTGGTACGTGGAGATTGTAAAATGTCAGTGGGGAGTCCTTGGACTCTCCCACATCGTCCGGACCTGCTTTCGCAAGGACCGATATACCACCCTTCCTTACCAGCCCTAGGTTTGACGGCCTGGCTATTGAAGCCCACATTCTAAAAAAGAGAGGGCTCTCTAATTCTGTGGTATCTACCATGATCAATGCCAGGAAGCCGGTATCCAGGCAGATCTACTATAGAATCTGGAAGGCGTACATCGCCTGGTGTGAGGCCAAGAAATGGCATCCACGTAAATACGTAATAGGTAGGATTCTGGACTTCCTACAGTGGGCTGTAGATAGGAAGCTTGCCTTGAGTACTATCAAGGGTCAGATTTCGGCCTTGTCAATATTTTTTCAAAGGCCCTTGGCTTCGCATTCACTAGTCAAAGCCTTTATACAAGGAGTGATGTGTATTAGTCCTCCGGTTAATATTCCCATATGTCCATGGGATCTAAACTTGGTTCTGTCGGTTCTACAGAAACAACCATTTGAACCATTACAGCATATTTCTTTGGTTCTTCTCACCAGGAAATTGATTTTTCTAGTAGCCGTTTGTTCGGCTAAAAGAGTGTCGGAATTAGCAGCTATGTCCTGTAAAGAGCCATATCTGGTTATCCATAAGGATAGAGTAGTGTTACGCCCTCATCCAGCCTTTCTTCCTAAGGTGGTATCGAGGTTTCATTTGAACCAAGATGTGGTTCTTCCTTCTTTTTTCCCCAAACCTACTTCGGTAGAGGAAAAGTTATTGCATTCTTTGGATGTAGTAAGAGCAGTTAAAGCTTATCTAAAAGCCACTGCTCAGATTCGCAGAACGGATACTTTGTTTATTCTGCCGGAAGGCCCCAGAAAGGGTCAGGCAGCGTCAAAATCTACTTTAGCGAGTGGATTCGACAGGTCATAATACAAGCCTATGGCTTGAGAAGGAGACCGCCTCCGTTCAAAGTTAGAGCGCACTCCACGAGAGCAGTTGGAACTTCATGGGCAGTGCATCACCAGGCCTCCCTGGCTCAAATCTGTAAGGCCGCAACATGGTCTTCAGTTCACACGTTTACTAGGTTCTACCAGGTGGACGTTAGAAGTCAGGAGGATGTCGCCTTTGGGCGCAGTGTGTTGCAGGCCCGCAAAAGATCCTCATGTCTGATAGCGCTCAGCTTATATATGGTGTATCCCCCCCCTCATTGGGCATTGCTTTAGGACATCCCATTAGTAATGACTATGTCGCTCTGTGTCCCGTGATGTACGAGAAAGAAAATAGGATTTTTATAACAGCTTACCTGTAAAATCCTTTTCTTAGGAGTACATCACGGGACACAGAGCTCCCACCCCTCTTTGGGGACACTTATTGCTTTGCTACAAAACTGAGGTGCTCCCGGATGGGAGGGGCTTATATAGGGGAGGGTACTTCCGGTTTTGGAAGTTGCCAGTGCCAGCACCTGACGGTATCTATATAACCCATTAGTAATGACTATGTCGCTCTGTGTCCCGTGATGTACTCCTAAGAAAAGGATTTTACAGGTAAGCTGTTATAAAAATCCTATTTTTACTACAGTATTAAAGTGGTAATAAACTCTGTACAATCACTTTTCCCTACAGGTAAGCCTATAATAAGGCTTACCTGTAGGTACTGGAAATATCTCCTAAACCTCTACAGTTTAGGAGATATTCGCCATATACGCCGGCGCCGACATCATCGGCGCATGCACACTGAAGAAAGGGCACGATCCGTGCCGTTTCTATAGTGCTTGTGCCGTCACCGTCCAATAGCAGAGCCAAAGTCCACAGCTCCGGAAGGAAGAGGGGTTAAAGATGAATGCGATTGCCGAGCGGGGATAGCAGTGACATCGCAGGCTTCTTCTGCAGGTAAGTGGCGCATAATGGGCTAGTATGCGATGCATACTAGCCCATTATTCTTTTACTTTGCAGGGAACAAAGAGGAAGTAAATCCCATCAGGGTTTACTTCCTCTTTAAACACTGTTTTAGTTTAGGTGCCAATTCACTCCAGTAATAGCAAAGAAACGTGCTGTGCATTCCTGTGCAATTAACATGCAGTTCTGTGCAGTGCAATTTGCACCACATCACACCAAAAGTAATGCATACACTACTTTCGAAAACTCAATGCAACCATATCGCATGTAAAGTTTGATCTGGTGCGGGCAACTGTACTGCGTTTGTGACCTGCATTTGGGGTTTCATTAACTTAAAGTTGTTTGAAACTTTTTTTTTTTTTATTAAAATAACAAACACGTCTATGCTTACCTGCTCTGTGCAATGCTTTTGTACAGAGCAGTCCCGATCCTCTTTTTCTGGGGTCCCCCGCCAGGGCTCTAGGTCCCTTCTCTTTGGCGGGTGCCCCCACAGAGAGCCGCTTTCCATGGGGGCAGCCGTGCGTGCTCGCTTCCGAATCCCACTGCTGCGTCCATTGACACAGACAGCGGGTCTCAGTCCCGCCCCCTGCTCTCGCGTCACAACATTTGATTGACAGCAGTGGGAGTCAATGGCTCCCGCAGCTATCAAGCTGCCCAATGAGGAGGGAGACAGCGACAGTAGCCACTGCTGTCGTGCACATCGCTGGATCTGATCGGGCTCAGATAAGGAAAAAAGGGGGGGCGCCAGCACAGAAGGGCGTGCCTCTGTTGAAGTCGGAAGTGACGAAACGCATCAGGTCGTGACCCGCACGACATCCCAGAAGTGACGTCTGCGATCCACCATCTACCGTTCGTTACCCGGAAGTGACAGCAGTGTCTGCAAGGAGACGCACACTTCCTCCTGGACGGCTGATCACGGTGATAGCGCCCTCTTGGGTCACATTTTTCATGCTTGTTGATATATGTTTTATGTACGTAGCTAGTATTAAGGGGTCTTCTGATGTATGGGGAGTTTGGTCATAATAAACAGGATTACGCTATCTGCAACCATTCTTGTATTTTATGACTTGTGTTTGTACCAGTGGATCTTTATTGATGGTGAGGACCCAGAGCAAATTGGCTGATGAACATCTAGCTTAAAGGCTTCTCTCATTAGAGGTTCTGGTGAGTTTGACCCCCTGGGGGAGTGTGCATTACAAGGTGGAATACGGATATTGTTCTTTGGTGGAAGGTGCACACTAGGACAACCGATAACTGACACTTATGACGCTTTTTCAACTGCTCCACACTATCATCTACAACTCATAAGACTTTTAACTGTGGTGCTGGCCACATGTTTATCGTTAATTTTTAGCACTGTTTTAGTATCTTAATGATCCAGGGATTGGACTGTTTTATTCATATACTACTGTTTTGATATTATTTTATATATACTGTGATTCTGTACATGCCAAATATGCTGCAGAAATCTCCCTCCACTGAGTCCGGCTGCATCCATTTTACCTGTGGGCAGCTGAAGCTGCTGCCTGTTCACTTCACTTCACTTCCACAGACACACAGAGGCACACCTCCAGCTCTGTAGCTCTCATTGGCCCTCTTATGACTCACCCCCCCCCTTCCTGGCAGAGAGAGAGAGCTGTGCATGATGTCATTCGCCTGGCTTTTTATGAGACAAGAAACAGGAAGTGGGCTGTGTAAGTTATTTACTGGCAGAATTTTTTTTGTTTTACTATTCAAAGGTAAAACAACAAGGACAGAAGATTTAATAGATGGAAAGTTGAAAAAATGACTGAAGGTCCGC
This sequence comes from Rana muscosa, assembly GCA_029206835.1. NCBI lineage: Eukaryota > Metazoa > Chordata > Amphibia > Anura > Ranidae > Rana > Rana muscosa. The sequence goes on from CM055125.1 coordinate 200,491,468, forward strand.
TTTAAGTCTTTTATTTTTCAACTTCTTTTATCAAACCAAGTGGTCCAGAAAGAGTGGCAGTTAGAGGGTGAAGACAACCCATTTAACACTGACTGGGGTGCTTACAATGATCAGCCTTTATTCATTTATATAAATACTTTATCCCAAAAGGAAAAAAAAACATTGCTTTCCTCCCAGCAGATGGCTCACCCCCTTGCTCCAGCAGTGGCTTGTCCCCTGGTGTCAACACATCCAATGCAGGGCTATGAACCCTGCTTTGGGCTGGATGATATCAGGGTTCTAGACCACTGGAGCATGGGGGAGAAGACGCTGCAGGGACTGGTCTTTATATTTACTAAAATAATTGCATTTCTATGTTCTGTGTACTGTGGGAGATATGATATAGTGAATGCAGGTTCTGGGTTTAGTAACACTATAAGTGAGCTGCAACATAAAAAAAAAAAATTCTGGGAGGGTAATACCACCTTCCTGGCATATAGAATAGGTTGGGGAGGAAGGACATTTGGTTCACCTTTACTAACTGAGCAATCAAACAGTACCGATCACCCAGTTCTCCCCCTCTGCTCTGAGCTGAGAGCCATTACTGTCAGTCACTGGGTCTCTTTGCTCTCTCCTCCAGCGCTCACTGGAATGCTGGGCTGTGAAGGGGGTGGGAGAGGCTGTCTCAGGCTTTCTGCTGATCGCTGAGAGGCTGAGCTAGGTTCCGGTCCAGGCATCTGGGTGGATCCCAACCATGTGGTCGTCAGCTGACAGTGGGCTAAAAACGGGTCAAAGGAGTTCAGAACAAATGGCACTCTATGTGATCCATGGAAGAAGTATGGGAAAAAAGCAAAAGCTTTGGCTATACTTCTTCTTTAGGCCTGGTTCACACTGGTCCGACAAACGCTCCGACATTGGGAGCTCATGTCACATGACGTGTGAAAATCAATGTTTCCCTATGGGAGCCGTCTTAACTGGTCCGACACAAGTCGGTCCGACTTTGAAAATGCTCCCTGTACTACTTTGGTCCGACTTTGATCCTACTTCAGCCCATTGACTATCATTGAAGTCGGATCAAAGTAGGATCCTTGTCCTAACTATCCGACTTCTGACATCCGACATGGTGATTACAGCAGCAGTAAAAGGAATTTATCTCACCCTGGGAAAGTAGTATCCTGTTCATGAATGTCGGATGGATGTCGGACCAATGTAGGATCAATGTAGGACTGATGTCGCAGAGCAAAGTAGGATGAAAGTCGGATAAATGTCGTGTCGTATCAGTGTGAACCCAGCTTACGGCTGGGTTCACACTGGTACGACACGACAGTCATACAACTTTCAGGCTGGGTTCACACTAGTGCGACACGACATCTGTCCTACTTTGGATCCGACTTTGCCCTGCGACATGAAGCTGACATATGTCCGACTTTCAATGAACGGGGATCCGACTTGGATCCCCGCCAATATCAGGCACTGTGTTTGGTATGAGTCTTGAGGGGGAACTCCAGGCCAAATTTTAAATAAAAACTGACATGGGTTCCCCCTCCAGGAGCATACCAGGCCCTTGGGTCTGGATTTGAAGGGGCGCCCCTACGCCGAAAAAACGGCGTGGGGGTCCCCCCAAAATCCAAACCAGACCCTTATCCGAGCACACAACCTGGCAGGCCGCAGGGGAAGAGGGGGGGACGAGAGAGCGGCCCCCCTCCCTCCTGAACCGTACCAGGCCGCATGCCCTCAACATGGGGGGTTTGGTGCTCTGGGGCAGAGGGGCGACCTGCGGCTCCCCACCCCAGAGCACCCTGTCCCCATGTTGATGAGGACAGGGCCTCTTCCCGACAACCCTGGCCGTTGGTTGTCGGGGTCTGCGGGCGGGGGGCTTATCGGAATCCGGGAGCCCCCTTCAATAAAGGGGCCCCCGGATCCCGGCCCCCCCACCCTATGTGAATGAGTATGGGGTACATCGTACCCCTACCCATTCACCTGGTGGAAAAAAATTGCAATAAAAAAACCACACAGCTTTTTAAAGTATTTTATTGCACAGCTCCGGGGGTCTTCTTCCGACTTCAGGGGTCTCCGGTGTCGTCGCCGCGCTCTCCGGTTCTTTCTTCTGCCGGGCCACCGCTAACTTCTTTAGCTCTTTTGCTAGCGGGGCCCGGTCTTCTCCGTCGCCTTCTTCTTCTCCCGCTCTCCGGTTCTTCTCCCGCTTCTTTCTTCTGCCGCCCCCTCCACTAACTTCTTTAGCGCTTTTGCTAGTGGAGGGGCCGGTCTTCTCCGTCGCCTCTTCTTCTCTCTTCTCCTCCTCGATGTTGACGCGTCGCTTCCTCCCGCTGTAATACTGGCTCTCCGCTCCGCTCCGCATTAATATAGGCTTCTCATGACGTCACAGTCACATGTTCCGGGGCACATGGCCCCGGAGCATGTGACTGTGACGTCATGGGAACATGTGACTGTGACATCATGAGAAGCCTATATTAATGCGGAGCGGAGAGCCAGTATTACAGCGGGAGGAAGCGACGCGTCAACATCGAGGAGGAGAAGAGAGAAGAAGAGGCGACGGCGACGGTGTACCCCATACTCATTCAAATAGGGTGGGGGGGCCGGGATCCGGGGGCCCCCTTATTGAAGGGGGCTCCCGGATTCCGATAAGCCCCCCGCCCGCAGACCCCGACAACCAACGGCCAGGGATGTCGGGAAGAGGCCCTGTCCTCATCAACATGGGGGCAGGGTGCTCTGGGGTGGGGGGGCCGCAGGTCGCCCCCCTGCCCCAGAGCACCAAACCCCCCATGTTGAGGGCATGCGGCCTGGTACGGTTCAGGAGGGAGGAGGGGCCGCTCTGGTCCCCCCCCCTCTTCCCCTGCGGCCTGCCAGGTTGCGTGCTCGGATAAGGGTCTGGTTTGGATTTTGGGGGGACCCCCACGCCGTTTTTTTCGGCGTAGGGGCGCCCCTTCAAATCCAGACCAGACCCAAGGGCCTGGTATGCTCCTGGAGGGGGAACCCATGCCGGTTTTTTATTTAAAATTTGGCCTGGAGTTCCCCCTCAAGAGCAGCACAGCACAAGTCGCATGCCAAAGTCGGATCATGCAAGACTGCGGTCCGACTTTGATCCGACTTCAATGATAGTCAATGGGCTGAAGTCGGATCAAAGTCGGACCAAAGTAGTACAGGGAGCATTCTCAAAGTCGGACCGACATGTGTCGGACCAGTTAAGACGGCTCCCATAGGGAAACATTGATTTTCACACGTCATGCGACATGAGCTCCCAATGTCGGAGCCTTTGTCGCCCCAGTGTGAACCAGGCCTCATCCTACTTTGCTCTGCGACATCAGTCCTACATCGCTCCTACATTGGTCCGACATCCATCCGACTTTCATGAACAGGATACTACTTTGATCCGACATTGTGCTAGTCTGACTTGTCCTTTGACCAATCAAAACAATCCCAGGGTGAGATAAATTCCTTTTACTGCTGCTGTAATCACATGTCGGATGTCAAATGTCGGATGGTTAGGACAAGGATCCTACTTTGATCCGACTTCAATGATATTCAATGGGCTGAAGTCGGATCAAAGTCGGACCAAAGTAGTACAGGGAGCATTTTCAAAGTCGGACCGACTTGTGTCGGACCAGTTAAGACGGCTCTCATAGGGAAACATTGATTTTCACACGTCATGCGACATGAGCTCCCAATGTCGGAGCGTTTGTCGGACCAGTGTGAACCCAGCCTGAATGCTGGAATGGAATTAGTTTTTCTATCACTGAGACCCTGAGAGGTCTTTAATCATCTTTTCTTTTATCCAACCTGACTTGCTTTCCTTCTGTTCCTTCTTTCTTTGAAACCATGACTCCTCTGTGTGTTTCTCTTTCCCCCCCTTCTCTTTTCCTGCTCTCTCTCTCATCTTTCCTACTTTTCCCGCTCTGTTTCTCCTTCCCCTCCCTCTTCTTTTCCTTCTCTCTCCTTCTTTCTTTCATATTCTCTCTCTCTCACTTTTTTCTCCTATTCTTGTGTTGTCTTGTCTTTCCTCTTTTTCTTGCTCTGTCTTTCTCTTTCATTCTTTTCCTACTTTGTCTCCCCCTCCTTTTTTCCCCCTGCTATCTCTCTCTCTCTCTTCTCTTCTATCTTTTCTGCTCTGACTTCTCCCTTTCCTGCCTGCCCTCACACTCCTTTCATTCCTACTTCTCCTGCTCTCTCTCCTTTCCTCCTTCGCCCTCTCCTTTTCTCATTTTCCTGCTCTCTCTACTTTCCTCCTTCTCCTGCTCTCTCTCCTTTCCTGCTCTCTCTCCTTTCCTGCTCTCTCTCCTTTCCTCCCTTCCCTGCTCTCTATCCTTTCCTCCTTCTCCCTCTCCTTTTCTCATTTTCCTGCTCTCTCTACTTTACTCCCTTCCCTGCTCTCTCTCCTTTCCTCCTTCTCCCTCTCCTTTTCTCATTTTCCTGCTCTCTCTACTTTACTCCTTCTCCTGCTCTCTCTCCTTTCCTGCTCTCTCTCCTTTCCTCCCTTCCCTGCTCTCTCTCCTTTCCTCCTTCTCCCTCTCCTTTTCTCATTTTCCTGCTCTCTCTACTTTCCTCCTTCTCCTGCTCTCTCTCCTTTCCTCCCTTCCCTGCTCTCTCTCCTTTCCTCCTTCTCCCTCTCCTTTCCTCATTTTCCTGCTCTCTCTCCTTTCCTCCTTCTCCTGCTCTCTCTCCTTTCCTGCTCTCTCTCCTTTCCTCCTTTTCCTGCTCTCTCTTTTCCTCCTCCTGCTCTCTCCCCTTTCCTGCTCTCTTTCCTTTCCTCCCTTTCCTGCTCTCTCTCTTTTCCTCCTTTTCCTGCACTCTCTCCTTTCCTCCTTTTCCTGCTCTCTCTCCTTTCCTCCTTTTCCTGCTCTCTCTCCTTTCCGCCTTCTCCCGCTCTCTCTCCTTTCCTCCTTCTCCTGCTCTCTCTCCTTTCCTCCTTCTCCTGCTCTCTCTCCTTTTCTCCTTCTCCTGCTCTCTCTCCTTTTCTCCTTCTCCTGCTCTCTCTCCTTTCCTCCTTCTCCTGCTCTCTCTCCTTTTCTCCTTCTCCTGCTCTCTCTCCTTTCCTCCTTTTCAAGCTCTCTCTCCTTTCCTCCCTTTCCTGCTCTCTCTCTCTCTCTCCTTTCCTCCCTTTCCTGCTCTCTCTTTTCCTCATCCTGCTCTCTCTCCTTTCCTCCCTTTCCTGCTCTCTTTCCTTTCCTCCTTTTCCTGCTCTCTCTCCTTTCCTCATTTTCCTGCTCTCTCTCCTTTTCTCCTTTTCAAGCTCCCTCTCCTTTCCTCCCTTTCCTGCTCTCTATCTCTCGCTCTCCTTTCCTGCTCTCTCTTTCTCTCGCTCTCCTTTCCTGCTCTCTCTCTCTCCTTTCCTCCTACTCCCTCTCCTTTCCTCCTTCTCCTGCTTCCTCTCCTTTTCTCCTTCTCCTGCACTATCTCCTTTCCTCCTTCTCCTGCACTCTCTTCTTTCCTACTTCTCATGCTCTCTCTCCTTTCCTGCTCTCTCTGCTTTCCTGCTCTCTCCTTTCCTCCTTTTCCTGCTCTCTCTCCTTTCCTGCTCTCTCTCCTTTCCTCCTTCTCCCTCTCCTTTCCTCCTTTTCCTGCTCTCTCTTTTCCTCCTCCTGCTCTCTCCCCTTTCCTGCTCTCTTTCCTTTCCTCCCTTTCCTGCTCTCTCTCTCTCTCTTTTCCTCCTTTTCCTGCTCTCTCTCCTTTCCTCCTTTTCCTGCTCTCTCTCCTTTTCGCCTTCTCCCGCTCTCTCTCCTTTCCTCCTTCTCCTGCTCTCTCTCCTTTCCTCCTTCTCCTGCTCTCTCTCCTTTCCTCCTTCTCCTGCTCTCTCTCCTTTTCTCCTTCTCCTGCTCTCTCTCCTTTCCTCCTTTTCAAGCTCTCTCTCCTTTCCTCCCTTTCCTGCTCTCTCTCTCTCTCCTTTCCTCCCTTTCCTGCTCTCTCTTTTCCTCATCCTGCTCTCTCTCCTTTCCTCCCTTTCCTGCTCTCTTTCCTTTCCTCCTTTTACTGCTCTCTCTCCTTTCCTCCTTTTCCTGCTCTCTCTCCTTTCCTCCTTTTCCTGCTCTCTATCTTTTCCTCCTTCTCCTGCTCTCTCTCCTTTCCTCCTTCTCCTGCTCTCTCTCCTTTCCTCCTTTTCAAGCTCCATCTCCTTTCCTCCCTTTCCTGATCTCTATCCCTCGCTCTCCTTTCCTGCTCTCTCTTTCTCTCGCTCTCCTTTCCTGCTCTCTCTCTCCTTTCCTCCTCTCTCTCCTTTCCTCCTTCTCCTGCTTCCTCTCCTTTTCTCCTTCTCCTGCACTATCTCCTTTCCTCCTTCTCCTGCACTCTCTTCTTTCCTACTTCTCCTGCTCTCTCTCCTTTCCTGCTCTCTCTGCTTTCCTGCTCTCTCCTTTCCTCCTTTTCCTGCTCTCTCTTTTCCTCCTCCTGCTCTCTCTCCTTTCCTCCCTTTCCTGCTCTCTCTCCTTTCCTCCCTTTCCTGCTCTCTCTCCTTTTCTTCCTTTCCTGCTCTCTCTCCTTTCCTCCTTCTCCTGCTCTCTCTCCTTTCCTCCCTTTCCTGCGCTCTCTCTCTCTCTCCTTTCCTGCTCTCTCTCTCCTTTCCTCCCTTTCCTGCTCTCTCTCCTTTCCTCCTTTTCCTTCTCTCTCTCCTTTCCTCCCTTCCCTGCTCTCTCTCCTTTCCTCCTTCTCCTGCTCTCTCTCCTTTCCTCCTTCGCCCTCTCCTTTTCTCATTTTCCTGCTCTCTCTACTTTCCTCCTTCTCCTGCTCTCTCTCCTTTCCTGCTCTCTCTCCTTTCCTCCCTTCCCTGCTCTCTCCTTTCCTCCTTCTCCCTCTCCTTTTCTCATTTTCCTGCTCTCTCTACTTTCCTCCTTCTCCTGCTCTCTCTCCTTTCCTGCTCTCTCTCCTTTCCTCCCTTCCCTGCTCTCTCTCCTTTCCTCCTTCTCCCTCTCCTTTCCTCATTTTCCTGCTCTCTCTCCTTTCCTCCTTCTCCTGCTCTCTCTCCTTTCCTGCTCTCTCTCTTTTCCTCCTTTTCCTGCTCTCTCTCCTTTCCTCCTTTTCCTGCTCTCTCTCCTTTCCTCCTTTTCCTGCTCTCTCTCCTTTCCTCCTTTTCCTGCTCTCTCTCCTTTCCGCCTTCTCCCGCTTTCTCTCCTTTCCTCCTTCTCCTGCTCTCTCTCCTTTCCGCCTTCTCCTGCTCTCTCTCCTTTCCTCCCTTTCCTGCTCTCTCTCCTTTCCTCCCTTTCCTGCTCTCTCTTTTCCTCATCCTGCTCTCTCTCCTTTCCTGCTCTCTTTCCTTTCCTCCTTTTCCTGCTCTCTCTCCTTTCCTCCTTTTCCTGCTCTCTCTCCTTTCCTCCTTTTCCTGCTCTCTATCTTTTCCTCCTTCTCCTGCTCTCTCTCCTTTCCTCCTTCTCCTGCTCTCTCTCCTTTCCTCCTTTTCAAGCTCCCTCTCCTTTCCTCCCTTTCCTGATCTCTATCCCTCGCTCTCCTTTCCTGCTCTCTCTTTCTCTCGCTCTCCTTTCCTGCTCTCTCTCTCCTTTCCTCCTCTCTCTCCTTTCCTCCTTCTCCTGCTTCCTCTCCTTTTCTCCTTCTCCTGCACTATCTCCTTTCCTCCTTCTCCTGCACTCTCTTCTTTCCTACTTCTCCTGCTCTCTCTCCTTTCCTGCTCTCTCTGCTTTCCTGCTCTCTCCTTTCCTCCTTTTCCTGCTCTCTCTTTTCCTCCTCCTGCTCTCTCTCCTTTCCTCCCTTTCCTGCTCTCTCTCCTTTCCTCCCTTTCCTGCTCTCTCTCCTTTCCTCCCTTTCCTGCGCTCTCTCTCTCTCTCCTTTCCTGCTCTCTCTCTCCTTTCCTCCCTTTCCTGCTCTCTCTCCTTTCCTCCTTTTCCTTCTCTCTCTCCTTTCCTCCCTTCCCTGCTCTCTCTCCTTTCCTCCTTCTCCTGCTCTCTCTCCTTTCCTCCTTCGCCCTCTCCTTTTCTCATTTTCCTGCTCTCTCTACTTTCCTCCTTCTCCTGCTCTCTCTCCTTTCCTGCTCTCTCTCCTTTCCTCCCTTCCCTGCTCTCTCCTTTCCTCCTTCTCCCTCTCCTTTTCTCATTTTCCTGCTCTCTCTACTTTCCTCCTTCTCCTGCTCTCTCTCCTTTCCTCCCTTCCCTGCTCTCTCTCCTTTCCTCCCTTCTCCCTCTCCTTTCCTCATTTTCCTGCTCTCTCTCCTTTCCTCCTTCTCCTGCTCTCTCTCCTTTCCTGCTCTCTCTCTTTTCCTCCTTTTCCTGCTCTCTCTCCTTTCCTCCTTTTCCTGCTCTCTCTCCTTTCCTCCTTTTCCTGCTCTCTCTCCTTTCCTCCTTTTCCTGCTCTCTCTCCTTTCCGCCTTCTCCCGCTTTCTCTCCTTTCCTCCTTCTCCTGCTCTCTCTCCTTTCCGCCTTCTCCTGCTCTCTCTCCTTTCCTCCCTTTCCTGCTCTCTCTCCTTTCCTCCCTTTCCTGCTCTCTCTTTTCCTCATCCTGCTCTCTCTCCTTTCCTGCTCTTTCCTTTCCTCCTTTTCCTGCTCTCTCTCCTTTCCTCCTTTTCCTGCTCTCTCTCCTTTCCTCCTTTTCCTGCTCTCTATCTTTTCCTCCTTTTCCTGCTCTCTATCTTTTCCTCCTTCTCCTGCTCTCTCTCCTTTCCTCCTTCTCCTGCTCTCTCTCCTTTCCTCCTTTTCGAGCTCCCTCTCCTTTCCTCCCTTTCCTGCTCCCTATCTCTCGCTCTCTCTTTCTCTCGCTCTCCTTTCCTGCTCTCTCTCTCTCCTTTCCTCCTCTCTCTCCTTTCCTCCTTCTCCTACTCCCTCTCCTTTCCTCCTTCTCCTACTCCCTCTCCATTCCTCCTTCTCCTGCTTCCTCTCCTTTTCTCCTTCTCCTGCACTATCTCCTTTCCTCCTTCTCCTGCACTCTCTTCTTTCCTACTTCTCCTGCTCTCTCTCCTTTCCTGCTCTCTCTGCTTTCCTGCTCTCTCCTTTCCTCCTTTTCCTGCTCTCTCTCCTTTCCTGCTCTCTCTCCTTTCCTCCCTTCCCTGCTCTCTCGCCTTTCCTCCTTCTCCCTCTCCTTTCCTCATTTTCCTGCTCTCTCTCCTTTCCTCCTTTTCCTGCTCTCTCTTTTCCTCCTCCTGCTCTCTCCCCTTTCCTGCTCTCTTTCCTTTCCTCCCTTTCCTGCTCTCTCTCTCTCTCTTTTCCTCCTTTTCCTGCTCTCTCTCCTTTCCTCCTTTTCCTGCTCTCTCTCCTTTCCGCCTTCTCCCGCTCTCTCTCCTTTCCTCCTTCTCCTGCTCTCACTCCTTTCCTCCTTCTCCTGCTCTCTCTCCTTTTCTCCTTCTCCTGCTCTCTCTCCTTTCCTCCTTCTCCTGCTCTCTCTCCTTTTCTCCTTCTCCTGCTCTCTCTCCTTTCCTCCTTTTCAAGCTCTCTCTCCTTTCCTCCCTTTCCTGCTCTCTCTCTCTCCTTTCCTCCCTTTCCTGCTCTCTCTTTTCCTCATCCTGCTCTCTCTCCTTTCCTCCCTTTCCTGCTCTCTTTCCTTTCCTCCTTTTCCTGCTCTCTCTCCTTTCCTCCTTTTCCTGCTCTCTCTCCTTTCCTGCTCTCTCTCCTTTCCTCCTTTTCCTGCTCTCTCTTTTCCTCCTCCTGCTCTCTCCCCTTTCCTGCTCTCTCTCTCTCTTTTCCTCCTTTTCCTGCTCTCTCTCCTTTCCTCCTTTTCCTGCTCTCTCTCCTTTCCTCCTTTTCCTGCTCTCTCTCCTTTCCGCCTTCTCCCGCTCTCTCTCCTTTCCTCCTTCTCCTGCTCTCTCTCCTTTCCGCCTTCTCCTGCTCTCTCTCCTTTTCTCCTTCTCCTGCTCTCTCTCCTTTCCTCCTTTTCAAGCTCTCTCTCCTTTCCTCCCTTTCCTGCTCTCTCTCCTTTCCTCCCTTTCCTGCTCTCTCTTTTCCTCATCCTGCTCTCTCTCCTTTCCTGCTCTTTTTCCTTTCCTCCTTTTCCTGCTCTCTCTCCTTTCCTCCTTTTCCTGCTCTCTCTCCTTTCCTCCTTTTCCTGCTCTCTATCTTTTCCTCCTTCTCCTGCTCTCTCTCCTTTCCTCCTTCTCCTGCTCTCTCTCCTTTCCAAGCTCCCTCTCCTTTCCTCCCTTTCCTGCTCTCTATCTCTGGCTCTCATTTCCTGCTCTCTCTTTCTCTCGCTCTCCTTTCCTGCTCTCTCTCTCTCCTTTCCTCCTCTCTCTCCTTTCCTCCTTCTCCTACTCCCTCTCCTTTCCTCCTTCTCCTGCTTCCTCTCCTTTTCTCCTTCTCCTGCACTATCTCCTTTCCTCCTTCTCCTGCACTCTCTTCTTTCCTACTTCTCCTGCTCTCTCTCCTTTCCTGCTCTCTCTGCTTTCCTGCTCTCTCCTTTCCTCCTTTTCCTGCTCTCTCTTTTCCTCCTCCTGCTCTCTCTCCTTTCCTCCCTCTCTCCTTTTCTTCCTTTCCTGCTCTCTCTCCTTTCCTCCCTTTCCTGCTCTCTCTCCTTTCCTCCTTCTCCTGCTCTCCCTCCTTTCTTCATTTTCCTTCTCTCTCTCCTTTCCTCCCTTTCCTGCTCTCTCTCATTTCCTCCTTTTCCTTCTATCTCTCCTTTCCACCTTTCCCTGCTCTCTCTTCTCTTCTCCTTTCCCTGCTCTCTCTTCTCTTCTCCTTTCCCTGCTCTCTTCTCTTCTCCTTTCCCTGCTCTCTCTTCTCTTCTCCTTTCCCTGCTCTCTTCTCTTCTCCTTTCCCTGCTCTCTCTTCTCTTCTCCTTTCCCTGCTCTCTTCTCTTCTCCTTTCCCTGCTCTCTCTTCTCTTCTCCTTTCCCTGCTCTCTTCTCTTCTCCTTTCCCTGCTCTCTCTTCTCTTCTCCTTTCCCTGCTCTCTTCTCTTCTCCTTTCCCTGCTCTCTCTTCTCTTCTCCTTTCCCTGCTCTCTTCTCTTCTCCTTTCCCTGCTCTCTCTTCTCTTCTCCTTTCCCTGCTCTCTTCTCTTCTCCTTTCCCTGCTCTCTCTTCTCTTCTCCTTTCCCTGCTCTCTATCCACTCCTCCTTTTCCTGCCCTCACACTCCTTTCTTTCCTACTTCTCCTCCTCTCTCTCCTTTCCTCCTTTTCTTGCTCTCTCTCTCTCTCTCTCTCTCCCTCTTTATACCTGGCCCTCTCGCTTTTTCTCCCCCCTCTCTTAGAATATGCTGAATCAATAATATCTGTTTAGTTTTTCTTGTCAAATTCCCAGGAATGAATCGCAGCGACAACTTGTACAAATAATACATAAGTAAGGAAGTCGTGTACACTTGACACGTCCCCCTGGATCCTGCTATGGATAGTGTCACTCACAGAGTCACTTATCTGAAGAAGCATAATTGCTATCGAATGGCGTAGATACAATGCGCGGTGGTGGTGGTGGGGGGGGTTGTGCGCAGCCTGCATCCCCTCAAGTCGTTCGTATTCCTTTCTTCACAAGCATAGAGGCCGGTGGGAATTTATGCTTACCATCTCATTAATCTTCTTGTAAGCTCTTGCAGTGGCACAAAGCGGTGGTGACACTGGCGGAGCTTCTCCAGGGATGGCGATTGCAGGCGCTTTCATGTTGAAAATTCTATTTGTCCCCTTTAATTCAGTTTCTTGATGTTCGACTGTGCCGGTTATGAGACATGTCCCCCTAATCTGTATTCAATCCTATTATAAAGAGAGAAAATTAAATTGTGAAATATGGATAAGAAACTGTCTGCAACAAGTTTTGTCTGCAGCATGCTTAAAGGGGGTTGTAAAGTCTCATGTTTTTTTACCTTAATGCATTCTATGCATTAAAGTGAAAAAACCTTCTTTGCTACAGCTGCCCCCCAGAGCCCCCCTTTTTCTTACTTGAACATATCCGTTTCAGCGATGTGCACAAGCCCAGCGGCTCAAGCCACTGTCTCTGTCCTCATTGGATAGATTGATAGCAGCAGGAGCCATTGACTCCCGTTGCTGTCAATCAAATCCAGTGACACAAAAGTGGGGGGCGGGGCCGAGTCCTGCTGTCTGTGTCAATGGACGCAGCAGCAGGACTCAGGAGCATGCCCACACAGGTGCCCCCATGGAAATTGGCTCTCCGTGGGGGCTCCTGATGAAGGGAAGGAGCGCAAACGGGGCACCCCAGAAGAGAAGGATTGGGGTCGCTCTGTGCAAAACCCTTGCACAGTGCTGGTAAGTAGAACATGTTTGTTGTTTTTATTTAAAAAAATGCGAACCTTTACAATCACTTTAAAGCGGTGTTCCAAACACTGTAGCTGCTGACTTTTAATAAAGACACTTACCTGTCCAGGGAGCTCATGATGTTGGCCCCCCGAAGCCGATCCGTCCATCAGATCAGGTGCAGACGCCACCATTCCAACTAAGGGAAACCGGCAGTGGAGCCTTCTTGCGAGTCCTGCAGCGCTTTCTGAATGGCCCCACACACAGGTTCTAGAAGGCAGCGGGGGAGAAGAGGAAATGACGCCCTGGGCTGCGGCTAAGCTAGGATGGAAGTACACTCAGTACTTCAGAAAAGGTAAGTAAGAAAAAAATTTAATAATGATATTTATCCAAAATCGAGTGGTGGAGGGGTCTTTCTTTTAAGACAAAGTAGTAAAAGTGGATGGAACTCCGCTTTAAAGTGTGCCAGTGGAGAATTTTAGGCTGGGTTCACACATATGCAAATTGGATGTGGGTATCTCCGCATCTAATTCACATGACATGGGAGTGTGACCGGCTCGTAATGGAGCCAGTGTTCTGTCAAATTAGCCAACTCATCAGAAACTCAAACCATGTTACTTCCAGTTTCTTTAACCACTTCCCGCCCAGTCAATAGGAGATTGACGTCCAGGAAGTGGTTCTGTTATCCACACTGGACGTCTATTGACGTCCTGCAGGATAACAGCCGCCGCACGCCCGGGGGGGCGCGCATCGCGGCGATCGGTGGAGCGGTGTGTCAGTCTGACACACCGCTACACTGATCTCGGTAAAGAGCCTCCGGCGGAGGCTTTTTACCACGTGATCAGCCGTGTCCAATCACGGCTGATCACGATGTAAACAGGAAGAGCCGTTGATCGGCTCTTCCTCACTCGCGTCTGACAGACGCGAGTAGAGGAGAGCCGATCGGCGGCTCTCCTGACAGGGGGGGTTTGCGCTGATTGTTTATCAGCACAGCCCCCCCTCGGATACCCACACTGGACCACCAGGGAAGCCCCCCAGGACCACCAGGGAAGCCCCAAGCATGTGGATGGCCAGGTAAGTCCCCCATGGCCATCCACATGCACAAATAGATACTCAACATATGCCAATCAGTGCCCACAAATGGGCACTGACTGGCACCATCATGGCACGACCAAAATGTATGATGCCCAGCAATGCCAGCCACCAGTGTGATCAGTGCCACCTACCAGTGTCCATCAGTGCCACCTATCAGTGCCCATAAGTGCCCACCTATCAGTGCCCGTCCGTGCCACCTATCAGTGCCACCCATCAGTATCCATCAGTGCTGCCTATAAGTGCCCATCAGTGCCGCATATGAGTGCCCATCAGTGCCGCCTATGAGTGCCCATCAGTGCCGCATATCAGTGCCCATCATCAGTGCCACCACATCTGTGCCACCTCATCGGTGCCCATCAGTGTCGCCTTATCAGTGCCATTAGTGCCGCCTTATCAGTGCCCGTCATTGAAGTAGAAAAGGTACTTATTTACAAAAAAAAATTAACAGAAACAAAGAAAAACTTATTTTTTTTCAACATTTTCGCTCTTTTTTATTTGTTGTGCAAAAAATAAAAATTGCAGAGGCGATCAATTACCACTGAAAGAAAGCTCTATTTGTGGGAACAAAATGATAAAAAAATTGTTTGGGTACAGTGTTGCATGACCGCGCAATTGTCATTCAAATTGCGACAGAGCTGAAAGCTCAAAATTGGCTTGGGCAGGAAGGTGTATAAGTGCATGGTAGTGAAGTGGTTAAACCATCAGTAATTGGAGATTTTGAAGAATTGCTGTTTGGACACAACACCGGCAATCGAATACAGTCCGGTACAGGAAGATTAAGCTGTTTTGACAGCACAGCGACTAACGAGCACAAAGTTGTCGCCGCTTCGGAGGCGGCCATTTTCTTGGCTGGTATCGGAGCAGAGTAACAATCTCTGCTCATAATATCGTCCACCGCACTGTATTCGGTTGCCGGTGTTGTGTCCAAACAGCAATTCAGCAGTAACCCAATTACTGTCCTCAGGCCACCCTTATTACATTAAATGGCATGGAGCCCATAGGCCAGTGCCTACTTTTGCCTATTTGGTAATCCGGCTCTGAGTGTGTTCCTAAAACAGTGGAACCCCGGATTGCGAGTAACGTGGTTAACGAGCGTTTCGCAATACAAGCACTGTATTTAAAAAAATCCTAACTCGGTTTGCGAGTGTTGTCTTCCAAAATACGAGCAGGATTCAGGCTAAAGCGGTGTGCAGTACCACATTTGGCCTGAGGTGGGGGGGGCGCTGTTGGAAATGCACGGAAAGACCCGAGGACAGTTCGGCTGACCTCAGAAAAACTTGGAAAGGCTCGTGAACGGAGTCTTTCCGGGGTTTGCTGAGGTCAGCCGAACAGTCCTCGGCCTTTCCGGCCGTTTCCGAGGCTCTCCGGTGCCCCCCCTCCTCTGGCCGCATGCGGTATTGCATGCCATTGAAGTCAATGCAAAATTAATTATTTTCTTTCCATTGACTTCAATGAGGAAACTCGCTTTGATATGCGAGTACTTTGGATTACGAGCATTCTCCTGGAACGGATTATGCTCGTAATACAAGGTTCCACTGTACTTTGTTGGCAGAGCATAGACTAATCATTCAAATAAGAATACTCAGTATATTGTAAAGGGGACTTCCTTATTGTATAATTGTGGAGGGAATTGATGTGGATATAATTAACTGAATGAAATCTAAGACCTACTAAGCATGTGCTGCATGTAAAATTTGCTTGCACTAGGCACAAATTGCAATCAGATAGTATGTCTGTTTTGTGTTTTTTTTTTTTTTTTAACCTTTTAGTTGTTACCATTCATAAGAAAAACGAATTAAACGAAAAAAAAAAAATCAAAACAAATAATGTCCATTATGCTGTTTGGCAGCCTCTGTTTAGCTGAATAAACCTGATGGTCCCATGACTGCTAAGAGAGTCGGATGAGTGTTTCCCTCCACAGGATTATTTGACAATTTGTGTATTCTGATCAAATTTACTATTCAGTTCTATTTACAACGTAAATTTAATTCAGTCAGCCTGCAGAAAGCTAATTATCTTACTCAGATCCTATCATCTAAAAGCTGCAAGTGATTGAAATGAAAAAATAACATTTTGACCGTTTAATAAAAGAAACATTTTCAGTGCTAAACTTAGATTTAAAATGGTTTGCAAGGCACTATATATTGCTTTTTTTACCTTCAGTTATTCAAATTTGCCACAAGGCTCTTGTCCCTGAATAGCCACTTTTTCCTGTCTGGTGAACTTATTCTTTAAATTGCTTCTGTATCTATGCCACCAGAATGAAAGTAAATCCATTTACAGCGCTGGAGCACCGGTTTATTTTTATCCTGTCACCCACCCTCCCTATCAGATTGACATTGTGTCCCTCCTCCTCGCGCTATGACAGTCACGCTCATCGGTCACCTTCACAAGGAACAGCCATCACAGCGATACAAATGGATGTGTATCATCTCCTACGTTCTGTCACCTCTCCTGACAAGCATGATTAGACAGAGAACGGAGCTCTTGTGTCCCCTCTTTCTCTGTTTCCTTTCAATTGCGTTATTTATCCTTGCGCCCATGACAGGCCGCTTCTGTTTTCAGAGTGAATGGAAATGAGCCGCCAAGCAGAAATCATTTTTGATTTTGTTTTAGGGAAAAAAAAAAAATTCAAAAGAACTTCAATAATATGTAAACGGCTCTATAATTCCATTATCATTTTAAAAATTCTACATCCCTTTTGGTAAAATTAATGAGCATTTAACAATGTCTCTAAAGGCTGGATACACATCCACTAACTTGAGTTTAAGGTGTACCTTTTAGAAACTTAGCACGTCTGCAATGATACATTTCTGACATGTCATAATAAAGAGCAACTATATATATATATATATATATATATATATATATATATAATCTCACAAAAGTGAGTACACCCCTCACATTTTTGTAAATATTTTATTATATCTTTTCATGTGACAACACTGAAGAAATGACACTTTGCTACAATGTAAAGTAGTGAGTGTACAGCTTATATAACCGTGTAAATTTGCTGTCCCCTCAAAATAACTCAACACACAGCCATTAATGTCTAAACCACTTTTAACAAAAGTGAGTACACCCCTAAGTCCAAATGTCCAAATTGGGCCCAATTAGCCATTTTCCCTCCCGGTGTCATGGGACTCATTAGTGTTACAAGGTCTCAGGTGTGAATGGGGAGCAGGCGTGTTAAATTTGGTGTTATCGCTCTCACTCTCTCATACTGGTCACTGGAAGTTCAGCATGGCTTCTCATGGCAAAGAACTCTCTATGGATCTGAAAAAAAAGAATTGTTGCTCTACATAAAGATGGACTAGGCTATAAGAAGATTTCCAAGACCCTGAAACTGAGCAGCAGCATGGTGGCCAAGACCATACAGCGGTTTAACAGGACAGGTTCCACTCAGAACAGGCCTCGCCATGGTCGACCAAAGAAGTTGAGGGCACGTGCTCAGCGTCATATCCAGAGGTTGTCTTTGGGAAATAGATGTATGAGTGCTGTCAGCATTGCTGCAGAGGTTGAAGGGGGGGTGGGGGGTCAGCCTGTCAGTGCTCAGACCATACGCCGCACACTGCATCAAATTCATCTGCATGGCTGTCATCCCAAAAGGAAGCCTCTTCTAAAGATGATGCACAAGAAAGCCTGCAAACGGTTTGCTGAAGACAAGCAGACTAAGGACATGGATTACTGGAACCATGTCCTGTGGTCTGATGAGACCAAGATAAACTTATTTAGTTCAGATGGTGTCAAGCGTGTGTGGCGGCAACCAGGTGAGGAGTACAAAGACAAGTGTGTCTTGCCTACAGTCAAGCATGGTGGTGAGAGTGTCATGGTCTGGGGCTGCATGAGTGCTGCCGGCACTGGGGAGCTACAGTTCATGAATGCCAACATGGACTGTGATATACTGAAGCAGAGCATGATCCCCTCCCTTCGGAGACTGGGCCGCAGGGCAGTATTCCAACATGATAATGACTCCAAACACACCTCCAAGATGACCACTGCCTTGCTAAAGAAGCTGAGGGTAAAGGTGATGGACTGGCCAAGCATGTCTCCAGACCTAAACCCTATTGAGCATCTGTGAGGCATCCTAAAACGGAAGGTGGAGGAGCACAAGGTCTCTAACATCCACCAGCTCTGTGATGTCATCATTGCCAAGGAGTGGAAGAGGACTCCAGTGGCAACCTGTGAAGCTCTGGTGAACTCCATGTCCATGAGGGTTAAGGCAGTGCTGGAAAATAATGGCGGCCACACAAAATATTGACACTTTGGGTGCAATTTGGACATTTTCACTTAGGGGTGTACTCACTTTTGTTACCAGCAGTTTAGACATTAATGGCTGTGTGTTGAGTTATTTTGAGGGGACAGAAAATTTACACTGTTATACAAGCTGTACACTCACTACTTTACATTGTAGCAAAGTGTCATTTCTTCAGTGTTGTCACATGAAAAGATATAATAAAATATGTACAAAAATGTGAGGGGGTGTACTCACTTTTGTGAGATACTGTATATACACACACACACAGAGCAGGTAAAATTAGTATTGAACACGTCACCATTTTTCTAGGTACAGTGCCCTGAAAAAGTATTCACAATTCGTCATGGTACAACCAAAAACATAAATGTATTTTATTGGGATTTTATGTGATAGACCAACACAAAGTGGCACATAATTGTGAAGTGGAAGGAAAATGATAAATGGTTTTCAACATTTTTTACAAATAAATATGTGAAAAGTGTGGTGTACATTTGTATTCAGCCCCCCCAGAGTAAATACTTTGTAGAACCACATTTTGCTGCAATTACAGCTGCAAGTCTTTTTGGGGATGTCTCTACCAGCTTTGCACATCTAGAGAGTGACATTTTTGCCCATTCTTCTTTGCAAAATAACTCAAGCTCTGTCAGATTGGATGGAGAGCGTCTGTAAACAGTAATTTTAAAGTTTTGCCACAGATTTTCAATTGGATTTAGGTCTGGACTTTGACTGGGCCATTCTAAGACATAAATATACTTTCATTTTAACCATTCCATTGTAGCTCTGGCTGTGTGTTTAGGGTCGTTGTCCTGCTGGAAAGTAAACCTCTGCCCCAGTCTCAAGTCTTTTACAGACTCTAACAGGTTTCCTTCTGTATTTGGCTCCATCCATCTTCCCATCGACTCTGACCAGCTTCCCTGTACCTGCTGAAGAGAAGCATCCCCACAACATGATGCTGTCACCACCATTTTTTTTTATAACCTAACCCTGCTTTAAACTTCTCCACAACTTTATCCCTGACCTGTCTGGTGTTTTCCTTGGCCATCATGATGCTGTTTGTTCACTAAGGTTCTCGAAGAAACCTCTGAGGGCTTCACAGAACAGCTGTATTTATACAGAGATAAAATTACACACAGAAGGACTCTTTTTACTAATTAGGTGAGTTCTGAGGCAGTTGGTTCCACTAGACTTTTTAGCACTTTTTTTCCCTGAAAATCGGGGACAAAGCAGGGGTGCGTGTTATACGCGTAGTCAAGTGTACCTCCATCATTTTTTTTTTTTCTTTGACTCTCTCTTGACGATCACACGATGACATCAACAACGGTGTTACTACTGACATCTTTAGGTGAAACATAATACTACACATTGCTGCCATAATTCAATTCAGGGTTTAGAAAAGGGCATAGATAACAACTGTTGATGTGTGCATACATTTTTGGGCCCTTACGGACTAAGACTGGGATGCCATTAAAGTTCATGTGCTTGTAAAGGCAGGCGTCACAATTCTTTTGGTAACATAGCGTGTGGGTATATATGTATATGTAGCACTTACCCCCATTTAAGGGACCGGCTGGTTTTGTTGGGTCTGCAAACTACCTCCAAGGCTTCCGTTGTCAGGGTGTGAGAAAAGTCTTTAGAAAGGCCAATGTCCAGATAATGTAAAACCTAAACAGTCAGGCTTTATTTTACTTTGCTGAAGTGGAAAACTTTAGAGGAAAGTGGGAAACGAGAGAAACACAGGGGAAGGTTCAGGCACGCAACACTAAAGTCCCAATTGTCGCCACTCAAGCCTGAGTGGGTATTGCTCACCCGGATAGTCCAGTTTAGTGATCCTAGCAGCCGAGATGAAGCACAAATCAATCTTTCTAGGGATACGATCAGGAATCCTCTGCCACAAGATTGTTAAAAGTCCCGAACCTCCCAGCCAAGCAATAGTGAAGAACCTTTAAGCTGGATTGGCGTATTGCAGGGCTTGTAATAATGTATCCCTCCTTAGGTGAGCTCCAGGCCTCTTCCCGAGACAGCAGTATCGTCGCTAGTCTCCTCCGGGGCAGATCCTCCCCTGGTCTCCTTCCCTAAGCGTGGCTTCCCTCAGGTGGGTAGCTGAGGATCCCTTTGAAAAGTATAGGCCTCAGCCAGCAGAGCTGGGCCTATCATGCAGCGATGTAGCCTCGGGCTAAAGGTGCCCAGGGCCAGAACACACACACGCACCCCATGCCATGAAGGCCACGAGGCGCACACCGACCCCAATTCATGGCGTCTGCCCCTTATGTACCCTCTCCCAGCATGCACAGCGGGTCGACCACACCCACTGTATGGCTGCCGAGAAAGGACACCCAAGGTGTTGCGATACCCCCTGTAGTTCAACCTATGCCGGTGATGACAGTGCCACCTACAGGCAGACAGGGAACACTACTGCCAGGCAGTATCACACCCAGAGCAGAAGCAAATCCAGAACAATCAATTGGTCTGAGCCCAATTACTGGCTCAGACTACCCTTAAATTTACACATAGCGCCCCCAAATATTGGGGGCGCTACATATATATATATAATAGATAGATATATTCATATGACCACTGTGAATTGCTGTCTTAGAGGTCACATGATCATGATCCAATACCGCTGGATCCCAATCATAGCAAGAGACAGTGACAGCTTGGTCACTGGGTTGGGAGCGCGCAGCCATGGATGCTTATGTGCAGTGTGTGTACATTAAAGCCCACCATATATACCACTGTACATATGCACTCTGTGGGTGGCAAGGGGTTCAAAGATGATCACAGCACACACTTACATTTTTTAACATCAGCATTGTAGTATAAGACAAACAATAGTTATTTTTATAAGCTTACTTGAAGAATCTCCTTTCATATTGTGAGTTCTGCCTGTCTGTTGGCTGTCTCTTTCCACAGCTTCCTGGCTTCCCTGCATGCTTTGCAGCTTCTCCTCTGCTGTTTACGTTCAATTTTTAAGGACTATATATACCATGGTACCTTGCTGCCTGCAGGCTGTGATTCCTGTACAAACTTCTTTAAAAGCAGCTAGAGTAAAAAAAGTCTGTCCCCTGCCAGCATGCTGTTGAGCAGGGGGTCTCCAAACTTTCTAAACAAAGGGCCAGTTTACCATCCTTCAGACTTTTGGGGGGCCATTATTGGTGTCGTTGGGAGGAATTGTGCCCCATTGCTGGTGACATTGGGAGGAATTGTGTCCTATCATTGGTGTCATTAGGAGGAATTGTGCCCTATCATAGGTGTCATTGGGAGGAATGTTGCCCTATCATAGGTGTCATTGGGAGGAATTGCGCCCCATTGCTGGTGACATTGGGAGGAATTGTGTCCTATCATTGGTGTCATTGGGAGGAATTGTGCCCTATCATAGGTGTCATTTGGAGGAATGTTGCCCTATCTTCGGTGTCATTGGGAGGAATTGGGCCCTATAGTTGGTGTCATTGGGAGGAATTGGGCCCTGTAGTTGGTGTCATTGGGAGGAATTGGGCCCTATAGTTGGTGTCATTGGGAGGAATTGTGCCCTATGGTTGGTGTCATTGGGAGGAATTGTGCCCTATGGTTGGTGTCATTGGGAGGAATTGTGCCCTATGGTTGGTGTCATTGGGAGGAATTGTGCCCTATGGTTGGTGTCATTGGGAGGAATTGTGCCCTATGGTTGGTGTCATTGGGAGGAATTGTGCCCTATCGTTGGTGTCACTGGGAGGAATGTTGCCCCATTATTGGTGTCGTTGGAAGTAATTGTGCCCCATTGCTGGTGTCATTGGGAGGAATTGGGCCCTATAGTTGGTGACATTGGGAGGAATTGTGCCCTATCATAGGTGTCATTGGGAGGAGTTGTGCCCTATCATAGGTGTCATTGGGAGGAATTGTGCCCTATCGTTGGTGTCACTGGGAGGAATGTTGCCCCATTATTGGTGTCGTTGGAAGTAATTGTGCCCCATTGCTGGTGTCATTGGGAGGAATTGGGCCCTATAGTTGGTGACATTGGGAGGAATTGTGCCCTATCATAGGTGTCATTGGGAGGAGTTGTGCCCTATCATAGGTGTCATTGGGAGGAATTGTGCGCTACCTTTGGTGTCATTGGGAGGAATGTTGCCCCATTATTGGAGTCGTTGGGAGGAATTGTGCTCTTTCAATGGGGTCAGTGGGTTGGAATTATGCCCCATTGTTTCATTGTTGGTATCAGTGGGTGAAATAGTTCCCCAAAGGACCAGATAAAAGCAAGAAAACTACTACTGTAGAGAATGATCCTTGCGCTCTGTGTGGAAGCAGTGGGTTTTTCTGTCATCTTTTCTCTTTTAGAAAAGTAGCAGTTGCCTGGCTGAATATGGAGCTTTGGTAATTTCAATGAGCTAATACAGAAGAAGGGGTGTGACTTCATTTTGAATTCACTGACTGCATTCTTGTTCTGTACAGTGAAAGGCCAGGCAGCTAGCATTTTCTGAAGGTCAGTAGCCTCTGTATTCTTCTCAGTCATATACCAGGGATTGGTTACCTTTTCTATTGTTGTTTTCTGCAAACATTTACTAACGCTTAGTACATTGCTCATACCACACCTGCAGCAAACTAGCAGAGCGTGGAAATAGCCTGGTTCCCTAGGCTGCCCGGGAAATGAGTTTGTTCACCGAAACCATTTCAAGTGTTCCGATCAGGAAACAGAAAAAGCCCCCCGGGAGGGGGAGACTTGCAGAGGAACATTTGTCTTCTGCTGGAAACTGATCTATTCATTGTACATGATTTCTACGTGTTCTTCTGTTGATCTCGGAGGGTCTGGCGGGAATATTGAAAAGATTTCATTACTCGGTATTAACAAGCGGCTAATTAAAAGCCAACAAGCACGACATTTAATTAACCCAAATTACCTTTGATGAAACCGTGATAAGAGGAAGATTTTCATTTCTGATAAATAGTGACTGTAATGACGGTTTGTTGTGCAATCTTGTTATAGCCTTTCAGTTTATAGACTTCGAGGATGCGAAAGAAACTTTTTGTTCACAAAGACAAAATGATCACAACTGTGTATCTGCATGTAATCATGGATAGCATATGTCTAAGGGGGAAAAAGGGGGAGAAAAGGAAATCAGATCAGGATCTATTGTTCATACAAAAAACATGTTAGTGTAATTGTTATGTTTAACCCTTGATGTACAGTGTTGGGTGTATAAATCCAAAATGCTTTGAGGCTCTAGAGGAAGCGATCACTGTTCCCACCCCTGGCGCTCTGTCAATATGTTATATATATAGAGATAGATAGATATACAGTATCTCACAAAAGTGAGTACACACCCCTCACATTTTTGTAAATATTTTGAACCTTAAACAGCTGTATAAATGTCTACTCTACGGGTGATAAATAGTTACGTGCTCCGTAGTCAGCTGGGATGAGGGTAACAGCAGTGTTCCATGAAGCCAATAGCCGTGACAGCTGAAAGAGAGAGACTCCCTTTGTCTTCCTTGTGGTAATGCAAACCACGCCACACTCAGAGTCTCGTCACCCAAAGTGTATGGGGAGTGACTCCATGCGGCTTGGATAGGCTTGTAGATGACCTCTGGAAGCAATGGCCCAAAGTCCCGTATCCCACATTCCTGTGCCAGGGTCCGTCCTGACCGTGGATCCTAGGCGGTGATGCAGGGATGCACAGAGTGTCAGACATTCAGGGGAATGACGTCAATGCGTTTCGCTGTGAAGCCCCAGCTTCGTCAGGACCTGAGTGAGTGAATGAGTGTTTGGCGGTTTTACTGTATCATTTGGCTGCTTTGGTTTCCATGTTTCTTTTTATATAATTTCCTGCTCATTCACAAGCTGAAGCATACTGAACACAGTTTACTATGCATCGGTGATGAATGGAGACAAGAGTAGTTGGTACCGATCGCTCACTGTGTTCATTCAGGGGCCAGTAAATGACATATTTACTGGCCAGTTCCCCATTTATCCATCCTAAAACACCCACCTGTGTGCTTGCAGCAATTGTTTCCGGCGGAAAAGGAGGAAAGTTCACAGCGCTGCGGGATAAAGGGGCACATAGGGAGGCCGGGACAGCAGATAAAAGGGGCACATGTGCTACAACCAATCCCCCTGCAGTGCAGTCGGAAGGTGGGTGAGGAGGAGAAGTTGGCAGCGCTGCAGGGGGAGGCAGGAGAGGATCAGTGTCTTCAATAAGACAGTACAGCCAGCCCTTCTGCTCAGCGGGTGCCCGGGACCCCCTTTTGAACTGATGGGGCCCAGTACAGGAGGGCTGGCTGTACTACCCTATCAGTGGCCCTGTTGCCTATGTAAACAATGCAAATTGCTGTTCTGTCAGTACAGAAGGCATGGATACTGTGTTCCTGTAAAATAGGAACACCGATCCATGCCTTCCACTAGTAAAAGCACCTCCCCCACTACACGGAAACATTAGCTAGGCTAACCCTTTGATCGCTCCTGATGTTAACACCTTCCCTGTCAGTGTCATTAGTACAGTGACAGTGCATATTTTTAGGACTGATCACTTTATTAGTGTCACTGGTTCCCAAAAAAGTGTCAAAAGTGTCAGTTAGTGTCCGATTTGTCCGCCGCAATATTGCAGTCCCGCTAGAAGTCGCTGATCGCCGCCATTACTAGTAAAAAATAAATATATCCCATAGTTTGTAGATGCTATAACTTTTGCAAAAATCAATCAAACGCTGATTGGATTTTTTTTTTATTGGATGTGTTTAAAGAAGAAAGTAAAAAATATTGTTCTTTTTTTTTTCAAAATTGTTGGTTGTTTTTTGTTTATAGCATAAAAAATACAGAGGTGATTAAATACCACCAAAAGAAATCTCTATTTCTGGGGGAAAAGGACATACATTTTATATGGGTACAGTGTTGCACTACTGCACAATTGTCAGTTAAAGTAAGGCAGTGCCGTATCGCAAAAAAATGGCCTGGTCAGGAAGGGGGGTACATTTTCTGGAGCTGAAGTGGTTAAAGGACAGCAATATGATGTAAGGGGGTGAGTCTGGGCACCCTGATCTAATTGTCGTTCGAATTTCGCACCATAAGTGGGTTGCAACAATGGCTGATTTTCGTGCGGCCATCGAATGTGAGTGATTGGGCATGTTGAAAATTTTTGGAAAAACAAATAAATTTCTAATCAATGATGGGAGAATCG